>SNRZ01000039.1:330000-665800 GCA_008729115.1 Dirofilaria repens
TATTATTATTGCTGCTATCGTAATCATTAATACTGCTACATTATTGTTTTTCTCACTATTATTATTTGTTATCATTATTAATATTAATGATAATATTTTATATTACTAAATGAAGAATTCATTGATAAGATATTGATAAGAGAGCAATCTACGAATAATATTTGCTTATGTGAGAAAAATAAATATTTTGAGAATTTGCCAAATTGGATAAATTAATATTTTGGAAATTCACTAAATTAAATTTTAAGTGTGAATGATTAATTAGTAATTTGAGAATAAAAACAGAATTAAAATTAATTTATAATTTTATGCACAAAAACTGCAAAAAAACAAATTTCTTCGCTAAATTATTCGTTTTCGAATTTCATTTTAATTTGCAAAATTCGATGGTAATATTAATAAAATCGATAATTTTATAAATAAGCTAATGAAAGATGCATTATCAATCTTCTTAATACCAATCTTGATAAACAATAACTGATTACACTTATCAATTACTTTACACATAAACAATTACGAATAATCAAATTATCTATCATTCCCAGGATTCTATTGAGATGAGAACGAATGAATTATAATTGACCTCCGATCACAAATTAATTCTAAATTAATAGCAGCAAATAACGTGAATGATATTGATTATGAAATGAATAATAATAGTTGATAGTCAGCGATAATGTTAACTGCTATCAGTGATATATTGATGATGTTGTGTAATAATACTAAAATCATTATTATCATCGATAATGTTATTAATATAACAATGAGCAATGATTATCATAATAGAAAAAATAAGACTGACATAATTGTTAATAATAACTAGTGATACTAATGATGATAATGGCAAAATAAATGATATAAATTATAATGAAAAAAATGTTGTGAATATTGCAAATGATGATGCTAATTAATTCTAAAAATTAAATTTTTCTTTTCTATAAAAATTGAAGAACGAAATACTTTAATATTTTTGATAATTCCCTCTTCAAATTCCCTCTTGTTTTTCAATAACAGTCAATGTCCAAATGAACAATTAATTTCTCTCTCTCTTCCTCCTCCTCTCTCTCTTTCCTTCTTTCCCTCTCTCTCTCTCAATTCTTATTATCCTCAAGTAATGTCCACAATTATGCCAAAGGCTAAAAAGAGTAATATGCTCGAGTTTCAACTCTTCAATTGGTCATTTATGTCATCATCATCATCATCCAATAGGCTAACATATAAATTATAATTAAAATAAAAATGTAAACAGATGTAGCAGGAAAATTAAATTAGTATGTAATTAAAAATATACAAATTATATAGATGATGTTCGTTCTCGTCTCTGAATTCTTTATTCAATTATTCAAAATAATTATTTTATATGATATTAACTTATCTTACGGGGCTAATCCTATGATTATTTCATATTAACAATTACTAGACTTTTTTTTTTGGCCGCTATTCATCGTCCCTTTTTATTATTTTGCTTTTTCGGCATTTCGTAACTATCTTTTATATAATTTAATCTTTGACCTTTCATTTGAATATATTTTTTTTTCTTTTTTATTTTTAATATTATTGCGACTTTATTTGTTCAATTTTCAAAAAAAAAAATAAAAAATAAAAAAATAATAACGAAAACTAATTAATTTTTTTAAAAGACTTTAAAATTTTTAATTTTGATTATTTCAGCCATTATAATTACAATTATCTTAATTATTTCATCAATTTTAGTAAAATTATTCAAATCGTTTGAATGAAACAAAAAAAAAATTATACTAAAAAAATTACAATTTTTTCAAATAAAAATAAAAATAAATTTTATTTCTCAATCATATTTCTCTCTCGATACTGTTTTGTTTAATTTTTTTAATTCATTATTTCGAAATGAATTAAAATGATCATATTTTAACAGTTTATGATTTATTATTATTCAACTTTTTAGTAGTATATTTTCCTCTCCCTTTCATTTCCTTTGAAAAAGAAAATTTTGAAATTTCAAAAATTTCAAAATTTGATAATTAATGTTTACCTGTATATCAAGCAACTCATTCCATCCACTTTAATCTTTGTAACATGTCAAGACTTTTTGTATAAGAGCATTTTCATGGTTGATTGATTACTTGCTGGCATGTTTCACTAAATAGTTTATACATTATCAGGTAATAAATGTATAGCTCAGGTGTCGTTTATATGTTCGATCATTTTATGATAACAATCTTTCAATTTCCTCTACCTTTCACCTTCTCTCTTCCCTCCTAAAAATTAAAAAAAAAAAAAAAAAAAGAAAAGAAAAGGAAAGACGCAAAAAAAATTGTACAAAAATTTTGTACTACACGACAAACTGCTGATTACTTCAATAGATAGTGCAAATTTTGATTTTTGAAAATTCGGAAAACTATTAATTGATATAATACATTATATACGTGAGATATGAATCATTACGTGTGACATATTTAATCCATTTTTTCTTTTTGAAATTAAATTACTTTAACTAAGTTAACAATAATTTTGCATTCATTTTTAGATCACATTTAGGTAGTGATGCATTTACAAGTTAAAACAAATGATATTTCGTTTAAATATTTCATCAGTTGCATTTTGTAAGAATTTTATCTTACAATATTTTAATTATGAGTTTAATTGATTGATAAGAAATGAAATCATCTGATTGATAAAAAATGAAATCACTACTGAGAGAAGCAATTTATAGCATAATACATGATATAATATTTTTACCGGTATAGATAACTGGATCATCGCTATCATCAATTATTTCTAACTTTTCCTTATTCATTTTTCTAGCGGAAAAAAAGAAAGCTGATAATTGTTAAATCATACCATTACAATTGGCTTCATTGAATTTTTAAATTCGTACAGTCGTCATTTAAAATCTATTAATTAATTAATCAATTAATTATTGCATTGAAATGGATCATTGCGAATAGAATTAATTGAATTTGATTTCGTATTTTTAAAAAGAATATCTTCTCATCCTTTTTAATTCCATTAAATAATTCCTTATATTTCCCAATAATTTTATAATAGATGATGATAATATGATAGCTTCTGCTTCAATTTATGAATTTTCCCTAAAACAGGAAATATAAAAATGATAATGTGGAATGATAAATTTAAGAACAAAAAAAAAAAAAACCCTCACTTCCATCTTTTCATATCAAAAAGACTAAAAGTCAATAATAATTATCATCTCGTGCATTTCGTTTTTCATAAGTGAAAATTTCTTGAACAATTTTTAAAAATTATTATAAACGTGCATTTCTAAAATCATTACACCGTATTTGTTATGAAATGGATTTTATTGCAAAAATAAAAAAATTTTCGAATTAATTTTGCATTAATTTTAATACAGAAAAATCAGTTATCACTTGGGTTAATTCCTTCGTTTTTGCACAGTAAGGAATTTATTTTATGGCAATTTAAAACTTTAATTAAACAAAAAAAAATTTTTAATTAAATCGAAAATATAAATATGCTAAATGAATATGAAAATGAAATTAATGCATTGATTACGAATGTATATTTTTATAACTTATTTTGCAACAATTTACACCTAGAAAAATATATAAAAATTTTTGAGATTTTAGTATATGGATTTTAATATTTATCAATTTTAAATTCTTGAAATTTTCCAGATAATTTTGATCCAACAATCTCTGTACTTAAAATCTTTGTAGCATGTAACTCTACGATTTTTTAATTTTTAAAAAAGTTTGACATTTCATTTGAAAAAAAAAATTATCAAATAGTAAGTCTTTATAGTTTTAAAATAATTTTTATAGTAATTATGAATATTGTCTGATTGAAAATTGGAATGAAAATTTTCGTGTATGTTTGAAAAATCCATCAAAGTTAAGACTATTAAAAAATTTGTTGTAAAAAATCGTTTTTCGTTTTTGGGGCATATTTGACCTTGAAAGTATTTGATGACGGAGTAATAATTCATGTATTAAAATAATGTGTTGTTTGATGAAATGAACCATTGAAAAGTAAAAATGTACCCCCTAAACTAATCTCAAACTATCTTAATGCTCAAATGTCATCAATGGAATTCATTTTTTTTTTTTTTTTTTTTGTTTAAATTAACTCCAACAATCAATTTTGTGAATATATGCAATTAACTAAAAAAAAAAAAATTGCGAAAGTATTATGAAAAATAGTAATAATACGATAATTGTTTCAAACAATTCGATAAATATAATAATTTTTGACTAAATAAAACAATTGACAGTTTGTGTTGAAAGGTCATCAAAATTTTTCCCTTTAATAAAGGTCAACAATAAGTTGAAAAAAGTAATTTTTTGAAATTCAGAATGATATGTAATGTATGTGTATATATATTGAATATTGATCAGTCTTTGTTAAATTATTAGAATAACATGCTAAATAATTAAAGTATTAATTAAAAATAATTTTTAATCAAAAAAAAAATATGAATTTCATTTATGATAATTTTTTGATAATCGAACAGGAAATATTTCATTTCCTTTGCCACCTTTTTTTCTCGCCTTTTCAATATATCCTTGAATTAGTTGATCATCAAAATTTTTTATAAAAATGGAAATGAACTTCACAATAATGATCATTTCATTTTCAATGATAATTTATTTTATAATGGAACTTAACTTTTATCCCAATTATCAATACGCATACTTTCAATACATTCTGATAAGAAAAGATGTGTTCATGATAATTAATATCGATCAGATTAACTTAGCCCAAATTTAGTAAATCATTGGAAGAATAATAAATGTAATAAAGTTATTTCAAATTGTTAAAATGAAATTCTAAACATTAAACAACCAAAACATAAAATTTATATTTAAAATTTTTTCCAACAAAAGATTTCATTCCTCCTTCTTTCACGCCATAAATAATAAAATAAAAGAAAAAGTTAAAATTAGTAAATTTACGATCGAAAACATTTATATCAATAAATTAAAAAAAAAAAAATATCAAGATAAGCAAAGCGCAAATGTGGTTCTAAACATTATCATTATGATTCCTAATCAGCTATGATAATAAACAAGAAGGATAAATCAGAATTGAAAAAACAACAAAATCACTGTCATCCAAAGTGATTTCGCTATTTGTGACATCACATCTGATTTCAGATCTTTTAGCTATTTTAGAAAAGGTATGAAAATACTCATTTTTTTTTACTCTCGAAATAATATTTTAAATTTCAATTTAGAAATAATTTTTTACGCTCAAAAAAATTCTTTAGTGAAAAAAAAGTGATAATTTTTAAGTTTTTATTTCAATTAAGATAGATTTACTTTTCCATTTCTTTTCCATTCTTTTTTTTTTCTCTATCACCTTGCGTTTATATCATTGATATGAAATTTCGGCATTGATTAATTTAATTTCTTAAGTAAAATTTGATGATTGACAGCATCGCATAATATGATGATTATGAGTAACACTCGTGCAAATCATTCTTGAATCTTAATTTTTTTTTCTTTTAATTTTTTTCTTCTTCTGCTTCATATGATATTTTGAAATTTTGTATATATCATTTTCATCGAATTGTCATGATTGAAAATCGCTCTTGTCATTTATTGTTTTAGTTGATTATACCAAAAAAAAACTTTTGTTTAAATTTCTGATCTTCATTATTACGCGCATACTTTGGATTTGATCATTAAAATAAAAAAAAAAAAAAAATCAGTTATTGCCCAACTATGATCGGTTATTTTATTCTTACTGATTGTAAACTGGCTTTTGATACCATAATTGTAATGATGATTGTGTATGATGAAAGATGACTGATCGATGACCCTTATAAGGAAATCTATTTTGTTGCCTTCAAAATGGCCGCATTTTTTTTTATTGTCGATTTTGATGCATTTCGAAAATTTTAAAAAACTATTCAATTTAGTTTAAATTAAAAGAAACAGAAATTTCTTCTAATTTAATTTTTTTTTTAAACAGGAATGTTTAACATCATTAACATCAACAGGAGCGATTGAATATGCTTGATGATATAACGATACGTCTGTTTAAAGGATGATAAGTATTATCATAAATGGAATTATAACTATTATTCATTGCAGTAATGAATATAATGATGTTTGATATTATCATTATCAATTGATATAATACGGCATTATGCATTATGATGATGGGTAATATAACGACGATGCTAAATCAATGACAAATTTTTTATAGTGATAAAACAATGATAAGAAAAAACAATGAATATTATGTTAATAATATTCATTTAATATTCATTGTTTTTATGATGAAATTCTTTAAATTCATTTAAAGATAAATATGTGATAAGACATATTAATAGTTAAATATGCCTTCGTTACCAACAGAAATCTGTAATGTTCTTATCAGTACTAAAATGGATACTGGTAAAAATCGACCAATTGCTGATATGCTTCAAAGAAACATAAAACCTATGCTATGCTGGTCATTTAGATAACTTAATATCCAATTAGAAATCTTAATTATTAATAAGTGAAGGAATTGGAATTGATAATAATTCTGAAATAAATATGAATAATATTGAATTTCTTAAAAGGCTAAATTTCAATTTAAAAAACAAAGTATTATTTTTTTATATCAAAATAATTTGTAGTTTTCGGATAAAAATGAAAATAATCGAGAATAGCAGGACTAAAAAAATAATTAAATAAATGAAGTAAAATAAACTAAAATTTTAAAAGATTGCTGATATTATCAAAAAAGTTTTATATTTTTTGTCACAGAAATGATAAAATATCATATTAGAGAAGCAGCTAATAGGAAAAAATAAGAAATCGGATAGTTTGAAATGAATAAATTATTAAATTAGCAAATGGATGATAGAAAGGAGGAGATGATGAATCGATGGATTAATGCAGGAAGCGTCTTTCTTAAAAAAGATTGTTAAATAAGATAATTCGTTTTAAAAAATCTAATCCTGAAAAGTTAATTTGAAAAGTTTCATCACTCGTTTTTTTCCAGTTTTTCGTCGATTATCTTTTTGATTAGGCCGACTAATCCCTTCTTTCATTTTTAAAATCTTTTAAAAAAAGGAAACGAATGAATAGCAACAAAATTTCTTCTTCTCCAAATTTAGAATAATATGGATATATTTTATATTTCATTTTGAATCACATCGATTCGTATTAAAATTGTTTTGGATTAAAATGAAGAAATAAAATACCTTTAATGACAATAATTGACTTGGAAAGATGGTTAGAAAAAGTTGTTAAAGTTGAAATTTCAAATCTAAAATTTTCATCCAGTTTCTTCTTAGCAGAACATGTCCGAAAAAAAAAAAAACAAAATCATCCATTGTAAATTCAATCTCTGATTATTATCCTGTATAATCATCTCACCTGTCTTTCTATGTAAATAAGGCAAATCGAAATAGCTCCAAAATTTTACTTCCAACTTTTCTCACTTTGATATTCTACTTTTTAGTATACAAAAAATTTTCATGAGAGCAAGGAAATGAAATATAAAAAATTATCGGATTAAAAAACTGGCAATATTAAACAAATGTTTTGCTTTTTATTTCCCTTTTTTTAAAAGAAATTTCAAGAAAAAAAGAGAGAGAAACAGAAGTAGAAGATAAGAATGAGTAAGTGAGGAAAAGAGAAAATTTTCTCGATATATTCTTAGGATAATATCGAGACATATCCGATTTTCTTCTCTTGAAGAAAAAAATCCGGTAAGCAAAAATTCGAATCTAAGTAAATGATTCAATATTCTAGAAGTTTTAAGAATCCAACATATCAATAGGAATAATATTATAATACCAAAATTACTGTATCTTAGATATATAGTTAATTTTCAAGGAAAATTATTCAATTTATCTGACAAAAATTTGCTTTAAAATCAATATCGTAGGCTATATAACTGATGAATTGTTACACGTCTGTCACAGTATGATCATGGTATCGTATGATATTGTATAATTAATTACAATACATATTAAATTAAATGGAATGATTGCTGTCAAAAATCCAATCATATCAAAGCTCATACTACCATAATGAACTCGTAACTGTCAACAAATCAGCACATGTCTGTCAATTTTTGTTTACACATATATATGTATGAATGTGTGCATGTGTGTATGTGTGCATGTGTATGTATGTGTGTGTATGTGCATGTCTGCATGTGTCTGTGCATTTTATCGAGAACGATTATGATGAATAAATAGTACATTCGCTCATTTATTCATTCACATACACAGTGAGAGAGATATATGCATGTATAATCCATTCATTCACAACTATGCTCCATTTTCATGAAGTATACGGTAAATTATATATTTCTATTCTAATCTCCAACATGACAGTAAGATTCCGCTATATTGTATGCTATCGGTAAATGACATGTGATACTGTAGATGGTACTGTAATAAATTGCATTTCATTACTGATTTGAAAGAAATTGCACAGTAAAATATATAGTCTCGAATAAAGACATAGAACTGGAAATTTTTGATCACAAATTTTCATACATTTAGAGATAAGAGGAAGATAAACTGATAATAAAAATAACATATTTAACGGTTTAAACTAAAATATAAAATAAATTAGTTTTCAACATGTGTAGCGTATCTGTGTGTCCAATGTAATATACACATTGTTCTTCTAACAACAAACTGCTGCACAAATTTTCTTTCAAACTCATTTATTAACTGATTATATCATTTATCATTAAAATTTTACTTCCCTTTCAAAGTATATAATTTAAATAAAAAATAAATACTAAAAATTGTTTGATTTTTTTGTAAAAATAATTTTATCATTTCTTAAATTTCCTCAATTAAACAAAAAAGATTTTTTTGATTGATTTGATAGAAAAAAGTTATATTTCTGCAAAATAATTTTTAATTACTGCAAGGTACTAAATGGCAAAATTAATTTCTATGAACTCAGTTTGATCCCAATTATACGAATTCCTTCTCTTCCGAAAAAGTTCTGATGAACTTCGATCTCTCATCTTCATGTCTCTTTACGGTTTCAATTTCCCTCTCTTCCCTTCGACGCATTTCTTTTTCAGTTTTTTTTATAATCGTCTTAAAATATTTCGTTTTAATAGGCCAATTGCTACTTCTCTCTGTCTTCTGTCCAAAAGCAAAAGCAAAATTAGTCTGTCCATATATGGAAGAATTTATCATCCGAAAACTTAAAATAAATAAATGAATAAAAGAGCAATGCATGTTGTTTGATTTAATCTGAATTCGATTCAATTTAATTTGATTTTTTTCTAATTCTCTTTTTTTCTAACGAGTCGATAAGACAATTTAAAGAGGATAGGGAATGAGTAAAGTAAAATTAAAAAATAATTTCTAAGGAAATAAGTCACTTCTACTACTTCATTCAGAGAACTTCATTCAGAAGGTAATATTTGCATTTTCAGCAATGACTATAGTTTTTTCTGTCTAAATCGGAAACTATATTGAATATCTTCTCTTTTTTTTATGGCATAGCATGATTATAGGCCACATGAAAATTGGCCAGAAGAAGAAAAGAAAAACTTCCTTCCTGTCTGCAATCGACTCGAGAAAAAAAATATTTTTTTTTACTTCTTTATCCAAATTTCTGATTTGTAAATTCTTCTTCTTGCAAAACATAAAATGGAATTTATATATAGATACGCAAAAAAAAAAGAGTCATTCATTTGTTTATGCATTAATTTAATCAAATATTTCTCCTATTTTCCTTCTTAAATACTTGCATTAATGTAATATAGCGCCAAATGCAATACATTCATCTCATCAATTTCAACCATTCATATTTTCCCGCTACCGTACATTTTAAAAAGAAAGAAAAATGCTTTATTAATCATAGCAACAGGATTAATAAGCTATGAGACTATCAAATTTTTTGTTTATGAGATGGCAATGAGAACTGATGATATATCTCGAGATTTAGCAGATAGCATAGTAATGTTAAATATTCGCTAATTATTAAGTAATTTCAACTTTTTTTTTAACTTATCTGCATAGAAAAATAATGTTCAATCATTAACAATTTTCGTGCCCATAAATTTTGGCGCAATCATAGAAAGTTATTTCTATAAGAATCAGAATTCTTCGCTCATGTATAATTAAAATTAATTAACAGTAACAAAAGTTTTTCTTTCCTCAAAGTCCTTTTTTTGACGTTCAGAAAATTGAATTGCCTTTTTTGATTCCTTTTTTTTTTTTTCTTGTTTAATTTTTTGTATATTTTACGACCTTGTCACTTTTTCGAGAATAAATTTCACGGCTCATCACTTTCCTTTACTCAACGAATGAGTAACGCCGGTTCTTTTTTTTCCTTTTTTTTGTTCTTTAATGAATGATTGACGATTGAAAAACAAAAATTTGATTAAAATTGTCGAGAAATTTCCACTTTCGAGAATATATCAAAATTTGATTACTTTTCTCTCGTTTTTAATATTTCATTCACCCTCCCTCCTTCCTCTCTCTCCTTGTTCTTCTCTCTTCCTCCCTCTCTCTCCATTACGGAAGATTTTGAAATGATTTAAATATGAATGAATAGTTCGTTTTGACAAAACATAACCTGGTTTCGTTTAATTCATCAACTTTAAAATTATGAAATGATATAAAAAAATTTGAAAGATTTCTTCTCATGAAATTCTTAAAAGTTACTCAGTTAGTTGATAAAACAAATAATACAATCGATTAGTTGATAAAACAAATAATACCGCTTTTTTTAAACCGAATTCTAAATTTGAGCAACCATTTCAATTTCAAATCATAATTTAAAATAATTGAAAAAATTTAATTCAGATACCTGTGAATATCTCAGGACAAAGTTTTTCTTAGAAGTTAGATTCTAGCATGTAACAAAAGTTATGCAAACTATCCGAAAAATAAAAATTGAATATAATTAAATAAAAAAAAGGGACGAAAAAAACATTCAAAAATTCACCTCTTAATTGCAAATGTAAAGTAAAATTTCTTGCTAAAATACTAGAAAATAAATTAAATAAAAGAGGAAGAAGTTGACGAAGACAAAAAATGAAGTTAAGTTGAAAATTTTACAAATTCGCAACATTACTTTTCGAATGGAAAAAAAAGGACGAAAAAGAATAAGCAATAAAAATGTATGAAATGGTGCAATAAAGAAGAGAAAAAAAAAAGGAACTTTTCGTGAAATATCATAGCTCATTAAATTATTTGGAAACAAAATAATTTATGATAAGTAATCTACTCCAAACATATATATTCGCACCGACTGATTACTGATAAAAACAGGTTATTTTGTGTGCTCGTTTATCGGTCGATATAAGACTTCTATATATATAATATATATATATAGATAAATATTTTATGTATATATGTATTATTCACTTTTTCAATTTTAATTTCTATTCCGGACATCTTACAAACACACACACACACACACACAAACATACATACATACATAGACGTACACAGACACATACACACATACATACACTTGTATAAATATGAATAAATAAAACTATCCATCAACTTATCTAATGTTTCATCGATGAATTATTTATAAAAACTGGTTATTTATTATTGGCATCATTTATATTCAACTATAATATATTCTAATTGCTTATGCATTTCATATTAAAATATCTTTTGATTTGTTTACGATATATTTGATTGGTTGAAAAATGAGGATTTAAAATAATTCAAAATAATGATTTATTGAATTTGAATAAAATACAATAAAATTTTATCTAATAGAAAATTTAGAAATAGCAAGAAAAGTTCATTCTCCCAGAAGTGCAAAAGATAAAAGTAAATGAAAGAAAAAGTCAACAGTAGTAATTGTATTGGCATTGCTAATAATAAATCCCAAAATTCATATTAGTTATTCGCTTTACTTTTATTAAAATTTAACTCTGTATAAAATCTTTTAGAGTAAGGAGTAAATAATAGTTGATCATATCATAACAAAAATATTTTAAGAAATTTCACAAAACCAAAAAAAAAAATGCTATCAAGCCATAACTGATAATAATGCAATTTATTTAGCTATTGGTTAATTAAACGAAGCAATTTTTAAAGCTTTTAATTTCATGATTTTTTCATGAAATTGAAATAGATGATATATCAGTATATCAATATCAGAAAATAACATTTGGCAAAATTCAAAAATATCAGTTAAGGAAAAATAAAGCAATTGAAATATTTCAATTGTTTTATTTTTTGAAATTTTGACGAATTTTTCTTTTAAATAATAAATTATTTCTAAGAAAAAACTGAAATTTTTAATTAAAAAAAAGAAAATAGTAGCATTAGTCTTTTATTAATTTTGGATATTACAGAACTAATTGAGCACCAGACAATGGTAAAATACTTACCATTAGTGACAGCAGAATCAGAGCAAAGGTCAGATTCGTGTGAAAGACGTTGTGGTTTTGCTTGTTTCCGTCGGGATGATACGGAACCAGATGATGTGGATGACATGATATTGCTGGTGTTGCTACTACTATCGATGATGGTGATAATGATGTTCCCGGGATACAGCACCCCAAACTGTTCATCAGATTCCGGTAATACAGTCAGTTTATCCACTTTCCTTTTTCACCGGTACAAATTATCAGTACGATATTATTTGATTCCTATTTAATATTTGTGTAATCCAGTCACAAAAATTATGCATGAACAAAATGAATGTTAAAATTAGTTCAGAATTTGATTCCACTTATAAATTTCTTTGTTTTTCGTTATGCACACTGCCTGAAATGATGAAAATTAAAAATCTGAAGGAAATTCAAATTTCAGTTACGACGAATTCAACAAAAATTATTTTGCTTTTCTACGCAAAACATAGTTATCAACAAATTTCAGATATGATTATTACTAACACAATAAAGGTAAAATATACGAAATGGAAAGAGAATTGGTTTGTATTAGTATGAAAGCTAAAAACATAGAACGAAGCAACATTTTATAAACATTTTCAAACTATGATGAACGGGATCGACTGATGATGACATTTATCATTTCTTTCCTAACTTCTTCTCCTCCTCTTTTCTACCTTTATCTCCTTGCCCCTTTTCCCATCTCCTCAAGTTCGGGGGTCGTGAAATGAAAGACGAAACACTTGAGAGAAAAGGATTAGGAGAAGCAGGAAAATCTTCAAACTCCTAACACCATTACCTCCAACAACACTTGACTAATGAGCTATGTATGTTGCATGATCGAGTGATATCTACTAAGGTACCAATCTCATCAATTAATATCAATATCATCTATTGGTTTCATTATCCGACTTTCAATCATATTGCAAAAATTTCTTTTCTTCAAACTTTATCTCAACATATATTTATATATCCTAGTATTACTTTATTATCATTTAACAATAAATAATTCAATTTAATATGGTAAGTGTGTGAGAAGAAAAAATTGAACCATAACCATACAAATTATAATTTGAATAAAGAATTACCATGAAGCTAATTTTTCTTTTTATAATTTCAATATTTCAATTAAAATATTCCTTCCAATTTTTGCCTCTTTACTCGAAAAAAAAAGCACGATCTCTATCTTCCCCTAGCCTTCCTAAATGATATTTGGAAAATGGACAAACCAGCCAGTATGGAATATTAATTTTTCATCGAAAATATAAATAATGCGTCAAGAATATTCAACAGCTATAAATTTCCATTATTTTCAAAATTTTGCAAAATTTTTCGTTGTTCCGAAGATGAAACTAAATGTCATTTGTGGTTTGCTGAATGAATTTTAAACAAAGAATTTCAATATTTCGGTTTCTTTTATCCATTAAAGATTGATAGGAAGTAAACAAACCAATAGAATGACATAATAAATAAGTAAACAATAGTCTTAATGATTCATATAGGTCAATAAATAAAATTAGCGACAAACTTATCATGCTATTTCTTTATTTATTACATTTTGCTTGTTTTGTTAAATCAAATATTTTTCTTTGTCTAATCACTGCTACTTACTCGCGATCAAAAACCTAAACATTCGAACGTTTTTCACTGAAACATTTGTTATTAAAATAAACAAATGATAGAACAGGACTTATTAAAATATTTCATAAATATGTTCTAAATATTCCATAAATACTATATTCCAAATAAATTAAACTTATAGCAAAATATTTTCTTTTTTTGTCTAATAAAGTTTTAAAGAACAAATAATATTTATTTAATAAAAAATGGAGAAATAATTTAAATAAATATATATATATATATTTATAGTGACCTATTCATAATAAAATTTCCAAATTTTGAATGAAAATGAAAATAAAAAGAAAAGGATAAACAAATAAAGCTCGAAATGAATGAATATTTCTTTTTTTTTTTGTTTTGGCACAATAAAAGATTTTTATATGTTTTCGTATGTTTGATTGTTTTTACAATATATTTAAATATATCAAACATGTTTGTGCATATACGAAAAAAAGAAAACAAATAATACAAAAAAGAGAATAATTTTGAACTTATGTTTGAATGATTATTGGTTGCGATATGAAAATAACGGATTTGCTACTGATAGAAATGCCAATGATAGAGAATTGATAAATATTACAATAGCTGGGAAATATCTATCTAATGTAATTTTTTATTGTTATTCTATTCATAATATTTCAGACTACTATTTCATTTTATTTATTTATCTATTTTTCTGAAAAACTAACGGTAAAAAGCAAATGCAATAATGAGATCCCATGAATGGCATTGTTGATTGATACAGACAGCAAGACGGTGGCCATGAAAAATGGCTGTGTCCATGGAAGAGAGAACCCGCTAAGGAGACTAGTCAAACGGAAGTGTGATCAACAACTTGTCTCAAATCTGTCAAGTATCAAAATTATACTACTGGTTTGTTCAAAGAAATCATTTTAAATTGAGTATTTTATAGAAATACATGGACAAAATTTTTTTAAATATAAGGATTGTAAATGAAAATTTAATAGAATTTGTAAGTAAATGAGGATGGAAAAGAATGATTATTATCGGTTCATTTATTTCATTGCTATGTAATTTAAATTTTTTTCAACATCTAAACTGTTTTCTTTTTCACTTTTAAAATAAAATGAATAAATTTTAGCGATAAATGTATAAGCATTAAATATAATAATTTGGAAAGAATTTTGATTAGTTTTTTGTAATTATCATAATTAAAATCAAATAAATACCTTAGGTAACTGAATGTCTTTATCAAAACTGATTCATCAATATTAATTTAACCATTTTCAACAATTACCTATTTCCTATTTATTCTTGTGCAAAAAAAAAATACATTTTCATTTTTGATTATATCAAAATATTTTATCAATATAATATTAATCAATTCATTCTCTTTTCTCATAAAAACTACTATATGTTTCATATTCCAGTCAAAGCAAAAATTGTTTAAAATATTTTGGAATAATTGAAATTAGAAACAAGTGGCATTAATTTGATGAAATGCTAAAATATCGTAATGATTTAGTGCATATATAAGATAAGCAAGTCAATTCCAGGAAAATAAATTTCTTGAAAAACTTCCTTACTTTTAAATAGGCTATAATTTTTTTAATATTTACCAATCAATCTAACTTAATATATATTTAAGGAAATATAGCGTGCAATGAAATACGAATTACGAATAATGTTTCTTATCTTACTGTAAAAAATAAGAGATGATGCAGAAGAAAATGAATACTAAATAAATGGTAGGAAAAATGAAATTCAAATAAAGCGGATTTGATTTTTTATTTAAAAAATTGTAAACAGTGTGAAGTTGTAATACAATTAATTATCCAAGTAAAAAATGAAAACTTAGATGACTCCAAGTATTATAACTTTTTCGATTTTGATTAACCGGATTGATTAGAGGGATTAGTTTTGTAACAGGGCATTGCAAATATTTTTCGACAAGATTATACTTGTAAAGAAAGTTGGTATAATATGCTGAATTGAATTCCCATCAATAGATCATTCGTAATTTTGATTGATTAAGAAGTCTTGTAACATTCACTTTAGTGGTACTAACCAAGCTTATTATAAAATACAAATGGCACAAATAGTATAAGATAGGATATCACTGATATCATTTCTTCAATCAATCATATCATTTCCATTTGATAACAACAGATGCAACTATCTACATACAGTGCTAATATTTTATGTTATACTAAATAGTTTTGGACAATTTAATACCTATCTATTTACAGTGGGCATAAATAGATCGAACATTTCTTCATAAAATTATCATAATAAAAAGTATCTATATTATTCAAGTTGAGAGTATAATTTCAGATTAATGTTACTGACATAAAAGATGGATATATAACGTGATCGACGTATACATACATATATAACGTGAATGACATATATATGCATTATAACATAATTGATGTATACATATATATATGACGTGACGTGACATACATATATAATGTAATTGACGTATGCATAGATACATAACGTGATTGATGTAACATGCAAATTATATTTTCATAGGGAAAAACAAAATTACTGTAGGATTTTACGATGTACATATTTTATAATATTACCGTTGTATGCATTAGAAAAATCATTATTATTTCATAATTTTTTTTGGCTAAATAATAAATAATTTTTTCAAGGATAAGAGTCGTTAATAATTGATATAATTGATAATAGTTGAATATATAAAGAAATATGAGGAATATAGAGAGAACTGAAATATGACAGAAATAGACAGTTTGATCGAAGAATAATAAAATATTCCTTCTCTCTTTTCTTCACTTTCTTCCTTCTCCTTCTTTCCTTTTTGATGATGGGAATTGAATTGAATTGAATTGAAGAGAAATAAGCAGATGCTGACTACCGTCTTATCAAAAGAATGATATAGATAGTTTCAAGTATTTCTCGTTTAACATTTTTATATAATTATCCTTTAATGTTATATGACAAAATGAATGGATATCATCCGAAGTATATTGCAAAAAATTTCATCTTACTTTTCTTCTTTTTTTTTTTTTTTTTTGTTCAAATTATACCGATAAAAATGAGAAATAAGTAATTGAGACGATATTTAATAAAAAAAAAACATTGAGAAAACTTAGTATAAATTAGTTTATGGTTTTGTAATTTAAAAAAAAAAATTATTTATTCTCAAGACTCAAGTATTAATTTATTTATTAAAGAAATTTTATGTAAAAAATAATACATACTTTTCTTTTTTTTGGCAAATATTGAATAAACTTCCTTGTTAAAAAAAAAAAAGAATTCATTGCTAACTAACTAGATGATGACATTTAAAAATTTAAGTGAAATTTTTTTCTTGCTTAAACGAAGAATAGATTGAAGGAGAGGATGATGAAACTATGTTGAATTAATGCAAAGGTATTGTTTACTGAAAGTGATGTGTCTTATAAGTAGAGGTATATATATAAATATAAATATATATATATATATGTATATGAGGAGTAAGGAGTACATTATGATAGGTAAATTAAAGCTGCTTACCACGGACAATGTTAATAGAGCAAATATTTGAAAATTGAAATGAATTTAGCTCCCTTTTGAAGATTGTATAGTGAATCCTGATGATCAAAATTTATCGAAGCAATTGTTCAATTTAATTAATACTTTAATGAATGTCATTTGAGCAATTTAAACCCTTCGATTTAATTAAAAAAATCAGCTCTAATATTAAAAAAAAAGAAAAATTAAAGCTGAGGATAAAGATTAATATTAAAAAATTAATTCTTAAATTAAAGTTAAACTAAAAATTTTTGATTTAAAATGTTAAATAATTAAAATACTAAATGTTAATGCAATTATGCATAAAATTCATTGCTTTTCTATCTATCCATTTTTAATTAAAATATATTCATTTCGCCAATTACAGAAATATAGTAACATTGCGAAAAAAAAGCGCCGAATAATTCGTAACATAATACTAACATAACACGATAGGTAGGCTAATTTTTCGTCATCAGTAAGTATACAACGACATTAATAGTGATTTTATATAATGTTTACTAGTGTTTTAACAATATCATCTGTTGATATCAGTGATGATTTAAAAAATAACGTCATCTAATGTGATTAGCACTTTTTTGTAAAGTCATTCATTTGCTGTACCTCAAAAGTATTCAAAATTTTTTGACATAAATGGGAAAAAGATGTGGAGAGGAAAAGGAAAAAAAGGGACAAAAATAACAAAATATCATAAATTACATGGAAAAGAGAATTAGGAAAAAACAAGTTCTTTTTTTACACATACCTATGATATATGCATATGCATACGTTACCTGGACATATAGGTCGAGAAAAAAAAATCGGAAAATATATGTATCAAAAATTTTCGCCCATTTTTATCAATATATGAATAAATTAGAAATACATTGACTAATTCTCATGCGCAGTGTCGAATCACAACTCTTATATACAATATCAAATTATGATAAAAATGATAGATTAGACTAACTCTTATATAAAGTATCGAATTATGGTAAAAATAATAGATTGGATTAACGTATATTACAGTACCGAATCATGGTAAGATGGTAACAGTAATTAATGGTGGCAATAATGGAATCTAATTTTAATGTAGGGAAATCCGGGCTATCCACAGTTATTAGTTAAAGAATTATTCATCAAAGTTGTTATAACATATGCCTTTATTATAGAAAAAAGAATATTTTTAAGAAATCAAAGTAGCACAATATTTATGATCTTTTCCATCTAATTCTTGGATCAGAATCAGAATTAAGCTAATTAGTAAATAAATAAATAAGGAGGATAATGTTCAGAAGATGTTTAAATGCTTTAGAATGTTATGCAAAAAGAAGAATATAATACAAAAAGATATAGAAGAAATTTGTAGCATCATTTAAATTTATGACTACAAGATTGTGAATAAATTACGATTTTAGAAGACACAAAAATCTGTACTAACGATTTATCACTGATTGTTGGAAATGAATAATTTCTAAATATCAAATAAGTCTAGTAATGATCATTTGTCTAGCATTCATGAAAAAGCAATACCATCACTATCACTTATCATTTCACTTTCAAAATTCATTAGTACATATATACCGTAATAATCATTTAAGCTTACAATATGTATGTGTATAACATGCATGCATGTTTGCATAGTAGTTTGAAAATAGCCACATAGAAGAAAGGTGCAACAGATGTATGATATAGTACTTATTAGCATTGTTTTAAGGAATTTCAAAATGTTTAAGTATAATTTTTAATGAAGAAATGAAAACACATGAAGATACACTGCCACAAGAAGAGAGATGAGAAGGAGAAAGAAGATGGAAAACATTGGGAGAAGTTGAACTGATAATTTTACGATAATGATAGTAATAATTACTAGTATTACTGCTACGACTAATAATAATAATAATTAATAAGAATTAATAATGATAATAAAAATAATAATAATAATATAACAGTAATAATATAACAATAATAATAATAATAATAAATAATAATAATAATAATAATAATAATAATAATAACGGTAAAATAATAACAATAATTTTTAGCACTAATTAATAATCATTATTATAATAATTAAAAATAATAAAAAACGGAAATTAAAAATAATAATTGATAATAACAGCAATGATAAATAACAATACTAATAGCAATAATAATAATGGTAAATAATAATACTAATAATAATTTTTAATAATAATAATAATAACAATAATAATAATAATAATAACAATAACAATAACAATAATAATAATAATAATAACAAATAATAATGTTGATATTCATAATAAATAATACAATTAATAATGAACAATAACAATGATAATAACAATGATGATAATGATAATGATAATAATAATTGTGATAGCAATCATAACGATGACAATGATTGGATGAGTGAATAGATGGTCAGCTGGATAAATGGATAGATAGATGGATGGATAGATGAATCAGTTATTCGAGATCGACGTTCTATGAGTGAAACAGGACGAGTCAGTCAGTCCCGACACTATCACTGGCCGCAGCAATGCGACAGGCGGAGTTTATGCTTTCATATTCGGCGCCACACCCATCCCACAACCAATACAAGACTAAATTTGACAAATAAATGAGCGATTGACATTGCTCCTCTAAGCACTCCCCACACACATACATACACTACCACCTACACACATACACACATACACATACACATACATATACATGTACATACAAATATACATATACATACACATACATATATATATGCAATCTTCACTGCTGCGTAAAATTTGCGCCACACTGTGATACAACTTACGTTTTACAGCTTCTAAAGCAATAAAAATGTCATCAACTTATACTAAAAATATTGCCGACAATAATGAAAACGATTGAAATATTTCGTTTTGCTTCATAAATGCACGTCTATTTCATTACAAATATATATTTAAACGCATCTACGTGCACGTATGACGTTACACGTATTTATATATATACACGTAATATGATGCGAAAAATATCAATTACTTTAAAGCAGGCGTTATCTATCGTAATCGTTATTAATTTGAATTTGAGTATGATGATTGGTTATTTATATAAATAGCCTAATGCTTAATTTAAAAGAGAAGGTGCATTTAGTGAAGGCTCTTCTCTTGGCTTTTTTCTATTTGTCTCTTAATCCTCGATTTGTTTCCTGTTTATCAAGATTATCTAATAAAATATATTGAGAAGAGAGATATAATCTTATTACTAATGATTATCAGGTAATTAAAATCTAATCTTAGAAATGAAATTTTTTAGCAATTCTATTTAGCATATCAGTAATATCGAATAATAAATTGTATTTAATTAATTTATTATATTCCATTTCCATTTCCATTTCATATATGTTTTTTCCCCTATTTTTCTTACATTTTTCCCACATTTACTGTTAGAAAATTTATGATTTACGATTTGCGATTTACGCATTTTGTTTTTGTTGTTCGCATCATTCATTTGTAAATGAATTATTTACTTATTTTGCTATGAATTTCGTGTTATTTGTTAATCTGTTTGCTTAAATTTTAACCTTTAATGCTAAAATATTGATAAAAAGCTTTTTGATTATTTCAAATAATCAATCCTTATCATTTCATATTGCATTTTTGTAAAAAAGCAACAATTTTTTTCTTTAATTCCCTGAATATGTCCACGAAAATATTTATTGAAATTTTGTTGTCATTTTAATAAATGTTTGTTCTAAACTCGAGCACTAAACTTACGGACAGAAACCATAACAACTGATCAGCTTAATCGTAAAAAAATCGTGAATCGAAACCGGTTCTTATCGGAAGCTAACAATGATAAAGCATTTATCATAAAATAAATTGAACAAATAAAAATATTAACGAAAAGTAAGCTGTCACGAATTTAAAATAAATTAGTAAATGAACAAATACGTTATTGAACATAAAATAATACTCTAAAATTTTGTTTTAATCAATAAAGTATTTAAGTAAATATGAGATAACGAAGAAAAACAAATATTGAATGAATGAGTAATTATACAAGCGAGATGATAATTTTTATCAATATGCGATAATTAAAATAATTACCGTTTTATCGTTCAAATTTGAATCTTGAAACTTTTAATTCTAAATTTTTGAACTAATTCATTAATTGCTATTTACGCATATTTCTTTCATCCTTTTGTAATATCTATCAGATTATACTGGATTACTAATATATACAATTACTGATAGTATTGTCAAGAAGGACTGACAATTTTTGTATATTCAAAGAATAAAATTTTTCCATATCCAACGATATCTTTTTTTAAGTTTTTAAGTTCTTTGTTGATATAATATGAGAGATTTTCATGGCATTTGAAGAAAAAAGGAAATGAAAAATTGTGATGAGATAATTATTTAATTCCATCAAAAAATACCAAACAAAAACTAATAATGAACTAATAATTTCATATCAAAAATAGTTTAATTATATAATTTAGCAAATATTTCTTTACTGATAAAATATACTTTATCATATAATGATAATATTTTAATATAGATTGGATAAAATCATATAATGATAAAGTATATTTTCCAGGCAACAAATCAAATTATTCATCTGCTAGGCTATAAATAAATTTAACTAGACTATAACCTTTAATATATTCATAGCTTCCCCTAATATTCGTTTATAATTTCGATACTATTCTACCGTATCCATAAATTATTACATGACAATGATGATAGATAATTATCCAAGTAGATATGATAAAGATAATTATGCTAGTAGAACAATGATAATGATAATATTTTAATATAGATTGGATAAAATTATAAATAAAAAAATATTGTTACATCATGATAATTATATTCTAGCAAATTAAATTAAATTATAAATATAAGCTATTTTTTATCAGCTATTTTTTATCATTTTTTATTTTTTTTTACTTGTATCTATCTATTAATATTATATTAAACCTATCCGTTACATATATATTAATTAAATGATACATATTATTAATGAATATATTCAAATATGTATGTCATATATATCATCATTTGTTACACAGACACATACATACATAAATACACACACACACACACACACAACACAGACACACACGCCACACACACACACACACACACACACACACACACACACACACACACACACACACACACACACACACACATACATACATAAACTATTTCTATATGTGTTATAATGAATTTAAAAAAAAACCCATTATTAGTTCAAAATGGGTAAAATTAAAAAAAAAAAATTTTTTTCGCTTCAAAATCTTTACGCATTTTTGAAATGAAATGATAAATGAATGATTAAAAATGGGCAAAAATGGATGAGGTGAAGGTGGTGAAGAGGAAAAGAGATGGAAAATGAATTTTTATCTTTTTTTTCTGCTGTTTGTTAGATGAAAACGTATATAATTTATTCGCTACGTTTTTGCTCAAAGAATAATTTAGGTCAATTTAATTTTGTCGCATTTTTACCGTTTTTCTTTTTGTTTGACATTTTTTTTTAAAAAAAAAAAAAAAAAAGAAAAAAAATTAAATTTGTTAATATTTGACGGATGAAAAAGTTATGAAATATTTTATTAAAAATTATTAAAATTATAATTAATAAATGAAAAGGAAAAAAACGAAGAACATTTCTTTTCTAAACATTTCATTAAAATGAAAGATTGTTAGTAATTTCAAATGTTAATTGATATACATATTGATAAATGTCAAATTATTCCTTTACCAAATGAACCAATATTAGCAATGTTTATATAATTTCATGTAAACAAAAATTTAATTTAAATATGATTGATTGTATCTAATGATATTAGTCAATAAAATTATATCATTGATATTAGTTATATATTTTGAAAAAAAAAGTAATTTTTTTTTCTCTCACATGGCTATTTGCCTATTATGGATAGAGAATCAAATTTGAAACTTTGTCTGATAATATTACTAATATAATTTTTTGAAAGTTTTTTGAATATTAGCCATATGAGAGTTTATTGTAGTGAGGTCAGGGTGACTAAAAATATGAAGGCAAGAAGGTTAAAAAAGGAAAAGAAAAATTATTAAAGTAAAAATTTTTCAATAAAAGTGTGTAAAATAGTGATGTTAGCCAGGTAAATTGTATTAAACAAAGGTCAGAATGACTTGAAAAGGAGGAGGAGAGGAGGAGAAGGAGGAAGAGGAAGTCGAGAAGGAGAATTCTCGAAATAAAGAGAGAGGAGATGGATGAGAAAAAATATGAGAAAGGAAAAACTGATGTAAAGTAATGCACATTTATTTGATAATCTTTTATTTATTTAAGTCATCGAATTATACCAATAGATGGATAAATCACTTTAATTTCTGTATTATTCAGAAACTTACTTTTTTTATGTTAACATTAAACTATACGAAATTAAAATTAAGAAATTAAATTCGAAAAAAAACTATGAAACAAAATCTAGAACTCAGAATTATCAAAATCGATAAAATAATCACTATTATCACAGTAAATTGTATTAATGCAATTTGAGCATAATTAGATATTTATACATGATATTTAAAATTAATTGAAATTCAAAATAGCTGAGGAAATAATAAATTTAATTACAAATTATGAAGTGAAACAAAAAAAAAAGATGAAGAAATAATAAATTTAAATGGTAAATTTTAAATAAGACACTTCTATAAAAACTTTTTTTTGAAATTTTCAAATGTAATAATATTTGAAATAGGCTAAAAGTGACTTATTATTTTTTTAGTTTATATATTTTTTTTTATCAGCTAAATTAATAATCATAATATAACTGTATTAGTGCAATTTAAACATAATTTGATATTTACATGTTATATTTTAATCGATTACAATCCCAGTTCTTCGATAATACCGTATGAATTGATAAATGTACTACAAATATTATTGATATTATTTATAAATTATCAATGATAACAAATTTTAAGTAGAAAGCATTATAAATTATAAGCATGAATTTGAATTGTTGTTAAATGCAATTAATCAAACGATATTTTATAATAATTTTATGATAAATTGATAACACTGATAACAAATTTATTTTATGATACTTTATTAATTTAGGAAAGAATGAAATTAACTAATTGCTTTTTTATTTTATTTATAAAATTTCAAGTGCAATAATTGTTTATTAAATAGAAAAAAGAAATTAATATGATGCAAAAAATAGGAAGCAATTATTTTCTTATCAATTTATATTAATATCATCATATTATCAATTGAAAATATTTTATTTAAAAGTCTAGCATTTATGTTATTATTTAAATTTCAATATAATTTCAAATATGAAAATTTAAACATATCAACTAATCAGAATCAATATGTAATTCTTTTTTTGCGATTCTCTTAATTGAATATGAAATTGATATGTATGTATACATTCTATGATTAAATATTTGATGAAGTAAAAACAAACGGTCGAGATTGAAAATGAGCAGATGACCATCGAGAAGGCAGAAGGTAAATCAAATATTTTTGTGACTGATAAATTAATAATGAATTTATTGGCTTCAATTATCCATATACATATGGATATTAAAATTTATCATTTGATATATAGTTTAAAGATTATAATTATGGGAAATCAAAAATTATGCAAAATTTAAAATTTAAAAAAGAGGAAAAAAATTATAAAATTCAAATGCATAAACTCTATTTAAATTTAAATAAGTAATTGATTTAACAAACTGAATTATTTTGTTATTATCTCAATTATCTCGATAATCTCATAAAGCTGCCAAGTTCAATTTTATAAAGCCAAAGTTTAATTTTTTTCCCTCCCCTCCTCTACCCGTTTTACATATGCAGAAAATGTTTATAATTTAAACATATCGCAAAATGATGTATTCAGATTAAACTTTAGAATGCCGATATATGACACATACATTCACATACATAAACATACACATACATACACATACACATACATACATTAAAACAAAAATTTATTGCAATTTGCTAAAAAGATAATTTGTTTGTTTACATTTTTGATTTTGATTTTAATTTCAATTAGCGTTGTGTAAGACAATCAAATATATTTATTCAAGTACTAATGATGATGCAATCAGAAATCAAAAAATATACTCAATTTATCTTCGTTTTTTTTTTCTTTTTTTTTGGAACAAAGATTTAGATATGACACTGAGAAAAATATATCTAAAAAAAGAGAACTTGATGAAATGATAATTAATGATATTATCAGTTAAACTGATACGAACTAATATAGTTAAATAGGACAATGTTTGACCGACTATTGTTATCAGAAATAATCGGAAATGAAATTTAATAAGTTATGCGTGGTATATGGGTGTGTATATATGTATGTGTGATGACAGGAAATACAAATTAATTGTCAAACTGTTTTGTTAATTTAATGAAATTTCTTGGGTAATTATAGCAAGGAATAATTAATTTGCTCTATTGAAATGATTATCAAAAAATTGGAGAAGAATTATTTGAAATAGAAGGAATAATTAATTTGATGCAGTCGGGAAAGATAATTCGAGATTGGTTTTCAAAAATAGTTCCAGAATTATTTTCCTATCAATTTTAAAATGGAAAAGCTTCAAATTATTGTGAACATAAATTTGAAATTTAAGGGAAAGAGAAAAAAAGAGGAGGAAAAGAAAGAAAAGTAATTTTTGAGAAAGATCGACTTTATTAAATTAAATCAGCCATTTAAAACTTCAATATTTATACTTTTACTTCTCGACTTTTTTTAGTATCAGTTCAAATATTGTCAATCATAAATTGATAATATTTACCTTTCTATAAATTCTTTTTTTTTGTTTTTATTACATAAAAATTTTAACTTTCCTTCTCTCTCTCTCTCTCTCTCTCTCCCCTTTCTTTCTATCCTTTTTTGATTCAGTATAAATTTAATTTGTCTGTATTATTATAAATTTGAAGAAAATAATTATCTTTTTTCTTAATTTCACAACTGATTTCATTAAATTGCTTTAAAATTAGCTCCTCGATATTTTTGAATGAACAAATTCTTCAGCTAAAAAATTTTTTAAAAATTATCGTAAGAAATTGATAATTAAAGCTAACTTTTTTCCGCTTAAAAATTTCAATTCAAATTTATTAAACATTAAATCGATGATATTTCTTGGCTAATAATTGTTAAAGATAATATTGGCTATGTGATTATTAATAATAATAATATCTGAATTATAACTACAGCATTGATAAAAATTAGTGATAATGACAATTTATTAGGCATCAAATTGATGCTTCTTGGTTATCAATTGCTAATAATAATATTGACTGTAATCATGATTGCAGTGCTAATAATAATAATGGTAATGATGATAATTCAAATTCAATTTATTAAACATCAAATTGGTTCCTTTTGATTAATTTTTAAAAATTATGTTGATAATAATATCATTACAGTATTTAATAATAATAATATTAATAATAATGATAGTAATAATAATGATAGTGAAAATTTATTCTAGTAATGATATACTTATATATATATATATATGTATAAAGAAAGAAAAGATGAAATTCAATTTGATTTTTCTTTTAGTATGCTTGTTCCAATTATCGATATTTTCATTATCATTATCATCATCATCATCATCATCATCATCATCATCATTATTTAAAAGAAAGTGAAAGCTTTTCATTTCTTTTCTTCTTTCTCTCTCTCTCTCTCTTCTCATTTCTCATCTTTTCAATCTTAAAAGTATATATGTTTGAAATAATGGACAACTAAAATTGCTTCAAATTGATTGCACATCTCCGGGGACCCGTTCCTAGCCTTCCGACTCTTATATCTCCCAAACCAAAACTTATCATCTATCTATCCATATTTGTATAAGTGCAATGGTATTCGATAATAAATGTTATTTCTATTTCATATAACTAACTACTTTTCTATCATTCTTCCTCTCTTCTCTCTCTCTCTCCTCATCCCTCTCTCTCTCTCTCTTTCTCTCTCTCTTCTATTTAATCATCTAATAATCCATCTATTCATTTTTATTTTCCATTAAAATTAAATATTTCAATATTGATATCCATATGCATACACACACATACATACATACATACATACACATTAAAATTCCACCACCCGTATCCTCTTTTCATTTATCAAAACGAATTACTTACTTATTTTATGCTTTAAAAAGTTTCAAAAATTTTTAAATAGCAAAGAAGAGAAGAGAGAGAGAGAAAAAATAACGAGATAGAGAGAAAAAGAGAGAGAAAAAATGAGAAAAACAGCTTCCGTTTTTTAGTTAAAGCAATTTTTTTCCATTCTTCTTCTCATCATTATTCTTATTATTTTCAAAAAAAAAAAAAAATTATCAAATAGATAAAATACGATAGCAATATATTTTGAAGGGACCGATTAAAAAAAAAAAAACAAAAAACAAATTTTGATATTTTTGAAGTAAAAAAGAAATATTTAAAGATGGAAATAATATCGTGTAAATGTTAAGATTTTTCTTTTTTTTTTTTCAAACTAATATAAATATTTCATAATTATCATTTAATTAATAAAAAATGATACAGCAGCTAATGCTGAATATAAATAATTATTAATTATTAATTTTATCACTGTTATATATGATTGATTATGTATGATGTTATCATCATGAATTGATTAATGAAAATATAATTTCATTTAGATTTTAGAATTTATTTTGATCTCTTTTTTAAATCATTTTTTGTTATTCAGTTTATTGTCATAATATAATCATTGTTATTTAGTTATTGATAAGATCATTTTTTTGAGACTAAAGATCAAAAAATGTTTCCAAACTTTGCATAAAACAATCATCTTTTGAGGATGATTTGTCAATCAATATCACATTATCAATCAAAAAATACGAAACATAAAGGATAACTAGTAAGAAATTTTCGACATTCAAAAAGGTTGAAAGGTTTATTTGATGATCATTAAAAATGACACATATATACTATTGAGGAAGCGAATGCTATTTATAAAATTACAATTTTGAAACTTACAAATTAAAATAACTTCCCAATTAAATGTCATTATATTTACACTTCATTTTAGCTTATCAGAAAGGTCAATTTTCCATTAAACTACAAAATTCATATCAAATCAATCATTAATATTTTCCAAAAAAAAGATAACAGTATTCGATTTTTCGAAGAAGAAAATAAGTTAAAAAAGAGCAATTTCAAAATTCAATCTCGTTGATTTATAAAAGATATAATCCGCTCGAGAGTAATGATTATTCGTAAAATAAAGAAAGCGCAAATCCTTCGAAGATAATAAGCAAAAAATTTTTTGACAAAAAAAAAGGAAGAAGAATTAAAAAACTTTGAATCGAATAATTCTCGAAATATTCTCGAAATAAAAATAGAGAAAATTTTCTCTCCCAATTTCAAATTTACATGAGAAAATTAATGAAATATATTTTTTATTTTATTTTAATAATTTCACTAATATTTTTATCATATCGTTCATTCATTGTTTTATTCATTTTTTATCAAAAATAAAAAAAAAATTTTTAAAAAAAAAGAAAAGATGATACTGTAGCTTTGGAAAAATTTATTGCAAAACGATTCTGCACTTATAAAACAAAAACTTCGAGCATTGTAAGCTTAATAATTGAAAATTTTCGAAAATTTTTTTGTTCTCGTGTGAGATGGAAAATGTTTACCAAGAAAAACAAAATTTACTTAAAATTTATTTTAAAAATAATTTCATTTAATCTAAAATTTATCAATTAATAAAATATCACATATATGATAATTCAAACTGAAATCATAAATAGTTTGAAAGAAAGAAGGAAATTTTCTTGTCTTTATTCACTTCATTAAGATTTATAAATTATAATTCAAAAATAAAAATTATATTTAATACGCCTATCTTGTTTGAATTGTAATAATAAAATATGCCGCTATGAAAATTTTCATATCCTATCAAATTTTTTTCCAAGCCAAAATTAATAAAAAATCTATCCATCATTTTTAATGTATAAAATTTTCCTAACTCTTTTATGAATCTTTTTCAACAAAAAAAAAAAAAAAACGAGTTTTTTTTTTTGTTGAAAGATGAAAATAGAAGATCAGAGGAAGAGAGAATGGAAATGGAAGAAAATTGTTGAACCAATAAAATTTGCCGAACTAATAATTTGCAATGCCGATATAATCCCTCTTATTATTATGCTAAGATGTTTTTGTTGATTGTTATCGTTTCTGTTCGTCCAATAACACTACTCATTTTTCCCATTGATCATTACAGTAATAATCAAAATTGAAAAATATTTTGAATGAAAAATTTAGACAAATATTGTTTGCTTTAGGCGAGGTATGTATGTAAAATTAAAAAAAAAATTAATAAATATTATCATAAAAATGACCGAAAAAGACAGCAAACATTTAAATAAATTAGGCTTTTTTCACTCTTTGGTTTACTAAAATTTGAATAGAATTTGAAATTTTGACTCGAATAAACAAAAATAAATAAATAAGTAAACAATTAACAGATATGTATGTATTTACAACATGGAAAACTGTACCATTTAACGATGTTTTATTCTTTCAGTCAAATCTTTGAATTTGACCTCAATTTTTATTATCAGTTATTTCGAAAGATAAAAAAAAATCATTTCTAAGCATAAAAGAACATTACTTTTTACGGACAAAAATAAAAATTGATTCGGATAAAAGGTAGTAAAAAATGAAATTAACTAAAAGATCGAAAAAAAATTTGCGCAAAAAATTTACGACAGCGTATTGTTGATATTGAATTGTAATTATAAGCAATTGTTGAAATTACTAAAATTAGTATTGTATCTAATAAATGAATTACTGAAAATTATAAATTAAAAAAAAAAAAAGTCTCTTTTTTTCCATTGCTGAAATGATGAAAAAATATTGAAGAAATGAGAAATATTAGTAAAGTGTTATGTTAACAATTTATATTTGAAATTTTATTTATTCAAAAACGATTGAAAATATAAAAACTAAAAATTAAAAAGAAACGATTTCAAAAAAAATTTTAATAAATTTCAAAAATTATTTCATTGATTTTTTAATCAAACAATTATAGTAATCAAGAAAAAAAAATTAATAAAAAAAGTATTTATCACTTTTCGTAGTGGTATATTCTCGACAGCAATGAAAAATTGTCATCAATTAAAGATTATCCTTCCCGAAGAGAGAGAGAAAAAAAAAAGAAAAAAGAAGGATGATGCATTCAATACAATACAATACAATAATAATTATTCGTTTCGAAAATTTTTCTGGAAATAAAAGTAGACGAAGGCATAATTTCATTGTATTTATTTCTTTAATACATACTTCTTAAAAGAAAATGAATGAATTATAAATACCAAAATTTGCATTTATCGCTCCTAATATCCTTCATTTTGCGAGAAATTATCGTTGCAAAAAAAAAAAAAAAATTATTTTAAAAACAAAATTATGTGATAATTGTCGAAGCAATAATAAAAGTTTTGTAGAAATTACAAATGTAATATTTTAAAAGAAATTTCTCTTTCTCCCACTCTCACTCTCTCTCTCTCTCTCTTCCTTCTAATTAGCATATTTTAACTGCATAAGTATCTATTAAATTCACATAATGATTATATATTACGATGTAATAGTAATAATAATAATAAACAATAATAATATTACTATTATTAATAAATAAATAGTAGTAATAATAAACAATATAGTAATGATAATGATAATTATTAATGATAATTATATTATAATAGCAATAATAATGATAGTAATAATAATAATAATAGCAGTAATAGTAACAATAATAATAATAATTAAAATAGAATATGAATATAAATATAATTAGTGACAATAAAATGAAATAATTAACAATAAATACTTAATAATTACTTAATAACCAAATAATAAATTTCAAATTTGAAAAGATTAGTCTAACAAATTCATTTTTTTTTCCTTTCCATATTTTAGCAAAATGATTTTAGTATTGCAATGATGCTTGAATAAATTGATGAATTTAAATAAAATGAAAGTAAGCAATCATTTCAATCATTTTTAAATATTCAAATATGCATTTTATACAGCTTCATCATCATCATCATCATCATCATCATCATCATCATCATTTCATCATCTTTTATCATCATCATCATCATCACCAATTTTTCTTAAATATAATAAATAATATGGCGCTTTTCAAATACACTCTTTCTTTTGTGGTCCAACGTATCCTATTCACATTGTTTATTTGTTGATATGCTTATACATTCATATCGTCCATATATTATACTTTTATAATATGCATGCGATTTGATCGTGCTCTTATATTATCATGTAAACTGATAATATTATCGCACTACTGTCATTATCATGTAAACTGATAATATATTATCGCATATATTCATTTATCAAACTGATAGTTCGTAATATTTTAATCGAAGGATTAACTTAAACAACTGAAGATATTAGCAACTGAATAATATAAATGGAAATTTAATATAGTTAATGAACATTTAAAAATTTAAATTTAAACTACTCAAATCTTTAAGATAATACTTACTTGAAGATATGTAAATAGAAAATAAGATAGATAAACTAAATGACAAGATCAGATTTAATAACATTAAATCGTTCCTCATATCTCAAATTGAATAGAATAAATATAAATGAATAAATTATAAATATATATTTCATTCTACTGGCTCAGTTGGATTTAATAATGTATTCATATGTTAACATATAATAATTATTAATATAATTATTAATTAAGCATCATTATATTCAATTTCTACTGGAAATCTCATGTATGGTTTATTAGCTCTTAATCAGTCATATTTTTACATAAAATTGAATTTATTGAACCTAAAATATTCTTTCAATTATAATAAATATCACTGTATGATTTTGTTTAATCTATGATATATTTGAGATAAAGTGAATGATATGATTAAAAAAAATAGAATTTTGAAATTCTTGAATTGAATTCATTCAAATTTTAAAATTCAATTGTTGAAAATTTTGAGTGTTTTAGGACCGGAAGTAATTTGGAAATGACAAAATATTTTATCAATTGTTAACAAAATTTCAAAAATTTAGGAACGATCAAAGGTAATCGCATTAAGCATCGTTATAAATCAAATGCCTTGCTATATGATAATAATTACATTTCTACAAATTCTCATCAAATTTTTATCAAATTTTCATAATATTTGCTACGAGCAAGAATTTCAAATTTGAAATTAAAAAATAATTAACAATCGTAATAGCAACTGAAAATATATAATTTAATTTAAAAATAATTATTGATTAAACACCTGAGTGAATTTATGCATAAATAATTTCCAAAAAAGTCCAATTTTTTTTCAATATTTGTAATTTAAATTAATAAATATCTTTTCGAAATTTAGAAAAATTTTTGAGATCATAAATTTTTGCTGAAAAAAGGTGAGAAAAAAATTTTCATTGTGATATTTAAAATCGTGAACTATAATTTGAGCATATTTGCTGCACTTTTGCATCAGAAATTAGCTAATTTGTTGAAATTTACGAACAAATATGACCTATATTTATATTTTATTTTATTTTAGATAACAAAATTTTGAATAAAAAATCGATGGGTCGCATACAAATAGATGAATTATTAAATAGTTATCGATGACACTAGTTCATAGTATAGATATAATAATATAATTAATTACAAACATTAATAACTATAAGTTGTGATAATAACAACAATAATGTTAATAATATACTGATAATAATTAAAACAAAGAAAGATATAGACACTTAATGATAACGCTGATGATGATGATGATGATGATAAGGATATTGTAATGATATTTTGTTGTCATTTTCTCATCTTATCGGAAAGGAAAAAAAAAAAAACTAAAAAATATATTCAATATGTATATGAACGGCATGCTCGTTTCGTGATCCGAGACAGGCGCCAATTATAAATAAAAAAAAGAAATTCTTGTTCGACTTTTCTGCTTGCTGCTTTTCTTCCAAAATAACTGATTATTCAAAACTGATTATTCATTATGGGAAGCGATTGATTATATATTATCTGCTACAATTGTAACTAAACAAACACAGTATCATTATATACATATATGCATATATTATCATTATAATACAAAATGCATCACTATTACTTTATTCTTAGTTGCTTGACTTAACAACTCTACCGTATCAAACACCAATATTTGTCTACTGTATCTACGCATATTTCTATCATTTAGCTTATACATATGTCTACCGTGTACATGCACATGTTTACTGTATCTATACAATATCTAATAGGCAAGTATGTATACGTACTTATTTATTTATTCATACTCATACGTAGATGTCTTAAAAGCATATCTTTAGCACTGTATTATACCAAAATTCAACATTTGCTTACTGTGGCACCAATGTACATTTGTAATTGTATTTACGCATATGTCTACTGTATTCATACAATATATCTAAATAAAATACGTATAATTGATATGTTTGTTTATTTATTTTGCATGCGTAGTTATATAATTTAATACCATACTATATATAATGTATGCATATGTATTACTATAACGAAAACGATATTTAATAAATTTGTAATTAATTAAATTATTGAAATTGTAAACCGCAGATTTATTCAATGTATCTTTTCTTGTTAATATTATTTTGCTTACATATTTAGAAAAGTGGATCAAAAGTTTTTTTTTTTGGATGCAATTTGACAAAATGAGAAATTAAATTTTTTTCCTGTTAAATCTAACTTTTAATAATAATTATATACACATACACATACACATACATACATACACATACATATACATACACACACACACATACAGAAACATGCACAAATGCGCACATGACTTATAATATAAGCATGAAAATGTTCATATTTTTATTGTATGCGTATTTTGTTATAACAATAACATTTATATGCCAAACAATTCAGCCGTATGAAATATATGAATCAGGTTTAATATTTAATATAGCTTATTTTCATCGGTAATTCTTTTTTAGAAGAATTCAAAAAAAGCCGCTAATCATCTGACGCAATCAGTTGACAATTATATTTATCTTCTTAGTAATAATACAATATCTCGTTTATCTTACATCAATATGATTAATATGCAGCAATATATGTCGTAACTTAATCTCCTTGAAGATATTTAAACTAATTAATTTCTTCCATACAAATTATGCAATACAAATTAATCGTTTTGTAGAAAAATTTTTCGTCTTCGTATGTCAGACAATAATCGCCATGCGATTAAAATAAAATAATTTAATAAAAACGGAAAGAAATTATTTAAATTTCAATAAAATCTAAAAATTTTTATAATTTATATTTAGTTTTCTGAATTTTATTTTTTTTTTTTGCTTCAAATGTTAAACCAAAATATCACTTAGTGATGTTTAGAATAAATATAATTATTACAAAACTTTTAATTAGTAATTATATCAATAATCTTAATGAAATTTAATGATAATAGATTCAAGTCAGGAATGAAAATTAAAAATATCAAATATGTAATTGTGAATGAAAAAGGAAAAATTTGGATACAAAAACAAAGAATGAAAAAACATTCAACTTAAATGTTACGATGGAATTTTTTTTCAAATAACAGTTTGATTACAAACATTTTAAAAATTTTTCAATAGAAATTCAATAAAAAATCAAAATACATCGATCAACGAATTTAACTTATATAACCTTTGGAAGTATAATATGTAAAAAATATAATTACAAACTCAGAAATTACGTCATCATTTATCATCACAAGTGCTTTCTCGGTTGTGATAAATGAATGATTAGCTGGAAATATGTATATATTATATTGATTAGTTAAGGATTGAAATTGAATTTGTAAAATTTTATTTCAAATGAAATTTCTCATTTATAGAATTTTTTTTTTCTTTCTTGTCTGTCAATTTTTTTATACATGTTTTTGTTTGTCCACTATTTATTGATAAATTGACCAAGATGATTGTGTCCACTACTTACTGATAGATTGACCAAGACGACAGTTCCACTACTTATTGATAAATTGACCAAGACGATAGTTCCACTACTTATTGATGAATTGACCAAGATGATAGTGTTTACTACTTATTGATAAATTAACCAAGATGATAGTTCCACTACTTATTGATAAATTAACTACGATGATGACAGCTAGGAAAAGATGAAAAGAAAAAGGAAAAGAATGACGAAGAAATGTCCAATTTGTTGTCATCGGGATATTTCCTACTATTTTTCTCTTATCAACCTTTCCTTATATGATGCGATATGATCGACGGATAATTATAATAAAAATTAAAAGAAAAAAAATGATGGAATGAAAAGATTAGTATGATAGCTAAGAGACAGATCGAGAGTTAACAGATCAGAGAGAGTTAAGAGACAGATCGAGAGGTAAGAGAGATATTGATGGAAGATGATTTGAAAAAAGGCAAAAAAAAGGGGACAAATTTCACATTATAAACGACAAAAATTTGTTGATGATCGAAAATGACAACCTTTTTTCATCTCGTCCTCTCTCTCTCTCTCTCCTTTCCTTCTCTTTCCCTCTCTCTCTCTGTCTCTCGCTATCTCAAAAATAAATTAAATGACGATTTGACAATGAAGACAATATATGATTCTTTCGATCCTATTCCACTCATTCTTATCCTGTCACAAATTTATATCTAAACAATAATCGCTAAAACCGATTTAAACACTTATTTTAGCTTATCGAAATATATGTGTGTGTGTGTATGTCTGTGTGTCTGTACATACATATATATGTATGTGTATGTGTGTGTGTTTATTTTTTCAACAATATATTATCAAATTTTAAATTATTCTGTTTATTTTCTTTCTTTCTTTGAAATTTTAAAATGTCAAGTATCATTTGAAATTTTTAACTTTATAAATTTCAAATTATTAATTTCATAAATTACCTAATTTCTAAATTAAACATTTCAATTAATAATATATTTAATATATTTTCAATAAAATGAAAGGGCGGAAAATTATGATATGAATAATGCCAGAAAATTTTTATAAAGGCATATATGCATAATATAAAATATAACATTGCTTAATTTTTAAAAATAAAAATATTTGCTACAATAAACGCATAATTTAAAATGATAATTTTATATCGTAACAATGATAATTATTACAAATAAGCCGAATATTGATGGAATTAAAATTTTCATGACAATTTCCAATATAAATTCATATATAGTATATCGATAATAGTCGATTGAAATATTTTAAATTTAAATTTTTGCTAAAAACTAATAAAATCGTTTCCTTTTGTTAATGTCTATAGCTCAATAGCAGTATAGTTAATCATTTCATTTACTTTACAAAGTTTTCCAATTTCGCTATATTTTCTTTTAAATTCGTATCATTTAAAAGAGAGAGAGAGTGAAAGTATTTATCCAATTAATTTGCATATTTTACTCTCTCTCTCTCTCTGTCTCTCTTTTCATTTTTTCTTTTCACTTAATCTTTTATTCATCTTTTTTCCCACATTTACATTTTGGAAGGAAAAGTTCAATAATTTACACCGAAAAAGCAGTAACAAGAAAATATTCCATCGATTTAAAAGATTCAATCAAATATCCGTTTAGTTTTGATAATTTATGAAAGTTGCCAGCTGCGTATATTACTGTTGCTAATAATTCTTAAAACGATCATTGAAAAAGCTTACCGCTTTTATCGGCAAGAAAAAAGCGACAAAAAAGATTTATCATAAACTTTATCCTTTTTATCTTTCTCTCATTTGCTCATCAATTTATATATTATATATTTATATGAATAGATAGATTGATTAGATATAGATATTTTATAAAAAAAAAGAAAAATTTCGATATATATTAAAATATACAAATGGATTGCTAAATAATATCCTTTCATCTTTTCATTCTAACAAAAAAAGGAAATCAATTTGCCGATATATGGTACAATTTGCTGATATGATAAATTTGCCGTTATGGTAAAATTTGTCAGTTATGGTAAAATTTGCCGATATGGTAAAATTTGTCCGATTATTATATTACAATCAAAATTTATCTGGTGAATGATCTAACACAAAGAAAAAAAAAAAAATTCGACAATCATTTTAAAGCTAATTTATCATCACTTATTCTTGCATATATATTATATCTATCTTTCGTCGCCTCCCTTTTTACCATATTTGTTTTATCCGCTCTTTTAGAATATCCGCTTCATTTTTGTTGTAAAATTTTTGCCATACAGAAGAAGAAAAGATGAGAAACGGAAGAGCCGGATGAATGAGAGAATGATAGATCAATTAAATCGAAAATTTTCTTCATTTTTACCATTATCAACAAACAGAATGTCGAAAATTTGACACTTTTTGGCAAACAGCTGCATGCATATCCGAAAAAATCCTTTTTGAAGAAAAAAGAAAAACAAAAAAAAAAAAATAACAAAAACTTAAAAAAAAAGGGAAAGAATTATACCGCTTCAATAGAAATTGAGTGTTATTTATACAGAAAACGATATTTTGATTTTTAAAAGAACAAAAAGAAAAAGAAAAAAAAAAAGGAAGAAGGAAGATAATTTATAAGAAAGAGAGAAAGAGATGAATATAAAAATGAATTGAATTAATTGAATGGAAATGATAGTATATCCATGTAAATATATTTATTTCAAATACAAAATATTAATTTATTTTGTTTTATCAATTTATTATTTCAATTACATTTGCAAGCTCAAGAATATATAGAAAAAAGAAAAGAGAAAAAAAAGTGAAACTAATAGAATTTATGAAATGTAAAATATAACTATTAGCTTGCAGAGCATAAATTGATTTATGAATAAAGTTGCTTGTTAATAAAAAAAAAAGAGTTGAAATTACTTATTTATTTGTTTATACCTATTAATATTGCTGAATTTAAAATATGATGATCTGTTAAAATTATATGGCCCATTAAATCCTATAATTTTAAATATAAATCATTCATTGATTACGACCAAATATCCTTGACAAAATGCTTTGCTGCAATCCTAAAATATTACTATTGCATTTTAGATCTTCTTTTCATTGTATTTCCTTTTTTTTCGTTGTTATTGAAATTTATTCAAATCGAATATGATGATTGATTGTTTGGATTCACTTGATATCGATTAATCAATTAATTTTGAATATGATGATTGCTTGGATTTGAAATCGATTAATCGATTAATCAATTAATCAAATCAATTAATTTTGTTCTTGCACATATTGCATAATCAAACTTATCATATCCTTTTTTTCAGAAAAATACAAAAATTGCAAAATTAATTCTTTAATTTTTAATGAAATGAAAAGGAATTATTTCATAAAAAATTAACAATGAAATATGAATTTTTCAGATGAAAATGTTAAAAGCAAAAGCAAAGACTATAATAGTATAAATTCGAATTTTAATTCATAAATTTTTATAAAATTCAATTTTAATTTTGCTTTAACTTAAATTCATAAAAATTATTGCAAAAAAAAACCAAATCACATTTAAAAAAATATGCTTAAAATCCAGTTTTTGAAATTTATGAAATAGTAAAGGGAAATATGAAAAAAAAATTTGATATTTTCTGTCCTATTCTGAGCCTGAAATGCTCTTAATTAGTTCATATTTCAACTCTTGATAATAATTTATCACTATAGTTATCACTACCAAAAAACAAATAGTAGCAAAATAATGATAAGGCGATTTACAATAATTCGAAAATTTGTTTCGAAGATTGATTGAATTAAAGATTGATTCAACAAGGTGTCATTTCGAATGCCACTCTACTAATTACATTGTAATTTAATTCATGTTTATATAAAATATCAATTCAGTAATTATTCTTATAGATTACCTATAATAAATAAATGATTTTTTTAATTAATTAATTATCAATTACTTACTATCATCTACTAATGATAATATATGATTTATTAGTACAATTATCAAATAATGATAAATAGCATTTGACAAATACATTAATTTCGAAATTTTAATTTTAATTAGGAATCTGGATAAAAAGCTTTCAAAAAGGTTGAAAATTGTAAAAATTCATAAAGTTACGATTTTAATAGATAAAAATACAAAATGAGAATGTTTAAAATTTTCAAATGTTCGATTATGCATTGAATAGAAAAAAATAAAATAAATGAATAAAAAGATGTTGTATAAAATATCATGAAATTATTGGTAATCATTTAAATGTGATAAGAATAGATTTGAGAGCGGAAAAAGGACTTTGATAAGGCAGTTTGTGATATATTTCATTAATTAATCACTAAATAATTTATCATGCAATTAAATTAAAATGAAGATATTTTAGTAAAAAAATACTTAAAAAAGAAAAATTATCATCGCAATTTTGAAATTTCTTCTTTTTTTTTTCGCATTTTTTTTTTAAATAAAAGGAAATTATTCGTGAAAATTTGATAATTTTCGATTTTATTCGTGCATTTTGAAATTTTTTTTGAGGTCAATCCTTTTTTTGTTGTTGTTGTTTCAAATGAATATTTTCAGTCTTATCAGAGGTTAACAACATTAAACAGACAGTAATGTATTCATTAATGAAATATCATTTATTAGTTTCGAAAGATTAATTTTTAGAATTTTCTTTGCTAATTTAATTTGGCGTGAATTTTTTTTTTTTAATTATTCCTAAATCTTATAATTACGGTTTTGAGATGATAGATAGCCGTAAAGTAGCATCAAATAATTGAAAAAATGTTGAAATAAATCATTTATTGGATTCATTCGTTTGCTAATATCGGTTAAGCATTGTTATGTATGAATAATGATTATTGATAATTTGTATTTAAATATAATATTGATTTGCATTTAAATGTGATAATGATTGCTGATAATTTATATTTAAATATAAATAGTTCCTTTAAAATTTCCAATTTTAAATTTTTTGAAAATTCTTTTTTAGTTCTATTTGAAAGAAATTTTGTAGTTGCATGAATAATTAATATTTTTTTAAATATAAAATGACAAATCATTTATTATTTCCAATATTAAAAAAGAAATTGAATTGTAAAAAAATTAAAAAATCGAGAGAAATCGGGAAAGAAATTGATTTATTAAAACTAACATTATTAATATGATATCTTACGATATCTGCTAATAATAGGTAAGATCGTAAGCCAATCATAGTCTGAAATGAAAAGAGAAAAAAATTACCGTATTGGACTAAATTATGATAGCTCATTGTAATTATCAAAAGCTGAAGGTTTAGGCCAAATTATGACAGTTCATATAATTATCACAAGTTATAAAATCACCGTACTACATAAGTCATCATATTGATTATGCATAATATAAATAAGCATGTCGTTAAACATAAGTTAATAATAGCCGATGGAATTGGCTGAATTGTAATAAATAGCCAATGGAATTGGCCAAATTGAAAAAACATCGAAGGAACGAATAGTTCATTAAAAAATAATATATATATCGATTAATTGTCAGCAAGAGTGCTAATATTATTCTGCAAAAAAAAACTAAAAAAAATTTACGAATATCACCAATTTATAACAATAAGAAAAAAAGAGATAAGAATGATTGGATACAAGAAAAAATGATAAGATATTAAAACTATTATACAATTACGATCAATCATCATACTGTTAATTATAGAGAGAGAGAGAGAGAGTGTGTGTGTGTGAGAGAGAGACAGTGCAATATTACAGAGAGAAAAAGATATGTTAATCGTTTTCGGATATTGATTGACCAAAATTTGAATAACTGTATAAGTTAAAATATAAGTACTGATAAGATAGAATATTTCTTGAATATCAGTCAAGAGGAAGTTAGCAATTTTATGATGCTTTAATTAAAATTTAATATGTAAATTTATTAGCTAAACAAATTTCATAAAATTAATGAAAATGAAAAGTGAAGTTATGCAAAATACTAAAATAGAAATCTGTAGAGGTTGCAAAGTTTTTTATTCCTAAAGATCATATCATATATTGTAAAATTTTGAAACATTGCCCTATCTGATTTATTCTCTCCTAATATAATATTATTTAATATCAAACGTTCCAATTTTTAAAATTAATTTGACTATTCTTATTTTTCTAATTGGGATCAAATTTTTTTTTTGCGGGTCAAAATGTCAAATGTGCCTAGTTTTGTTGACCTTACAAAATTAGTGCTACTTTTAAAAAATCGAAAGCTTTTAGTAGTTGTTAAAAATTGTATAAATTTTTATTGCAAAACGAAATGATAACTGATAGATTACAATAAATGCAATTTTAAAGCCTCAAAAGCATTATATGGCTAAAAGACGAATAATCTATTAGCCATTATTATATGGCTAGAAGACGAATAATCTATTAGCCATATGTTACAATAATTCAAAATATTTAGCGAAAAACAATAATAAACAGGAATAATAAATAATTCAAAAATAGTGAATAAAAAAGTCCAACTTTTAAAACGATAATTCAATTGATAGATTAATACTACGATTAATTGTAATCATAATTTTACATTAATGATGATTTTCTGTATCATGATATTTCATGAGTAATTAAGATGGGAATCATTTTTCTCGCAAATTAGTCTTATTTTAAGTTTTTATATAAATTATTTACATTTCAATGTAAATCTAGATGGCACATTTGAGGAAAGTAAGATTGATCTCGACATTTTTATATCATTAACTTTTATTGTAGTTTAAAGAGAAGATTTTTTCTTTTTTGTTGCATTATGCTCAAATTTACGTCAAATACGTGAACTTCTAACTTATTCATGCTACGTTTACGCTAAAATTATATCACAAATTTACGTGATATCTCGCATATTACATATCATCGAGAATAATCCGACATTTGTAATCATTCAATGACACAGTTTTTTTTTTCTTGATTCTAACAAACCAGATATCACTTGATATCATTCCTTGTGCAATTAACAAATTAATAATAATTAACATCGATGCATTTTTTTTCTCATTAAGTATCTGATTAAGAAAAAGCAGAATTTTACTAATAAGTTATCACTTATCACAAATAGATCTATTTTCATAATGAGTAATATAATATTCATCAAAATTTTGATATATAAATAAAACAAAACTTATTACTAAAATTACCACAAAACAAAAACGGTAAATTTTACAAAAAAAAAAAAAAGAAGAAAAAAGTTGATCACAAAGATTAGACATAATAACCAATTAACATGATGGATATTTAAATTGGAAATAGATTTGAGAAAATTCCCATCAAACTATTTATCATCAATCGAATGACAGCTTACAATACGACGACAACTGTTTGCCGGCTTTTTAAAGGTAAAAAAAAAAAAACGATAAAACTGTAATGAAAATTTCAACTTTTGCGCAACATTTCAAAAAGAGGCAAGAAAATTAGAAAGAATGGCATAAAACAATTGACAATTGCCTAATTAATTCTTTTCTTTCTTTCTTTTTTTTTTGTGAAAATTTGTGGTAATTTATAATTTTAGTAGTAAGTTAAAAATGACAATTTCATCAATGATTGCTTTTCCTTTGCAATATTTTTTTTCTCTTTCTGCTACTTTTACAAAAAAAGAAAATTGTTGCAAAAAAAAATCTTTCGTTTAATATTTTGTTAGAATTTTTTATTCAAATTAAATTCTTATATCTTTTCAGTTGAAACATCTAATTGATAATTATTTTTGTAAAGCGATATGAGCCAAATTATTGATTTAGTGAATAAAATCATAAAATAGAAATTAACGATAGATATGATAGGCTTTTCTTTTTTAACTCTCTTGCAAAAAAGAAAAATAGGAGTGTAAAATATAAGGAGGAATAAGATTTAACTTAAACAATAAACAATATCGTTTAATAATTTGCGAGTAATTGTAAAATATGAAATTAATATGAAATTAAATAGAAATAGTTATGAAAATTGATTACCGATATAAAGTCGAGATCCAAACTTTTTGTAACGATACATTCCAATCATGAATAATCGTCTTTTTATCTATCATAGAGGAATTGAGAATCTTTGGATTATTTAGTATCGATTTTTCAGGTTAATATACTAAAAAAAAAAGTATGGAAATTGTAGAATATAAAAATCGATAATAATTCATAACAGGCATTACATTCACATACAATAAGCGTATCTTTATATTATATTTGACATTAAGCGCCGATGCATTATACAATCTTTTCAGATTCTATCCATTCAAATATGCAAATTATAAATTAAAAATTTTATATACAAAAAAGCATTTAGTTCTATTTTTATTCCATCTCCATTTTTTACTAACGAAATTGTGGAACAATTTTATATATATATATGCGTGGATATGATGAATATGTGGGTGTATAATGCGTGGGTGTGAATGTGTGGGTGTGAATGTGTGGGTGCATAATGCTGAATATGATGAATATGTGGATGCATTAATGTGTAGATATGATGAATATGTGGGTGCATAATGTGTGGATATGATAAATATGTGGGTCTACAATGTGGGTGTGAATATGTGGGTGTAAAATGTGTACAATGCGTGGGTTTGGATATATGGATGAATATGAGTATATAATATGTGGGTGTGTATGTAGTAACTCACATGTGAGCTACGAAGTGCATGTGCTTGTATGTATATACGCATGACTGTGCATGCTGCGCGCGTAGGTGTATGTGTATGTGTAAATGTATAATGTGTGAAATGTATACACGCATGAGGCTGTGTGCATGTGTGTGGGTGTATAGCGTGTAAGTATACGTAGTAGTAGTTCACGTATGGGTAAACATATGTGGGTATGAATATAAATATGCAATGTGTGAGTATGCGTGGGTTTACATGCATGAATTTGTATGAGCTAATAAGTTAAGCATCGAAAGAGAAATCTTTGCATTCATTACGAATAGAGTACTAAGACCACCTGGTGGGCTGGTGGGCAAGAAAATGAATTTACCTATGAAGAGAAGAAAATGGGAAAAGAATTTTTAGAAAGATAAAATTTTAGGAAATGAAAACAATGTTTTTAGTATGAAAATTTTCGCGGCAAATCATCATTTCTTACATTCATCACTTTTCAAATACACTGTGAAATAAATTTTTTAATTTTACAAATTAGAATTTCTTTGATTATAAAATTTTCTTAATGTTATCGTAAAGTGAGGGAAAAAAATTAATCTAATTTGATTGAAATCATTTTTTCTCTTCTTCATTTCAAATGAATTAATAAAATGCTCTTTCTTATCAATCAAGATGATTAGTTTAATATACGTGAATAATTTAATAGATGAAAAAATGATAAATAAATAATTTAATTTTGGTCATGATAAGGAGTTAAGTGAAAGTTGATAAATATACATAAAAACATACATATCTATTAGTAGTTCGAATAAAAAAATGCTATGCAATTAAATCAAAATTAGATAAATAAATAAGTTAAATGTTATTTGATAACTTAAAAGAAGGAAAATAAACATGCAAATATTGAATGATAATAATAATAGTAATAACAATGAATAGTGATGATAATAATAATATTAATAACAATGGTAATGATGATAATGATAGTAATAATAATAATAATGATAATAATAATAATAATAAATGAAAGATAAAAAAAATATAATTCAAAATCGTAATAAGTGAAAGTGACTGTTTGATTCAAAAATAATAACCATATCAATAAATATCCAAACAAACAATAAATACATTAGCATTTGAAAGTAATTATTATCTCACTGACACTAAAGCAAGCAATAAGAATATTTACAACAGAAGATGGCTAGTGATAAATGATAAAAGGGTGTATGATAAAAGGGTGTGAAGAGTTCAATATAAGAAGTATTCTTTCTTTCATTACAACATGGATAATTGAAATAAACAAAAAAATATGAGGCAAAAAATAAGTAAAACAAATTCGAAAAAATAGAAATGCGTATGAGTCTTTGGTACGAGCTATATTTTATTTTATCACTACCATTTTAAAATAATCAATTACGATTACATATATCGATCCTCCTTCCTATACCTAATTTATTCATCTTATCTTTTAATTCGCTATTGTCTTCCTATATATATTCACTAATTTTCAAATATCATTTACTGATTAAGTGTCGAGACTTTTTATTTATCATTATTATTATTATATTATTATTATTATTATTATTATTATTATTATTATTATTATCGTTGCAATTATCCACGGATCTTTTTTCCTTACTTTTTTCATTTTTGCTGATTTTCTTTTAACAAATTTTGTTTTTTAAAACTTTTTTTTTTACAAAATAAACTTATCAGCTTCTTTCTTCTATCATTGGAATTTTGATTATTGATAATCGGATTGGATAAAATTTAATGCGATAATTTTAACTAATCACCACTTGTAACATATCAAGCGAATGGACAAGTTGTAACTAATTTTCTGGAAGAAAAAAAGAAAGATTTTTATCAGTCAGATAAGACAAATAGTAAATGATGGGCATTTAGATTCAATTCTTTATTTTTGTTTGATGGACATGAATATAGCTGATAATATTACATCAAAACTTAATTTTAAATTCAAAAGTAAATTTATTTTTTATAAGTGAAATCATCAATGAAGAAAAGCAATTTCAGTACTATCGATGATATTGTATTTCACTAGATGTTATCAACTCATTCACTTCAGATTATATCAATTGATTGTCTTAATTGCACTAAAGTACCAAAATAATGCTATCGTAATTGATTAAGGTAGATAATGATTAAGATATTATGATTAAGATATTATGGTATTATCAAATTTTCTCATGATTGACTACTATTCTTGCTAGCATAATTCTCTTCATTACGATATATTAATAATTTATAGAGCTAATTAAAATTTTCATCCATAATCTCTAACTTAGATGAAGAAAAATAAAAAGTTTAAAAGGAAGAAAGAGAGAGAAATGGAAGTATAAACAAAAGAGAGAAATGATTGAAATGACAAAGAAGGAAATGTGCGATCGCAAATGAGACTTTTAAGAAAGAAAAAATTTTTTTTATGAGTTCCAGTGAAAAATTGTTTTGAAAAAAAAAATGTTATTCGTTTTGAAAAAATTTGGAACGCAACAATTTGCTGCGCCATTCAGTAAAAATTGAAATAAATTTGTGCGCATAAAAAAGATGAAAAGAGAGAGAGAGAGAGAGAGGGAGATAGAGAGAGAGAGAGAGAGGAAGAGAGGGGAAAAAATCGTAACTTCCAAATTATTCGTTCGTTATCAGAAAAATGTAATAAAATTTTATATGAGCAATTGAAAATTACATAACGTTAAGTTAGTTCCGTGAAAATATCAAATTTAAAAGATTTTTTAAAATTACAGTATGGGGGAATATTGGATGAAAAAATTGGAAGAAAAGATAGCAAAAACCGAACTACGGTAAAAACTATTCCGGTTTTTTTTGTCATACTTTTATATTCTCATGAATTAAATTTAAATAAGAAATTAATTGCTTACATTTGATTACATATATATTTGAATTTATATTGGGGAATTCCTGCAAAAAAAAGAAATGACCGGATGGTATTATGAAAATGTACAGTATGGTAAGTATAGAAAAAGTGAAAAAATATGAGTAAAAATAATAATAGCAAAATGTAAAAAGGATAATAAATTATGGTTATGAAATTTCAAAATATGAAATCTAAGTTTTGTTATGATTCACCAATATCGATATCATATCATCTTAACATCTCCCCAATGTTGCAAGAATATGCAACAAAGTTAGGACGGATATGATTGATAATTATAAAATAGGTATGTAAAAAAACAACGAATCTAATCGAATGGAGAGATAATCAAAGAAAAGAAAAAAAATTTTTAAAAAAGATATTGAAAAAGAAATAAAAAGAAAATTCTTTTTTTTCTTCCATAAATGAATTTTGAATTATAAGATAAATTGGCATGAACTTTACTTTTAAAATTGATCAGATGTTGTGCTAAACTATACTTATATATTTCAACAAATTTTTTTTTTTTTTAGCTCATTTTAACTATTCGTTTTTGGATGAATAACAAAATAAGCCAAAATAGGATAATAGACCGAATTGCAATATTTTATTAATTACAATCGATAATTTTTACTAAAATTATAATAGCCCGATTTAGTAAACTAAAATTTCTTTTCAAATTATCATAATAAAATGAATTAATTGTGTATTTTTTTTAATTATTTTATTTCAAATTGAAAAATTTTTTCTCAAACAAAAATATTCGTTTATTACTTAAATCAAAAAAGCAAAAAAAAAGGAATTGAAATTTATCAAAATAATTTTTATGCATGAATATCATAATAAATCATTATTTATTGTAACAAATAAAATTTGCTTGAAAAAAAATTTTTTTTTTTAAAAAACCTATGGGAATTTTTTTTTTATAAAAATAAAATTTGAAAAGTGATCGAATGAGATTTGAGCAATTTTAAGTAAAGAATAAAATATAGCATATACGTAATATGTATATATCAAATAAATGAATAAGTATAGAAAATTGATAAGGATGAGATGGGAACAAATGATTGAAATTGTTATATTTTCATTGATAAATGAGCTACGGTCGTTCTCGAATCATCCGATATTATCATTTGTACATCTTTTTCTTTCTTTTTTTTTTCGTTATTTCATCGAACCATTTTGCATGAACACATACATATCAAGATATCCTTCGAATTACTCTCACTTGATATGCAATTATTTATCTGTTTCGTTTTTGGAAGCTTAACATGATAAAAAAGAAAAAGGGTAAAAAAAAGGACGAAGGAAAAATATGCATATATAATAAGCTTAAAATTATTTAAAATATTTCTTCTTCTTCTATTACTTAAAAAAAAAAAAACTTTTTTTAATCATTTCATTTCATCACATTAATTAATATATCATTTTTCGTTGACAAATATTTTTGCAATAAAAAATTTTAAATTTTGAAAAATTTAAAACGAATAAAAATTATTTAAATTAATTGATAATTTCAAACAAATCGAACTATTAATTAATACAATGATTAGATAAATATTCAATGATAAGATAAATTTTTAGTGAATATTTTACATTTCTAAACAGAGAAAGCAAAGAGCAGTTCTATTTATCAAAATAATAATAGGCAAAAGGAAGATATTACAAATTTTGTTTGTTGAAATTGAAATGATGCATTTGGCTATTAATAATAAAAAAGAAAAAAAGGTCTATCAATTATAGTCTAAACTTTTTCGGGAACAGCTGCAACAGAACTGTGGACAAGCATATTGTAAAGCTCAATAAACAAGTAAACAAATAAACAAACAAATAAACTAAATATTATTTAGATTTTTTGCTAAAAAGACTTGTCAAGTTGATTGTTTCATCTAATATGTATCAAATATTAGATGAAAATTTAATTTAAGGTAAAAATTTTGTTAACTTATAACCAAACATACATATTATTTCTACTATTGCTACTCTAACAAATACTGATAACTACCAGCTATTACCAACAAAATGAGCGGATATCAAGATTAATGATTTACAAACTCTGCTCATAATTCATCGAATTGATGTGAAGTGATATTTAGCTATCATATGTCTTCTGACTAACACATATAACTTCTAGAGATTACAACGTTAGTTGATAGTATAGGAATGTGAAAGATAATATGATTAAATACTGATAACTGTGAGTAAAGATATGTTATCGTTCCAGTGCTATCGTAAGCTGCTCGACTGTATTCATTTTGATTATTATCTAGTCGGCAAAATAATATTAATAGTGATAATAAATTGTTAATAAAAATGATGATAATAATAATAATTAATAACAACAATAATGATAATAATGATAATAATGATAATAATAATAATAATAGCAATAATAATAATGATAACAATGACAGTAATAGTAATGATAATAATAATGATAATAATGATAATACTTACAAAATAATAATAAAAATGGTAATTGATAATAATTTGAACCGTCATTTTTACTGCTGAGCCTCCGTCATTCACTTATGTTTTATTCTTTGAGTAAAAAAAAAATTTGATTTGAGTAAATTTATGAAATTAAATTTCAAATTTGCCAGCTTTCGTCAATTCATAAAATGATTCTCATATAGCTTATACCCTACTATTATAAAAATTAATTTTACCTTACGAATGGTTTAGAAAGGCAAGTAAAGAACAGATGTGTATTTTTTGAAAATCAAATAAAAAAAATAACCTGTTATCAAAATGATGATTTTGATACCGTAGCCTTCTGATTTTACTTTTGTCTCTCTTTTTTATTCTAGTCTATTTTTTTTCATATTTTTTCCTCAATGCTTTATAAATTGATTGAGATGTTTAGATGAAAATTTTGAATATTATATTTTAAGAAAAGTTTCAAGTAAACACTGAAATTGCAATAAATTATAAATTTTCAAATATCATTCTTCTATTACTTCAATTAAGATAAATTATAAATTCATTCTAACTTTTAATAATAATTTCTCTCTTCCCGAGAAATATTATTATTTTTTAGCTCGAGAATTACTGTAGCAAAAGAAAATGATTGTATTTGATTGAGCAAATAAATCATCATCATAATTTTCTTTTATTTCAATAAAAACAGAAGAAAAGTACCGAAAACTTAAAAAGAGCGGCAAAAAAAAGAACCATAGCAAGTTTAGGCAGTAAAAAAAAAATAATCGCTTGAAGGATAATAAATTTTTACGAGTGACGGAAGAAACGAAATTAAAAAAATTTCGGAGCTTTTCGTTGATTTTGTTTAACTTATCTATGCCTAACTAATTACTTCATCTGTCCTTTCTCCTTTTATCCGTTCCATTCGTCTATCTATATCCTTCCGTTTATCCGTCCGTCTTTCCGCCCATCTATCCGTTTGTCCGTATGTTCGTTTATTCTTCTGTCTGTCCGTCTATCCGTCCGTCCATCCTTCATACGTCCGTCCGTCCACCCAAACATCCGTCCGCTCATACGACTGTCCTTCCGTCCGTCTATCCGTCCGTCCATGCGTCTTTCTGTTCGTGGGTCCGTCCATTCGTCCATCCATCCGTCAATCCGCGTTCATATCTGTCAGCCTGTTAAGAAAAAAGTATTTTTCTTTTTTACTTTATTCTATTTTATTGAAAATGATTGGAAAGGCAATAAAAACATAAAATTTACGCTCACTGTTTGCAAATTATTGGTCGTGAATTTGTTTGAAATTAAAATTTTTTGTCCAGAAGGGAATGAGAATATATGCATATGAGGAAAGAAGAGAGAAAGAGGAAAAGAAAGAGAGAAATAAATTTAAACATGAAACGGTTGAAATGAATTTAAAATGAAAAAGTAAACTTTTTTCCAAAAAAAAATTCATAAAAATATTTTTTCTCAATCATACGTAATTCATTTTATTCTTTAATATAAATTCATTTATTTACTCATTCACTTTTTTTGTATATGTACTTATTTTTATGAATAATAGAGTAAATTGATGAGGCAATGATATGAAGAATTACAATAGAAGAATGAGGTAATGATATGAAGAATTACGATATAAGAATGAGGTAATGATATGAAGAATTACGATAGAAGAATGAGGTAATGATATGAAGAATTATGCTAGAAGAATGAGGTAATGATATGAAGAATTATGATAGAAGAATAAAATAATGATATGAAGAATTATGATAGAAAAATAAAATAATGATATGAAGAATTATGATAGAAAAATAAAATAATGATATGAAGAATTATGATAGAAGAATAAAATAATGATACGAAGAATTATGATAGAAGAATAAAATAATGATATGAAGAATTACGATAGAAAAATAAAATAATGATATGAAGAATTATGATAGAAAAATAAAATAATGATACGAAGAATTATGATAGAAAATGAATCATTCTCTCTTATCAATCAATTTGTTTTTTTTTTTTACTATTATATAAAATTTTATTTATAAGCAAAATTGAGCAAGAAAATAAGAAAGATTACTTTTGATTTTTTAAATTTTTGAAACAAACGAACAAATAAACAGTCATATAAATCAAAAATTTAAATAAGCAAATCGATTGATAAAAAAGAATGAATGAATACAAAATTGATAGTTAAATTTTTTTATTCGGATGCATTAATTTATTCAATCGTCTTTTTTTTTATATTCCCAAACTTCTTTTCACTTTGTTAAAATTTTGGTATCACTGTAATTCCTCATCATTTCAATTTATTGGGCCACATTAAAATCTGAACATATCATTGATATGTATGTGTATGTGTGTGTGTGTGTGTGTGTGTGTGTATGCATGTGTGTATGTGTATGTAGATATGTATATGTATATATGATAGTTTTATGTTATATTGTGTATGTGTGTGTAAAAATTTTTGCGAAATGATAATCATTTTTAAATGGCTGGTTGCTGATTTAACGACTTTTACGATGTTGCCTAACAGCAGTAATATAGCAAAAGAGGAGATTTGATTTTAATTTTTACGGGGTAAAAGAAATTGAAATTTTAAAAAAGAGAGAATAGAGATGTAAAAAAAGGAATTTGAATTAATTATTTCATTTAAAATATAAGTATATATTATCGCAACATTTTAATTATTTCATTTTCTTAAGTTCATATTTTTTTACATTTACAAATTGATATAAAATTTTCTCAAAATAAATTGTTTATTTATCTTTTTTTTTTTTTTTTTTTTTCCATTTCTTTTTTTTAGAAAATTGTAAAATCAAAATCGAATAGTTTTTCCATTAATTAATTTCATTCATTTTCTAATTACAAATAATAATCATTTTTATCATCAGGAAGATTAAATATTTGTATAATTTCATTCCTAACTATCGTATTCATAAAATATCCAAAATGAAGGACGAAAAGCATTATATATTATAAATTTCATCTTTCAACTAACCTCTGTAATTCTATAAAGAAAATAATGGACGAAAGGAAAAAGTTACACTTACAATGTTCATTTCAATAAATAATTATCTTTCAATAAATAAATTATTGATTTTTCTTTTTTAAATATTATTTTTAAATTCCTATATTATTTTCAAATTACTATCAAGCAAAATGCGGAAATAATTGCAAATTCACAAAATCATTGAAATAATGATGTTTATTTGTTACATTTTCTCATTTTTCTTCATATATATATTTGCATCAATTTATCAATTTGATTGATACGATTTTAAAAAATATATAATTCTTATCAGTAACTATTATTTAGCGTAACATTAAATATTATCTTTTTTTCATTCAATTTCTTGTTGTTGAAAAAAAAAAATGATATATAGGAGAATAAAAGAGGAAATTTCATAATTATAAATGGATGAACATGTAAATAGATATAGATATATATATGGATGGATATATGTCTAAGCCTATCTAGGCACTTTTTCATTTTTCCCTTCTGCCTATCCAATAATCATAAATCTACCATATATTTCACAGATATTCCATCTCGAGAATGAATGGTACACTTTTCCGAAATGTATAGCCATGATGATGGGAACTAATTCGAAAACAATTTATAGATCGGATCATCATTTCCCTTCCGAAAAGTCAATTAATGTATGGAATTATAAAAGGAATTGTTGGAATAAGAAATTAAAATTATAATGATTCAATAGTATTATTACTTGATAATACTCCTAATACAGTAATTAATTAATTTCTCATACAGTAATCATATAGTAATTAAGCATATTGACTATTATAATTATTATACCGTTAAAGACACATAAAAATGAATAACTTCGCCATTCTTGAATTTTAATCAAAATTCAAATAATGACATTTTCTAGTCATTATGTTGAAAATTAACATAAAACAAAAATAAGCTGCAATATACTTCAAATATTTTTATCATATGCTAATTATAGCGATCTCTTCTATTAAATATTTTTATCATATGTTAATTAAAACGACCTACTTAAATTGTTTCATTATCATTGCTCACTTTTCCTTTTGCAACAATCATCGGATGATGCAAAATAGCGATGATAAAAAATGATATCGCAAAGAAAAATTAAAAAAATTTTCTAAATGATTATTTTAAAATATAAAAACGAAAGTATAATCTAATCATGCTAAAATTATATGAATGTTTTGTTCTCGAAATAATATCTATTTTGTTTTCGAAATAATATCATCTATTTTTAACTAACACTATGCTTGAAATTTAATTAATTTTCACAAATGACAATCTAATGAGAAAAAAATTAATTTTTACCTCTTCTCTCATGAATCACTTCAGAAAATCATCATCCATTGGGATTATTAATTGGATTTAAGAGTTAGCAAATAATCGATCAAACATATATCATCACTTCAAATGCTTAATATCACTGAATCAAAGCTATGATGAATTGGCTTGATTAGACTGATGATAATAAAATATCCTAACGAGATACGATTATGAGTGAGAGATTGCCGATTTGATCAGGCTTTAGTTTATAAGAAAATGATCCAAAGAGTCTTCATTAATTATTTCACCAACAGTTGTCACACACATACACATACACATACACATACACACACACACATATACATATAAATCTACATAAACATACATACACACACAGAAATATTATGTAGGAGCTAAACACAGTTATATTTTCTGTCTCCTTCCAATCATAATTCATTCATAGAAGAGAAAACGAAAGCACTACTTTCTCTCTTCCTATCAGTAAAGATGTATGAATGGGATTACGGTAATATGCGCTACTCATACATATCATATTTTCTTCCTCCGCCAACACTTATTACTGTAATAATAATAAATGAACCAATCGAAATTGGAAAAAATTTTTATTATTTCTTAAAAGAGAAAAAAGATGAAAAAAAAAGAAAAAAACAAAAAACTTTTCAATTATTAAATGCTTTTATTTTCCTTTGTCAATCATATAAATAGCATTCAAAGATAATTTCTTTTTTCTTTTTCCCTTTAATCCTCCCTCTCTCTTATTTCCAACAATTACTTAACAATTTTTTTTCTTATCAATTACAAAGTATGAAGAATAAGACAGAAGTTAAAACAAAATTTTTAAATTATATTTTTAAAAAAAATTATATTCTTTAGAAAAAAAATCAAAAATTATTTTTAAAAAATTTGTATAGAAATTTGAAAAAAAAAAAACAAAATTTGAAAGAATAAAAAATTTTTAATTTCTTTAAAATATTTATATTATATACACATATATGTTTGTATATGATTATTTAAAAATTAAGCTTATCGACCAAGTTATCAGATATTTTATCAAATATCGAAAAAATTGTTAAGTTATCAAAATTTTTCATTTTCATTTTTTTCTTTATAAATCTTTGTCTTTGTGGTATTGCTGTTGAAGTGTGAATTTGAAAAATGACTGATTATTTTGAATTTAACATCTAATGAGATAGGAAAAAGCGAAAGTGAGGTAGAGAAGAATGAGTGAATGATAGCAAACTTTATGAAAACAATATTTTTGAAGGATTATATTTTCTAGCAACAATTAGCAACAACTATTTGTTAAGTATATAAAATAAATTAAATGTTTTATTTATCAGTCGAAGATAGCAAAGTAATTTGTATTACGACGGTTGGTCCGACAGAATAGATTGAAATTATTTGTCAGATTTATATAACTTTTCTTAATTATCTGCTGTATTTTCTTAGCTAGATTATAATTATTTCTAGGATTAAAATGAAAATGAAATGAGGAAATTCGACAGGATAGAAGAGAATAAAAATAGAATAGAATAAGATGAAATAAATTAGAACAACAAAAGAAAAACAGGTTAGAATATTACGGCAAACGATATGATGCTATTTATCACAAACAAAATGTATAAATGGGTCAAAAATAATATGATGCAAATGGATCATAAAAAAGATTGAAAATAAAATGAAAATAGCATAAATAATATAGAAATGATAAAATAAAGAACAAAGTGCAAATAATATATTGCAAATGAATAATAAAAAAGATGGAAAATAAGATGAAAATAGTATAAATAGTATAAAGGATAGAGAAATTATAACGTAGAGTAAAAAGGACAAAAAAATGAGAAGAAAAAACTAAATCAAATTTATAATTAAACAAATTTTGATCGATCAAATAATGATATTAAATCAATTTCAATACTGTTTGCTTTCTTGAAATACATGCAAGCCTGATTATTTCATATCATTTAATATCTTTTTCTTATACTTTTAACAATATAATCAATCAGTCATCTACTGAAAAGATAAAAAAGATTAGAGAGAGAGAGAGAGAGGAGAAGTGAGAGAAATAAATTTTGTTTTTAATTCAATTATTAAATTAAATTTCATCTTTAATATATAAAATACTTGCTAAAGTAAAATTCACAAACCTAATCTTTCCGTAACAAAATAATATTTACTTTAGAAAATGAATATATTTATTCAAAGATTTAAATACTTGTTCAAAATTAGTGACAATACTACTTGCATAGAAATTTTTTTTTTATAACTGTAAAAAATTGAAAATCTTAATTAAGTTAAAATTGTGTTTATCGTTATTTCGTATTTTAATTACATCAGATATTGCATTCATAGCATCATCTTTATAATAATAGATAATAATATAGCATTATCTTTATAATAATAATAACAATTATCTTTATAATAATATTCGTAGCATTATCTTTATAGTAATATATCATTTTACAATATCAAAAATATCAAATAATTATGTATATCAAAAATACCAAATTAATATCAAGTAATTGATTTATTTTATACGTGAAAATGTAAATGAATATTGATATTGAGATCAGAATTAATAATGGATCAATTTAATTTCCAATTTTTTCAGTTCCATTTTTACACCAATATCATCTATCCGTGATTTATTCATATCAAACATTCATGCATATGCATACATAAGATGGTGATTAAATAGAATGAAAGATTGATTGATAAATTTTTAAAACATATCAATATCGCGTGAGAAGGGAATTGTTAGTATCGTATTATTAATGAATGTGACTTTTTTCCGCTCATTTTATTTACTCATATATATATATATTCTCGTTTGAATAATATAAAATCAGCAGTCTGATTATGCTTAATTTTCAGGAAACTCATCAACGATTCAAACTTCCGCTTATATCAAAATGAATATATGCATGTGTGCATATATGTATGTATATATGTGCATGCATAGATGAGCTATATCATTTGTGACATACACGTACATACATAGATACACCATGACATACACATACCCACACACATACATACATACATACATACATACATACATACATACATACATACATATAAAATTCTCTTTCTAACTAGACGAAATGAAGGCCGTGATTTACATTTTCTAATTAAAATACACAATAATTGTTAAGATGATGAACCAACGCTCGTCTCATTGCACATATCACATTTTTCAAATATTACCCAACAATTTTGACATTACGATGACAAAAGTCATTCCAATTAAAAAGTATTCCAATGTGATGGGTAGATGTCACTTCAATGTCATCTACATGAGTGCTCATTACAATTTGTATGTAAAAATATATTGCATTGATTTATGTTAATCAAAAATATTTTAAATATGAAAAAAAACGGAGAGAAAAAGCAAAATAATATCTAAAGGTAACAAGGATACTGTAGACATACTGTAAATAAACCGTAATCTTAGATGTAAATTAAATATCATCTAACAGGTGCTCGTTAAAATTGCGTGTAAAAATATATTGCATAAATTTCTGCTAATCAAATCAAAAACATTTTAAATATAAAGAAGGAAACAAAAAGATGTTGAAGAAGAAAGAAATAGAATTTCCTGAATATAGAGAATGAGCAATATCTCGAGATGGTACAGTAGAAAGATAATGTTAAAAAAGATAAATTCTTCAAATTTCATATTCCACTTATCTTTTTAAAAAACACAAAGAAATGATGATAATAAACAACAATTTGATTGTTTTTTAATTAAAATTTGATTTAGAAAAAGTAAGATAGAAATTTATGTTATCAATAAAATTTTAGAAAATTATTCAAAAATGAAATTTCAACTGAATTGAATTGTGAAATGATAAATCGAGTAAAACTAATAAAAAAATGAGTTAAACTGAAAGAAAAAAAAGAAAAAATTAAAAAAAAAACTTGTTAAATAAAAGATAATATGTTGCATTATTTTCAAATGTATTATTATCATTATTATCAGCTACTACTACTGCTACTGTTATCAATTATTCGCTAGTACTACTGATCAGCTTACTGATGGTATATTAAAACTATGTGAGATCAATGGAGACCCAAGTAATAAAATGGGTATTAAGGTAGCCCTTTAAACAGTTGGATATGCAGGAATCAATAGCCAGCCATTCAAATTGAAATTTACGATCGCTTCTCGCTCTCTTCACCATCACCTTTTACCATAAAATTTCGCGAAGAAGTACAGGATGGATGGATGGGTCAGTTATATGAAGAGAAATGGACATAGACAAACTGACAAAACATACACAATATGCGTAAATTATGGCAACAACAATCGGACAAAAAGGTTCAGGATGGGTTAAGGGTCAATCAGCTCGTTTAGCTTCTATTGATAATACAGGAAATAAAAGAAAGGAAATATAAGAAGGAATTGGAAGAAAGGAGGGAATGAATATCTTTCCTTCTCCTTCTCCTCCTTTTTTCTTCTTCTTTTTCTCCTTCTTCACAAAATGATCAGCTCTTGATCGTATCAATTATTCTTTTACAATAATTCCTATTGTAAAAGTACATAATACAATTTTGTTTCTTCAGTAATCAATCCCGAGATTACAAGACAATTATTCATTACTGTAATTATTTATAACATCCTATTTTTATAACCTTTCTAATGCTTTAATTTGCCATATGTTTGTTCATTTAAATTTCCTTCTTATTTGTTGTACTCAAAAAAAAAAAAATTGCAACTTGAAAATTTCTTATTCTATTCAAATTCATAAAAAATAGTATCATAATAAATTCGAATAGAATTATTCTAATTTGCTCATATCGATAAATTGATATTGAATTGATCTAAGTGATAAATTTAATTGGAAATGATTAAATTTAATCGAGAAAAATGAACGAATTCAGAATCTTGAATGTGTCAGAACTAGAAAATATTACGATTGAATTCCGACAATAAATTATTGAACCTATGTAAATAATTAACGAAATGAACATCAATTACTCAACTGTCATTTCTTTTGCTTCCTTTCTTTCTTTAGCTTTTTAATTCTCGAAAATTTAATTCTCGAAAATCTATGAAAAATAATTTAGAAAAATGAAGTCGTAGATTATATTATTGGATGATTATTATTAACATATTCCTTAACAAAAAATAATATCATTTGTTTAAAATTAAGAGAACTTAAATATTTTATTAAAACTTATTCTGACTGAATATTTTGCTCACTTTTAACTTTTACTAATATTTTCTTTAAAAAATTAACTGTTTTGAAGAATTTACTAAAGTAATTAATTAAATCTTTGCAAATTTTAAATTAATCCCTTTTGAAAATATTCTTTCAATTTTTTTTCTCATATATTCTCGAAAAATTTGCTAATGATAGTTTTAAAGTGATTTAATTGAAAATATTCTTATTTCAAATTAATTCGAAATCAAATAAGTTTAGATAAACTGAAACAAATTTGGGAAACAAGCGAAAAAAGGAAAGAAAAAAAAAGGAAAAAAAATTTTAAAATTGCAACAAAATCGCTGTTGCCAAAATAAATCGGCGACTACAAAAGAAGAAAAGTTTCTACTTTCATATTCAGTTTGTTTGATTTGTTTTAAAAATCCGAAAAAATAAAAAAGAGAAAGAAGAGAGAGAGGAGGAGGAAGAGAGGGAAAGAGAAAGAGAGAGAAAGGTAATTTAAAAACGAAAAATCGTGCAAATATTTTATTGCTATACTTCATTTCGCTTCTTTTTCTTTTTTTTCCTTTTGCATCCATACGGAACTATTAAATTAATCGACCAACTAACTAACTTATTAATTAATTAATTATTTAAACTAATTAATTCATCAAACTACTAATTCAATGACATTAATTTTATTATTTTAACTAACTAATTTTATTCAATTCCTTTTTTTTCGAATTTATTTTAAAATAAATTACTTACTACTAAATTGCTATTATTACTGGAAAGAGCGAAAGAGAGGGAAGAAGAAGAGGGAGAGAGAGAGCGATAGAGAGAGAGAGAGCGATAGAGAGAGAGAGAGAGAGAGAGATATTGTTGCTATTTCAAATGTTCACTAATTTTTTATTACTTTTTTCTTCTTCATCTTCATCTTATTTTCCTTCTCTTCTAATATACTTTTACCACTCTTGTCAACATCTTCCATTAACATATGTGTATGTTTCGTTCTTAAGCGCAAAATTTCAAAAGAAAAATAAAATATATTTCTTTTTTTTTAATTGCATCAAAATAATACATTAAAATTGCATCAGAATTTTGTTGGCTATCATTGACTTCTTAGTGATTTATTACTTATTATTCATTCATCCATTTTCTTCTTTTTTTCCCATCCATTCTTTTCTTCTCACTTGGAACTATAAAATTAAAATTTTCTATCCTTCTAATATTGTTATTATTATTATTATTATTATTGTTGTTGTTATTGTTGTTGTTATTGTTGTTGCTGTTGTTGTTATTCTTGTTGTTGTTGTTGTTGTTGTTGTTGTTGTTGTTGTTGTTGTTGTTGTTGTTGTTGTTGTTGTTGTTGTTATTGTTGTTGTTATTGTTGTTGTTGTTGTTATTGTTGTTATTGTTGTTGTTATTGTTGTTGTTGTTGTTGTTGTTGCTGTTGCTATTGTTGTTGTTATTGCTGTCATTATTGATATTTTGTCATACGGTAATGTATATATTTGATTATTTTGAACGATGAATCATTGGGATTATTATAATTTCAATCGATTATTTGATGAGAAAAAATAGTAAAATAGGTTTGTAGTCATTTTTTCCCATATCATTTTTTAGGTTACTGAAGTTTGACTTTTAGATGATCTTTTTTAACGCTTCCGAAGTGTTTTTCATTTCGCCGACTATTTAATCTATTCAATGAAATTTCAAATCCTTTAGCCATATCATCATAATAAGGTGATCAGATTAAATTTTATAGCTTGCAGTTGATAATATTATCATTACTTTCATCAATAACAGAAATAAAATAGAAAATAAAATCGAATTAAATAAATCTGAAAGCTTCGAGACGATTAATATAGGATGGAAATCAAAAATCAAAAGAAATGTTTAGAAATTTTTTAAAATTTAATATTATAAATTAATAAATTTTACAAGTAGATATTTGATTGTTAAAAAAAAAAAACTGAAGCTTCATTGATTTTTTTCAAATATGCAAAAATAAGCAATAAATAATGATTAATGATAAGAAATAACAGGTGCAAAAAAGACAATCCAAAGATATGAGTTGATATTGGACATCGAGATTGATCTTGAAAAAGGAAAGTAAAAGGCGGACTTATTCTTGTCATCTTCAATTTTCAAATATAATCAATGATTGTGTGCTTGTCAATTGTCATCACCTATACATATTATATATATAATATATAAAATGTGTATGCCACATAGAACAAATAATCTTTTTTCCACTTCATCTTTCATTCTTTCTTAACGTAAATATTATAGTTTGTATATCATTGATATCCGTACTTTCGTTATATTCATTTCCTCCGTTCATCTGTGTATTTCATCATTTTCAGAGAATCCTCTGGATGACACGTATCACGTGAAAGAGGAAGATATGAATTGCAAGATTTTAAAAACAGGATATCTGATGCAGAATATAAAATGAAGGAAGGCTTTGAAATTGAATAGTACGGTATTAAAGATGACATTTAGTAAAAATATTAAAGGTAACATAGTAGTGTTGAGGTAAATTAGGGTAATTTAGCAGTATTATTCATCGTTAAATGATATCATATTGTTCGAAACGTTTTAGGCTAAATCACTGATTTCGCCAAATTCTGCGGATCGCTTCTACGTCAAACTTTTCGCCTTCATAATTTGCAATATTAAGATAACAATTTAACGATATCATTTTATAAAACAAATATCGATAATATCATATTCTACGCTATATTCAGTCAAGTAATTAATTTTACTAAATTCAATGAGTTGCTTCTACACAAAACTTTGACCTTTATAATTCCTAAATGTTTTATTCCGATACTATGGAAGGCATATGTACGATTTCAAAATAAAATATAGATAAATGATAAAGTTTTGAAATTTTTTTTGCGTATTTTCCAGTATATTTGCAGCAAAAAAAAAGAAGTTGAATATTTGAAATATATTAACAATTTATTTTCATATCATTGCAGAATTATCAACATTGCACTGCGCATATCATTGCAGAATTATCAACATTGCACTGCGCATATCATTGCAGAATTATCAACATTGCACCGCGCATATCATTGCAGAATTATCACCGCTCATATCATCATTGAATTTTCAATGTTGCATCAAATAATAATCATTCAGTATAATATATTAACTAATGATAATTACATACAATTGCATGCCATATCTTGTTAATTTATTAAAATTTATGAAAAACAATATCAGTCTTATTTATTACATTCCCTTCTTATCGATGATAATTATTATAGCATTGTTTTTTTTTTTTTTTTTTTTCATCTGGCTAATATTCAGTATCATTTTTAGATATGCTTGAAATATGTGGGAATTTATCGTTTGAACTTTTTTATTTGTTTCATATTATGACAGATTAATATTAAATATATTGTAGTAGATGGATGTTGTAAATTACTCTTCTGCTCAAGTAATGTTGTCAAAATAAAAGTCAAGATGATAGATATTAGCTGAGACAAAGAAAATCATATTATTCGCTTTCCTTCATTTTCACCCTTATCTATAAATGTATAATTAAAAATGGCTCAATATAATTGGATTTATTTTATCTGTCCATCCATTTTCAATTCGGTCCATTTGTTTGTTTATTTGTCTCCTAATTTTATCTATGGTATAACTGCTTAGAATAAAGGAATAAAACGATTGATTATGATGATAATAAAATATAAGTAAATGAAGAAGACGAGATGAGATGGGAAATTACAATAAAAGTAAGTAATAATATATTAACTTATTAAATTAAATAGAAACAGAAGCAGAGGTGAAAAGAAAGAAAGAAAGAAAATTGCAATTATGTTAAATAGATATTCAATATGCTTTTATAAATAAGCCCATAATGCGCACATGCTCCGAAAAATATTGGAGATTTAATCACTGATAAATTAACAATTAAATTATATTAAAATTGCATAAATTAAATAATAATGATAAAAGTGCAATGTTACTATGACACTACGATAGTACGATACTGTGGCATATCATGCAATAGCTCCAACAAATACTAACAGATTTAATCATGATAAATTAACAATTATATTATATTAAAATTGCATAGATTAAATAGTAGTGATAAAAGTAAGATGACACTGACAATATTACGATATCATAAATGATTTCTGCCAAAAATCAGACAACACATATAATCTGTTCGAGAGTGATGAAAATTAAATAAAAGTGAGTGAAATATTAAAATTATAAGACCAATAAGGAATGATATATATTATTTTCGAAGTCAATTATTGTGAAACATTATAGGCCAAGCAAAAAGTAGAAATATTTGCTAGAATATGAGAGAAAGAATGCCTAAATGAGTTGAAGCATTAATCTCGAATGAATTTCCTCAAGAATATGAGGGATTGTATAATAAAATATAGCGAATGGATTGAAATATCTTTTACCATTTTTAATCATTGTTATAATTAAAATTTAAAACATAAAAAAATCATAAATTAAATATTCATTTTATAATTATCAACGCAGAAAAGTTTACGATCGTTGCTTTCTATTTTAATTATTTTTTTGCTTCTATTTTAAAATTTGAAATCATCAAGAATGTTTAATTAATTATTGCCGAAATATATTTCAAATTAATTTTTTTTATTTTTCAATTTCCTTTTTCGAATTATATCAAAATTTTTTGATAATACAAAATTTTTCTTTTTCTTGAACAGAAGTAACATTTGACTTTCGCATTTTCATATTTTCTCTCCGATTGCAAAAGGATGGAAGAAGCCAATCATCGTCTCAAATTTCATAAATTATACTTCTTTTTCTTCTTTCTCAAATTTAAATATCTCTCATTTTCTTTATTTATTTATTTATTCGTTTTTTTTTGGAACAGAAAAAAAAAATGGATTATTTGATAGAAAGTATAATATTCGTTTGAGAATATCTTTTAACACTTATCATCAGTACAGTATCATCAAATACATTATTATTAATGTTGGAATTGCTTTCAATTGCTTTTATTACTAATTCCTTCCCATTTTTTTATCTTTTTCGTTTAATTTTTTTAATTATAATCTAATGTCTTCGCATTGATTTTTTTCAATTAACCGTAATAGAAAAAAATTGAATGAAATTAGATTGATTGAAGCTTAATAGAATTAACATAAATTTTAAGTGTAATTAGAATTTTGCCAAATAGTTAATTGATTATCATCTGTCGATAAATGATAAAACAATTACTAGGAGAAAAAGTTTTGTGATTAGTGATGATATTGAAAGATGATAATGTTGGTGATAATGATGATAGACAATAATTTCGTTGAAAGTTTATTAGGCCTTCTGAGTATTACATTTGGCGAATTAATGATAATACGGTAAGTTTTAAATTTTCGATAATTATTCCAATATTCAGTATAATATATATCAGATGATGATTGATTGTTAGCTTTTTAAATAAATTCCAATGCATTAACTATTTTAAATATTCAGTTTTACTGAATCTCTTATTAATTTATTGATTAATTCGATGATTTGACTGATTATGCTAATGACAATTAAATGAGAAATTCCAATTGAAACTGAATAATTTAATTGAAAATAGAATAGTTTAATTAATATATTAAATTTTAAAATATCATTATTTATTATCATTAATCATAATACTTATATATTTGTTTGAGAATGTTAAAAAGTAATGTGATAAATGATTAATACAATCAGCAATTTTAGATATTTTGTTATTATACATATTAAAACATACTGGGAAAATTTCTTCTAAAACGAAAAATAAATTTTAGTAATGAAAGATTAAAATGAATTAAAAAAGGAAAATAAATGCTTGCAGAAATCAATCAAACAAAAGTCATTTAATTAGGCAATAATTAAATGATCATATTTCAGTAGCATATGCTCGAAAAAAAATGATGCATAAATGCGAAAGAATAATTAGCAAAAATTTTGCTGAAATTGTTACAAAAGGTGTCAAATTCATTTTTAATTTATCGGATAAGATTCATTTGACTGAATGATTTTAGCTTTTATCAAATGAATTAATTAAGCGGAATTATTTGATAATCAAATGGTTATCATTTGCATATTTATCGATTGATTGAGTACTGTTTGAAAGAATTGTTTATTTATTCATTTTTTCGATTATTTATTTATACAAGTAATATTGATTGATTGAATTATCGCATTGATTGATTGAATTATCATTGATTGAATTATCATATAATAACTAAATTTCATCATTTGTTGATAAAACTTTTTTTTTTTAATTGTGTTATTATCGCAAATAGAAATTATTAAAGTGAACTTCGATGATATTTTGTAATTTAAATTTTGATGTAAATTAGTCATTTTTTTTTTCATTTTTTCTTTTCATTTTTAACTTTGGGAATTTTTTAGTGCAAATTTATATTTTAATTTTATAATGCAAAATTTTCAAAAAATAATTCATAATATAAATATGTTAATTGTAGAATAGACAATTATATGTTAATGGATTATCCCTTAACTTTATTGTTGCTGCATTTATCATATCAGTTATCACCACAATAATCACACTGACAGTTATATTTATTCACATATCATTTCACTGCTATTATATACATTTTGATTATTATTATCATTGTTGTAATCAATATTATTTATCAGTACACATATGCATATTACTATCAGATTTACCGTTTTTATTATCAGTTTTATTCCAAATTTCAAGCTTCTCAAAATTCCAGGAAAAAAATCCTTTTTTATTAAAAATTTTTAATAAAATAAAATCAGAATTACCGTACTATCTATCAATAATAACAGGTGATGATAGTAATAACAATGATAGCAAAAATAATGATACTAATAAGATAATAATAGTAATAATAGTAACAGTAATGGTTATCATACAGTGTTTATTAAAGATTTTAGAGTGGGAAAAAAAATTCATAGATTTTATGTTTGTTATGTAAAATCAAAATTATCAATTTTATTAGCTGTTGATAATAGTAGTGAATGATAATAGCAACAGCAATAATTAATAATAAATTAATAATAATAAATAGTATAATGATAATAGTAATAATAATAATAGTAGTAATAACAATAGTAGTAATGATAATAGTAATAATAATAATGATAATAATAACAATAATAGTAGTAATAATAATAATAACAATAATAATAATAATAATAATAATAATAATAATAATAATAATAATGACAATAATAACAATAATGATACTAATAATAATAATGACAATGATAGCAATAATGATACTAATAATAATAATAATAATGACAATGATAACAATAATGGTAATAATAATAATATAATAATAATAATAATAATAATAATAATAATAATAATAGTAATAATAATAATAATAATAATAATAATAATAATAATAATAATAATAATACTAATAATAGTAATAGTAATAATAGTAATGTTAATAATAGTAATAGTAATAATAGTAATACGGTGCTTACTGGGAAAGAATTTTTATTATTTGTTTATGATAGACTTTAACTTTGAGCGGTATAGATCAAAATGATTGCTATTATTATCGTTTACTACAAATCAATCAACTGACCGCCCAGCTATCTAAATGCTCAACAATTTATCGTATAAACGCATAGCGGCAAATGCTTCGCAAATAAGCCAATTGTTGGGATCGTAAATATTACGAAGTGACATATGCAAACGACAGAAAGAGTTTAAATTGAACAATTACTCATTTTCATTAAAGCCTTACTTACTTACTTATTAAATTTTCTCATCAAGACTTGTTAAGAGTAATATCATTTCGGTTCTGTTAATTTGAAATAAAAATTTTTATACTTTTTTTGATCGAAGATTGAAGTACTAATTATTAAAATCCATTAATTATCATTGCTAACTTTGTTTATTTCCTAGAATCTTAACGAAATATTTGATGATACAATGGAATTGATGAAATTCTTTTCCTTTAATAATTTGAAAGAAAATTGAATATTGCGAAATTTTCGTTGAATTACAAAAATTTTATTCCATTTTGAAATTTTAAAATTTCAATTATATTTGATTTTAATTTAATATATCCATTTTCAGAATGCAATCATTTTGTAAATGCAATACGACAAAATCTTTCCATCTACTTTTAGCAACTTCAACATCAACCAGATTCCAAAATTTTTTCATCCGCCTTTAGCAATTTCATCATCAACCAGATTCCAAAATCATTCCATCCACTTTTAGCAACTTCATTTCAATCGGATTCAAAAATTCAAAACGACATTTCTCTTGATAAAAATTATTATGATATACTGTATTATATACTCGTTTCAGAATAATTATCAATTGCGCTACCTATCGTATATCAAAATATAATATAATTATGTTTAAATAAAAGCTATCAAGCAGCAATTAATTTCTTTTTAATGCTCTCTGATAATAATGTATATATTTATAAATATAGCTAATCAATTACCTTCATATTTAACTACAATTTTTCTTTTATTACATTTTCGTTATGCATTTCAGAATTAGACCAAGACGATATATTTCTTCAGTTTGCCAGTTTAAAATAACTAAATTTTAGATAATTAAATTTTAGATTAAATTTCTGGAAAATAAAACTGAATTGGAATTTTCAAAATAGTATATTTTTGCATAGAAATGATTCCTAAAATAATTAAAATGAAAATGATATTCATTAAATGATTGATTTCTATTCCCTTTTTATGTTTCAAAATTTGAATTTGAATCAGTCAAGCAAATTTAAAAAATAATCAAAATCACATTTCACTTCTAAAATAATAAAATTACAAAAAAATAAATAAATAAATAAATAAAAATAAATAGTTGAAAAAATAAATGAATGAAACATGAAAGTAAATAATTAAAGATTTAAAATTGAAAATGATAAAATAAAAAGGGTGAACATAAAAAGTGTATATGAATTAGAATAAAGTTTCATTCTCGAAGAACAAATAAGTAGATGAATAAAAGGAATAACTAATTGTAAAATATATACGGCTGATTTAATGAAATATGCAGATGGCATTAATTGCTTAACAAACAAGACAAAATGTTAATGAACAAATAAGTAATTAAGCGAACAATAATAACTAATCAAACGAATGAATAAGCAAAATGGATTAATTTGAATAAAAATAGAGTATGGATAAGTCGAAAATGAGAGATAAGAATTTTTAATTGATTAATTAACTAATTAAATACTAATCATTTGGTTGATTATATAACTGAAAGGAAATCTCAAATAATTAAAGTTCGTAGCTATTAATAATTTCTATGAATTTTATATTATTTCGAAGCATCCAAGTATCGTTTATTTTCATTCGATAACATAGAATTAAATAATAAAATTAAATCCTATTCCACTACTTAATTTATAATTCAGTGAAAAATAAACATATAAAAAAAGCAAAGAAATCAAAGAAAGAATTCAACGAATGATTTATTTTTTTTTATATTAAATTTCATTTTCGATCATTAGTACCAGAAATTCTTTCTTCTGAAATAGAGCAAAAAAAAGGATGAAAAATTAAGAGAATTAATTTATATTAGATGGATTGGTTTGCATAAGTGTCATTTATGATTGTAACAAATCCAGAATTATTTGATCTTTAGAATTAGCAAATGGAAAAATGATGCTTTTTTCTCGAGAAGGAAAAAAGAGAAATGATTATATGTTGTCGTCATTTTGCAAAGATAATAAATAAATTATCGTAACAATAATGAATGAAAATAATTTCCTAAATAAAATAACTTAATTATTAATATATATGTTGATTAAATAAAATGCATTGCATAATGTAGAATGACCTTTCAACTATATCGCAAGTAATGCCTTTTGATTAATCGCCGTTTTTTTTTTTGAATAAATGTTGAATTTTATCGCAGAATGAGAATAATTGATTAGTGGTAATTAATAACTGATCAATTCAAATTTAAACATTTATATTTTTCTATGCCGAAATTATTAAAAGGATAAATGCTATGAAAAAAATCGACTGCATAATAAATACCATGGAGATTTTTAATTGAAGTATTTTAAGTAATAAAATTACAATGTATCTGAATCATTCCTTTTAAAGTAATACGATTATAATGCATTTCATTCGTTCCTTTTAATATATAAAATTGGCAAATATCTTTGAAACATAATAAATAAAGGACTTGCCGAAATCGTTAAACTATAATTTCCTAATCAAAGATGCAATATTACGCTTATTAGATTTTCTATGTTTTACTTACATTTGACTTAATTGGATTTTGCTCTCGATAATATATATGGCTTCTTTTTTCATCCATTAATTTTTTATGCTATCTGAATTTGATAGAGAAATAAAAATTTCTAGTAATTTTTTTATCACCAATTTTTTTAGGACTTTATATCTGTTCTATGGGCTCAATTTTTTCATACTACATCTGAATACTGTTTGAAGTAATGCAGATGACTGAATAAATAAAAATGAAGGCTCATGAAGAAATCTAAACAAATTTCAAAAGCCATGCTTGAAATACAAAATCAGTAAAAGGCATTATGGTTACAATTACTGCACTTGCGTTTCGATGAACCAATGGACAAATAAAGAACTTTATTTCGGACTACAGAAATACATACCATGACCAATTTGGAAAAGAAACTTTTAGGACGCAAAACTTCAGCTATTTATCACATATCGAGAGGCTAAATTTGAAATGAAGCAATGGGGAAATTGAATAATAAAAATTTCTATTCAGGCAAATTTATGCACTTGCAATTCATTAGATAACAAGACGAAAAATGAAGCACAAAAGACAGAAGCAATAATAAATCTGAGGTTAGGAAAAGTTTTTAATTTAGAATAGCTATATATCAATATGAAATTAGAACTTGAATGTTCGATTAAGAAAACATATATAAGTATGTTACATTTGTAAGGCAAGTAATACTTTCCTATTCTGTAACTGGGTATTCCTTCTTGCGATTTATAATTTTCTTTATAATGAAATTACTGCAAGCAACAGTATATTTCAAAAAAAAAGACAAAAACAAGAAAAGAACTACATAAAGATTTTCAATAAATCACAATATTTGCTTAGCAAGTCAGCAAGTTATTTGATATATCCGAACAATAATTAATAGAAAATTGATGGAATGACAGAAAAATGTTCTATCTAAATAAAAAAATCCAATACAATTTTCGAAACCTTAATTAATTCCCAAATTCATAAATTTAGTTGCTTCCGCCCATAAACAACGTTTTGACAATTTTTATGAAAAAAATTAGACTATCCATTTCAAAGACATCTAGCGCATTTCAATTACATTTCACATCATAATTATTATGACCTAAAAATGTGTTCGAAACTTATACGGACAATAAAATATCAACGCGACAGATATAATTTCATTTTTATTTAAAGGATTTAAGTTTACGGAGGAAGTGAATTTCTTTTGCAGCCGATTAAAATTTACAATAAAATTTCGACAGATTACCCAATCAAAAGAAACGGCGGATGATTTTCACTGCTGTCCCGCACCGCTTAGAAGTCGATCAATAGCGGCGTTTACATCACCAAATGTCGCAAGTAGTGCTAAAAAAATCATTACGGCATCTATTTGAAATTATCCTGGCATCTTGATCTTTAACCTCTACTCATTACAGAATTTTTTTTGTTGCTAATTTTCTTTTTAGTACTTAATAATGAAATATAACCACTATAATATTCATATATCAGAAAATTTAATAAAAAATGACTGACTGAAACGACGATAAACATTTAGATAAATTTATACGCAGAACACAAATTTATACGAAGTATCTATATAAAGCGAACATGAAGAGAGAAAAATAATCCTTTCAACCATAAATTTCTACCTTTCTCTTCTTTCATTATGATTTACAAACTCATTAAAAAAAAAATAAAAAAAAAAACTATGTAGAAGAAAAAGCTTATTCTTCGACCAAATTTCATAACTTAATATTAGATTATTTTAAATCAAAAAAATTTTAGTCCGAATGACAAGTTTAAAATAAAACAAGAGATCAAGTATTATATGCTGGTTAATTAAATTCAACACGCGACAGATTTCCTTAGTCTGAACAAAATATAAGAACTCAAAAAGGTCATTTGACTACAAGAGATAAGCCTAAAGTTAGAGGAAGTAACGCAGTTAGATATAGGTTAGATATAGTCGACAAGTGAATATTTAAATTGAGAATATTTCGTCATCATCAATTAGTTCTGCAATTTACCGGTTCAAGAAATTTGAATCCTAAAATTACCTTGAATATTCGCTTCTTGATTACTGAATCCCATACTTGTTAACTGTTCTAGCTGATTACGATAACGCTCTTCTGGTGGTTGTGTCGATCCACCCTGAAAATCCTTACCTATCGTTGTTTTCAAACGAGCAAAAGTTTCCTAATATACTACGAAAGTCTACCCTATATTACGTGTATTTCACATGTGATTTAGATCCAAAACATAAATAACAATCATATATAGATTATAAAATTCACAGCAGTACTAAAAAGCTATTAAAAGGACAAAATCTCGAATCTGCACTAGTGCTCTGGAAAAATTCTCATTCTCATTGTTGCTCAACTTCCATTCAAAGATTCCTTGAACATACAAGAGTTGCGCCAGTCATTTGTCTAATTAAATTAAGCATCATCATTGCTTGTTCGGTAGTCGGAGCAGAGGGAGTCGCTGTTGTTGTTGTTCCCGTATCTGATGTTGTTCCAGTTACAATTGAATCGCTAAAAAAAAACACAAATTTTGTAATATTTTGTCTTCTAAATTATAAGGCATGAATCGACCGACAATCGTCAATCGATAGTTCTATTCCAATTTACTTTGTTTAAACAAAAAAACTTTGACCTGACATTGTAAAAAAGCAATAAAACACTAACCTGGTAGTAGTATTAGATGCTGTTGTGGTTGCCGCTGGAGTAGTTGGAAAACTGGAAAGATTATGCTACCAAACGGAAGAAAAATATTAGTAAAATGTAAATATACAAATTATACGGAAGCAGGAATTTTTATTATTTCTAAGTACTTATTGAATAAAAAAATCTATTTACAATCCAGGAGGTAAAAGTTGTGGAGCTTCACGACGTAAAGTATCCATGCCAGTGTGAATTTGATGGAATGCTTCAAGCACTCTCGGATTAGAAATTGCTCGCAACATTTCCGGATTTTGCATCTGAAAATGTAATAGGAAATTACCAACTTTTCTACTTACCAGTGTATTCTTACTACTTTTTATTTCGTTTTTTAATTTTTGTAATGCAAACAAAATAAAGTTAACTATCAGAAACTTCATAAAACACTCAAGGATTTGAAAAAAAAAAAACGTTAAGAACATATTCTGTGAAATAATTCAATAGTTGCCATTAAAAATAATTCGAGGAAAACCATAATATTCGGTTAGCAAAAAATGGAAAATCAAATTTTCCACACTCGGACTTCATTTAAAAAAAAAAAATCACAAAATTTTACCGTATTTCGGAAATTTGGCATGGCATTCCGTATGTATTGCTCCATAGTTGATGAAACTGCGGGGCCCGATGAAAGCATCTGAAACCATGAACAACATTATTTTTTTTTTCTAAAAAAATAAAATCAAATAAGGACGAAAACAAGAAAATGTAAACCTGTGATAACAGAGATGGATTTTGTCGAATCATATTCATAGTATTTGTAAACGCCTCGCTGTTGAACAATCGCGCATATGTATTCGGATCAGCTAACATTGGTGGATTTTCCGACAAACCAAGACTATTTGCAAGTTCTATAACGAAAATCATCATGAAGAATACATTTTTTACATGTTGGAAGAGCTGGACTATATATTTTATTTTTCCATTAGCCCAGCGTTTAATCTTTAATATATTTTACGTATCTTCTTTTTCTCGTTCCAAGCAATAATAAATAGATAGGGATTAATAAAGAGTGCTACTGATAATAAGATAAAATAAATTTCCATCTATTTCGCCCATTCAGCAGTCAAAACCAGAAGTTAAACTCTCCAAGAGTAAATTTTTATAATTCCTACACACAAAACAAAATAAAACAGATAAAGAGGAAAAAAGAGAGAAAAAATTGTAACAATAATGACCAGTATACATTAGCACCAATATATTAAAAATTTATCAATGTTGGAGATATATTTCACAATTACGTAGAAGAGATTCGATCTATAATATTATCGAAATTAATCAAAATGAGATATATACTAAATGAAACCAACTTACCAGCTAGTATATTTGCCGAAGGTTGCGACGGCGTACCACTGCCAGTGCCTATATTTGTAGCAGCGGAACCGGATGTATTGGTAGTATTACCCCAAGGATTTGGCAATGCTTCGGCATTTTCAACACCAGCACGTTGACTACGTGATGCTAAATGATGAAAACGGTAATTTAATTAAAAATATGTCGGAAATGAACTACTGATCTCAACATATAATCTTAATTTAAAAAACAAGGATTTCGCAATAAAAAGTAAGAAGAGCCGAGGAGTTAACAAATACAAACTTATGAAAAAGTAAAAATAAACTGCAAAAAATCTTACCCATATTATTGGAATTATCTACTAAAGATGCAAAGGGATTGTTAGCGAAAGTACTTGTTGCACTATTTAATAGCGGTTCTTGCACATCCTGATATAAGCGCTGTAAAGCTGCTTGTCCGCCCGGAATACCCTGAAATGACCAATAATTTTTACGCTAATTAATTCTTCAATTTTTTTTCAACTTTCCAAACTCAGTACAAATTTTCAAATTTTTAGAAATTACAAAAAATATTAGTTACAAGCTGGATATGAATAAAATATTGTTAATCAAAACCTGAAGATTCCGTATTGCTTGATCACGACTACGCATTAATTCCTGGAACATACTCGGATTTCTCACCATCTCGATAGTCTGTCGAATAACTTCCGGATCATTCAACAAATGGCCAAGCTCGGGATTTGACTTGAATTAACATTTGGATATTAATCTATCAGCCAAAAACTATCCAACAAATAATAATTTTTTTAATACAAGTTTTAAAAGCCAAAAAATTCATCTTTTCTTTTTCGCTATTTCTTTACTTTTTGTAATAATGACAGAAAGAGAGAAAAAGATCACCTCAATAACCTGCTGAATTTGTGGATTATCAGCAATCAGTGATCGTATTATATCCGGATTGTTCAATAATGATTGAACTATTGGACTATTCGTCATTTCACGTATTGCTTCTGGATTCTGCATCATATGCTGTGCCATTCCTAATGCACCACTCATTGGATTTCCTCCCATTGTTGCAGTCTGTTTCAATAAAAAATATTAAGCAAGGATGTAGAGGGAGATGTGTTGAAAAGTAAATAATACACAAAAATACAAAAACAGTATTTAACGCAAATATTTTGTTATTACAATTAATGATTTTTTTTAAATTTAAGACAATGAAAAAAAAAAGTTACTGGAGTCGATCCGGTCCCAGAAGTAGTGCCAGTTGCGGGAGGCTGCAATAATTTAATAATAACAAGAAGTTTAATTAGGAAAAAGTTACTTGAAAACAATAAATTAAAAACAAATTTCTTTGTTTTTAATCAAACAAATTATTCTGTTAAATTAAAAACAAAATTTCCTTATTTTTAATCAAAAAAATTATTGCGATAAAAATCAAAATTATTCTCACCCGCTGCGAATTCCGTATGACAAGGTGAATGGCCATACCATCTCTGATAGCTGAAATTAATTCGATTCAGTATAAGATGTCAAAAGTGGATAAAAGATATCATTAAAGATAAATACCTTCTTCAAATTATAATCTTCACTCACTTTTGTAAATATTTTTCCTAATTCATCCAAAATTTTGTACAACGTACGAGGAAAAAAGATCATAATAATTAAAAATGTAATACAAAAAATATAAAAATTAAGAGGTTTTTAAAAAAAAAATGTCGGGAAATGTCAAAATATGATTAGTATTTAACTTACAAAGTTTAGTGAGTGTTTCGTGATCTTTCAAAATTTTCCCCGAAAAGATAAGACACAGCTTTTCAGGCGGTTGGTTGATTTTGGCTGATAATACTGTCTTAACCTGGAACTTCAATTATATTATTACAGTGGAAAAAAAAATGATGGTGAAACGTACTTTCTTAACATAGATTCAGAAAACATTTAATGCTGTAATAGCACTTAAAATTAAACGAAGGCAGCAAAAAAAAAAAAAACAAAGACTAAAAGCAATAAAGAAATAAGCAGACTGCATGACTTATGGTATTTCTAAACATCCCGAAACAACAAATAAAAAATCTTAATGAATGATTTTTAAATGAATTAATATTCTAAAGTCTCATAAAATAGTTAATTATAATAATCAATCTTATCCGCTGAACCATAATTTCGAATTATTTTGATAAATTTGAATATAACATGTATGGATAGAATATTAAGTGTGGTCCATCTAGGAGCATATGGGAGTCATATTATGAGGATAGTTCCACTATAATCAATAATGGTACAAAAAATTCCAGATGTAAAATAATACAAATAAAAAATCAAGGTTAAAAGTGGATACCTTTAAAACAGTAGCTTTTTCCGGCACAGTAATATCATAAGCTTCTGTTGTAGTTTTCACTTTTACATTTATTTTGTTTTGAACTTCTTCATCACTACCAGAATCCGTCATTATTGGTCCAAATTCTGGAAATTATTAAAAACCTATAATAACTTGAGAGAAATATATCTTACACATAATTATAATAATATCAAGTTTGATATTGGTACTTCGTTTGGAATCATTTATGGATATATGCGACATATCTTGTTATTGCATTGTTCCTAAAATAAAATTCGGAATTTAAAAACCTTTCAATTGTCCCAAAATGACTCATCCCCACACAACAAATTAATTAATTAATCATCTACCCTCGAACCTACTCCGGCTTCATGTCAAACCTTCTTATCATACCGCATAACAACCTCCCACCCTACGAAAAAGACAAGACCAAACAAATGCCAACCAATAACCAACATCGCATTTGACCGAACAAAGACCTACTATGTTGTGATAGCAACTAATGTGGCCGTAACGTCGAACCATGGTCCGTTAAATGTATGCACTACAGGCGATATATCCATTGCAAACTCTGGAGGACTGGTAGGTCAGGACAGTTCGGGATTTTACCTTTTTTCTCGAAGTTTGGATCTTACAGTCAGTTAATTCGAATTGAAAAAAAAAATTTCAGAAGTAAATCACTGAGGCGCAAATCTCGGCACGAAGTTTCTTTTGAATTCTGTTTAATCATCCAATTGTGTTTTTCTAATTATTGTTCCGCCACATTAGCTTAATAGATCTGCCGCCCTGAATAATTTGAATTATTTTCGAAAGCCGAATTATATCTTATTTTTAATATGAATCATCCCATATGTTTACTCTAAATATTTTCATATCTGCAATACTATATAAAGTACACTATATTCTTAACATGAAGTATTTACATTTTAATTTCATTATGACTTATTTAATATAATCAACCACATCAATCCGATTTAATCTAAACTGACCGATGATGTAATTTAAACAATATAATTTGAATTTCATGTCCTTAACTTGTATCATATTTTCCTTGATATGTATTATTTCATATTAATGCTAATTATTATACATTCGTTTACAATAATCATATCTTTGATACCAATTATTTGATATCCTTCAATTATTTCCACTTCGAAACTACAACTGTTATAGTAATTGTGTTATTTCGACAATCTATTTAACAAATATATTTTCTCATTAGTTGGATTTAATCTAAAAAGCTCCAACATTCCTATGATGTCATTATTTTGTGCATAGATACAATTATTTATCCTTAATAACGTACTGATTAATTCATAGAATACAATTCATTCTTGATAACGTGCTGATTAAAAAATAAAAAAAATTTGAATTTCATGTTCTTAACTTGCATTATATTTATCCTTGATATGTATTATTTCATATTAAAGCTAATATTATACATTCATTTACAATAATCATACCCTTGATACCAATTATTTGATATCCTTCAGTTATTTTCCACTTCGATTAATTCATTTGATATCTTGTCAAGATTTGTAAGTCTAGGCATGATCGACGAGAATAAATAATTGTTATAGTGCATTATTATCAGTAATCGTATAGATCATGAAATATGCTCGAAAAGATATGATCAAATAACACTCCATTATATATTATTCAATACAAATTAGATGAAACAAACTAGTCAAAAATAGTACAGAGAAAGTAGAAAGATAATATAGACAGAGACTATCAAAGATGCGAAAATATATATGAATTATTTGTTACGTGGGACATAAAAAAAAAACACAATATGAGATATTAATATAAACTTTTGCATCGCTGGAAAATTTTCATACCATTATAAATTGATATAATTCAAATTACTTAAGTTTCATAAACAACTATTGGAAACGTCATCTAAATTTCACAATATTATAGAATCTGAATTCTAGCAATATACATCAAAATTCCAAGTTTTCAACTAATATTTACTTATTTCATTGATTAAATTTGTTTACATGAAAGCTTACAAATTTCTATACATGAAAAAAAAAAAAATAAAAAGGAAAAGGAAAAACAAAACTTACATCTTAAATACCATTTCGATTATTTACTTTCATCACTATTATTAATATATTGACAACGGAGTAAACAAGCAAATGGTAAATAATTCTGAAAGAAAAAAACGCCGCATAATAAGTTACATAATATTCTTCATGTTTTTCCTTATGAAGAAATAAGGAAAAATATATGAAACAAAAACTATGAGAACACGCTATCTATCGAAGTGATGTAATGCCAGCTGAACAATGTATCAAGATGTTACGATTCTTTTTAAACAATTTATCAAAGTATCATATATCATATGAAAAATAAAGCTTGACAAAAGAAACAATCCTTTAGGAATAAAAATATTTAAAACGAACATAAAAAACTATTATAAGGAAATTTTTTATTATAAGCAGAATAGGAAGCGTGACACTCAATTTACAACATATATCTTGGAGATAGTTTGATATTTTCATTTCGTAATATTCTGAGGACGACAGATATTAATGAGGATGAATTCAAATTTATTTTAGATTTTTATTGCAAATCTAAGAAAAAAGGTGTATAATTCATGCTGTAATAGTTGCTTGACCCGTAAACAATAATTTTGAAAGGAGATGGGGAAAAACAAAAATGAAACGAATTTTAATGCTACCTCCTTGGATCTGTAGGACCGCCGGTTTTACTAACAGTGGGATCAGTAGTTCCAATGCGATCAAGATATGGTGGCATCGGTGGTGGACGCATAAATGACTTATGAGATGAGCACGGTTCACTGACCACGGATGAGAGAGGCTTAATTTCAAGAAGTCCAGGCGGTGGACATAATGACGTGAATGGTGGTGTTGGACCGTTCAGAAGTGGTGGAGCAGTAAGCGATGAGAAGCCAACTGGTGGCCCGGACCATACTGATGAACTGGCACTTGCACTAGAGCTAGATGGACCAGATACATGACGGAATTCTTGTCGATAGTCACGATCACCATGATCACGACATGCGTCTGTGTAACTTCGTTCCCAGTATGAAGTTCGATCACCTGAAAACAATTTTCTATCTTTATTGAGAGGATATGTTCTGTACTGTAATACTCTAAATTTTATTCTTTGCTTACAAACTGTTAGTTATTGTAGTTCATTATACCACTAGGAATCACTGCAATTTAATTTGAAGAAAAAATCAATTTCAAAATACTTTTTTCGAAAAAAAAAAACAGATAAATGGAAGAAGTCGAGCACTTGACATACAGAAGCACAACATATAAAAATGTATTATCAAACATTACCTTTATCGCGATAGTAAGTATGCTCTCGTCGATGATCCCTATAAGAATAGTGCTCATGTCGTCCACCTCTTGTCCTATCTCGATAATTTGTATGACTATAATGAGGTCGATGGAAATTACTACCACTGCTACTACCGTAATTTCCGCGATACCGATATGATAAATCTTTATAGCTGTCATTCTCATTTTCACTCGGATGTAATGAATGGGGTTGTTCAGGCTGCGATACCGACGGTTTGTGAGTATCAAAATCATCGTTTGGCATAACAGTTGCTTTTCTAAATTTATTTTAAAATTAGTAAAGCCAATCAAAATTCTAAAAAATTATCTACATATCAATCGAAAATTTCAGCACTGATTATTACAATCAGGACTACCTCTTCATTTTTACCTTCATTTATTGATATCATTTTTGTTGGAAATATAGAGTGTCACAAATAAGTACAATCTACACAAATGCATTCCCAATTAACTTGTTGGACACCATAAAAGAATTATATTAAACTGCTCTCTTCTCTGCTCTAATTTGGCACCAAACTTAATGATCTCAACAATACATCAGCACTGAATATAATAAAAACTAAAATTATCCATTTTGGGATAAAGAATAATAAAGCAAAATGTTCAGTTATATTAATAAAGATAATTTCTAAATACATTTATAGCCACGTAGTTGCGTCGATATATCACAAACCTTCGAATCATTAAAACTGTGATAGAGGGCTTAATATAGAAACGACTTCGAATAACTTAAATCTTCCACGAATTTTTATGAATTATTCCATCTTAGTTGACGAATTTACATCGAAAAGTCCTAAACTTCTATCAACTTACAGATTTTCATCTTTCGCTGCTGATGATCCCATGTTTTGCGGAATGCTGCAGTTTCTGAAGTCCCGATTTACTCGAATGTTCTCCTATTATTGGACGTCTATCGTTACTTAAACGAACATATTTTGAATTCTTATTAATTCTTCGATCACTGCCAATTTCGGTCATCATATTGTCATTTTGTCGATCAACTACAATAGCACCAGCATCTACCGCTACTTCATTCGTACTGATTAGCTTATCATCCTGCTGACTTTTTCTAGCAATGCGATGGTGATGATGATGATGATGGTGATGCTTACGATGAGTTTCCTGAAGACTATATTTATGAGAAAATTTAATATAATTCGAAATTAATAAATTCTCACAAATTGTAAAATGATTTGCGAGAAAAATTTCATTTTACCAGAGATTATTTTAAATATGAAAAATTTGTCAATTCTACACTACTTGAAAGAAATTCGTAAATTTGAAATATTTCGAAAAATTAAAACTGCTCAAATTTTTTTTTCAAAATTACAAGAAACATTGAATTAAGTATTGCAAAATCATACAGTTTCATTATTATTTATACGATCTTTTGCAGCTATACGATAGCGTTGGAGTAAATCACTGGGTTCTTGTCGGGTAAAACATGATAAAAAAATCCATAAATAAGAGTGCCATTTCTCGACGACTTGTGATTTACTGCAACTGAGTAGTAATTAAAATTCATAAATTATAGTAGGCTACAATCTGCAATCTCATTTCAATAAAGATGTAAAAAGGAAATTTGATCGAACAAATTATAATTATTATTTAAGCTAAAATTTTAGAACAGTTTGATTGGAAGGCTCATCCAAAAAGTGTAGAACAAAATGAAAAAGTTCAAAAATAAAATTCAAAGAATTGAATTTTAAGATAAAGTGGGAACATTTTTTTTATGTATGCATATTCTTTTCCCTTTTGTTTTGGTTTTTTCTTACTGATATATAAACAAATCTCATGGTTGGTAATAAAGATATGGAGTTCTACACTTCTACAATTTTTAGTATTATTTAAATAACCAAATTCCCTATGATTTTGACATATTGAAAATGATAATATATCAACACTTAAATCTTCTTCAGACAATAACTTTCTTGACTTAGCGTTATGCTCTTCATAGAGAATATTCATAAGAAACTTGACCAGTTTGATATGCTTAAATTTCTAATATTCATTATTGAACATAATATCGAAATATCAGATCTCAAAATGGGAAAACAGTGAAAGTATGTTTAAACAAGGAAGCAAGTTCAAAATGTTTGAATTATACGTCAAACTAATTTTTCCAAGATGTTCATTGATATGATCGCCAATCTTCAATAAATGGCGCAGTGAATCGGTTGAACTAAGATCATCGCACTGCACCAGTTTTCGCATATATTTCTGAGCGGGTGCATGATTTTGACACACTGAAAAAAATTATCGAATTCAATTCCCGATAATGCAATCTCGGAAAGTCTTAGAAAAAGAAATACAACTATTGTTTACAAAACAACCAATAAATGTCCCAAACTAATCGATTTTTTGCTCGACTTATTTCATGTTAAGTCTCATTTAAAGTCTCGTTAAACCCTGTGACGTAATGCAAGGTACCAGAGATGATTGTCTTAACTGTAATTAGATGTAACTATTCCAAAAGAAGTCAGTTAGATATATTAGTTACACCACTTGTCGTAGTATTAAATCAAACAGCTTGTAATCAAGATTCTGAAATTATCTATTATGCGACGTTATATATTTTGTTAAAATAACGTAACTATATATCAGATGCAACAGTCTCCTATAAATGGCCATTACCGGATTCTTTCATTTGATCCACCGTATCAATCTTTAATTTCTTTTAACTCAAATTATTAAACATGAAAGCCGACATGACTAATATTAGGCTTACTTCTGTGAACTGTGATGATTTTTTGTTGTCAATGTCTTTTTTATACTTCGACTTATTGATTACCAAATGATCCAGACTGATCCCAATTCGTTCCTTTTTAAGCTGAAATGTTAGAGTACTAATAAATTGAAAAAAATTAGTAATAAAAAGTAAAATAATTCAAATGAACATACAAACTGAGGAACAATTATTTTACTTATTATTTAAAATGATGTTTCAACATGACAAGATTACAATTATAAGAAATATTTCAAAATCATACGAATTTATACACTAAAACAGAAAGAGAAAAATCAGTCGTACTTTTGATTCCCTTTTTTCAGCATCACCTTTTTCTTCTCCATGCTCTCCTTTATTTTTCCTTTCTTTTTTTTCTTCCTTGGGTATTTTCCTCTCCTTTAATTTATCCTAAATCAACAGAGCCATTAAGAATCATAAAGGAACTTGATTCAACAAATATAGAAAATTTAATAGTATAGTTTTATAACACAAAACTCCATAGCTTTATGATGTTCTTCATTAATGCTGCGAGAACATATTCAAACTTAAAAGAAAATTACATCATAATCGAGAACATATTCAAACTTAAAAGAAAATTACATCGCAATCAAATAAAAATCAATGATTTCACCAAGTCATCAATTAGTTTTGTCAACGACGAAAATTCCTTACCAATATCACTGAAGTTGATGAAATCGAATGATTTTTTTTCGAAGATTTTACTGTCACTGAAGTGCCCTCTGCAGCCATTGTATTACGGGCGAGATATTTCAAAAGATATTCCGCTCGTGCTTGAATGTGCTTACTTTGTGGCTTCTTACTTTTATCCTTCAACCAAATCTGAAATAAAAAATAAATCATTTAAAAAAAATGTCGCCATAATTTTCGCCTGCTTAATTACGAATTTCTTTTTAATAATCTGTTAGAGCCTTTTTCAACGAAATTACAAAAAATATTGGTGAGTTGAAACTTAGTTCTTCAAATATAAATAAAATCATAGTGAAATTTTTATCCATTTCCAGTAATTTCTAGATGTACATAATAGATGCAGAACACGCTTTTATTTTTCAGGATTATTTCAGGCATTAAAGGCGTTCCATCATAATTTCGACTATGAATTTTTTCAAAGCTACATAAACCATAAAAATGTACGAACTTTTTCAGCTAAACCATAATCAGGATCCATTTTAATTTCTTCCCAACTGCCAAGACCATACCGATAGATGCCTTTTAACAGGGCCAAATCATCTGTGATGTCCCATTCAACATCCCACCCTTTCTGTTCCTTCGGATAACCTGGAATTTGTAGCAATCTGATATCACCGGCACTTTTGACAAGATTATGTAGTGGTACAAGATCTGACTGCATCTTCAATAGCGGTCGAACATAGACATCAATATTTCCAAATTTAAAAATTGCCCCACGATCCTAAAAAAGATTAAAATTACATTTTTTACGAATCACTTAAAAAAATTAATTCAAAATTACCAAAATACCAAATTTCTTATAAGTGTTCTTTTATTTCTGAATTTTTAGGTAAAAGACTAATAGGAAACAAAACTTGAAAAAAACCAAACCTGTCTTCTTTTACCATCTTCCACAGGCTTCTTCATTGCTTCCTTGATTTTTTCTTCATATTCACTTTGAGCTTTCTGACATCCAACCAATAATTCATTACCAAGTTGTTCAAGCTCACTTTTGCTGAATTCTTCGAGTTCAGCATCTTGAGCTATTGCTTCTAGTCTATAATATAATTGAGGTTTGCGAAGTATGACTTTGAAATAAACTTGAAAAATGATTTACAAGACTTCGATTACTTTGAAATTTTTTTTGGCAATTGGCAAATTTAGAATAAAACTCTCACCTTGTAAGAGGCTCCGCAAACTTCCGAAAGCTTCGTATGAATTTTCTTACTTCTGATTCGGTGAAATTAAACAATAATTTTTTCCGTGCACGTTTCGGTTTATCCTCATCAGAACATTCGTCTTCACTTAATGGTGAATCACGATCACGTTTCCGCCTTTTTTTCTTTTTTTCATCTTCATCACTATCACCAGCTTCCGCAGCTACTTCGGGGATCTGTAGAATAACGATTTAAGTTTAATTATTTATAACGTATTCGTTTGAAACGATTTGTGAGCCTGCACATGTATCACCCGAACACTTCTCCAATTATCAGATCTTATCAGCAAAACATCATGTAGATAACTAAATCGCTTCGCTTTTCAAGTTATTCAGATTAATCATCATTTAATGAAGGAGTGCTATCAGGCTGGGCTTACTAAATAATATGATGCAGCACGAATAGGACAGTATGCTTGAAATCTACGTATTTTCATGCGTAGATATCGCATTACGCTTCAAATCAATGCGTTTCATCTACTCATCAATAAGTTAATGAATGAATAAATCCGTGTAAGCTACTTAATATAAAATCTTAAAACGAACGGTCATTCATGACACACACCTTTGTCCTTTGTCTAGGTCCAAGAAAAAGTTCCTTTTCCGCTCGTTCACGTTCTTCATCAGCAAATTTTTTACGATCAACTTCTGGAATAATTTCATCCCACGATTTCGATGTTGCAAAATTTTCCTGATCTGCTTCTACTTGAACTGTTGTTACGTTCAGTGTTGGCACATCTTTATTTTCATCAAATGAAAAATCTGCATAACGAAATGCATTCAACAGCTCACTACCAGAATTCTGAAAATCCGGAATAATTCGCCAGCTTACAACTAGTTTGTAAAAATGTAAAAGCTCTATTCCAAATTTAATGTGAAAATTCTATAGCGATTAATATATCCCATCGATAACTCCTAAATGCATTTTATCGTTGAGTAAAAAATTCTAAATATGACAAAAGAAAATTCTATCCTGAATACCTGCTGATCACATTCCCGAGTCTCGGCACCCTGTAAAATATTATCAATATCAACTTCCGGTTCTTGCTCTTCACCCTCTTTTTCTTTAAAAAGCTCCTCAGCACCAAATTTCAGAATCATTGCTAAGTCTTGTTTATCAAATGGCATCGTACCATTTGTCACGCTAGTTTTCGAAAGTACTGTTCGACCAGTTGTATCCATTCGCTGCAAATTTTCAATATCTTGAATTTTTTATTTCAAAATTTAGATTCCTTTGAAAACTTTAATTCTAAAATTATGTAATTACAAGCATTGCAATAAAATAAAACTTAAGCAAATGCACCTGAATAATAAGATGGTCCAAGACTAATTTTCTCTTTGCTCTTTCCACAATTTCCTCCTCTACTGAGGCTTTTGTCACCAAACGATATATGTTTACCTTAACAAAATATAAAAATTATTTTCATAATTGTCATAAATTTAAATCCCGCGATATCTTTTATAAGAAACAGCCAATTAGTCATCTCAAAAAACATTAATATCATCTTTAAAAATCAAAATTATAATTCATATTACCTGCTTTTTTTGGCCAATTCTGTGTGCACGACTCATTGCTTGCAAGTCATTTTGTGGATTCCAATCTGAATCAAAAATAATCACTGTATCCGCTGTAGCCAGATTTATTCCAAGACCACCAGCTCGGGTTGAAAGTAAGAAGCAAAAGTCAGAAGAATTTGGAGCATTGAAATGATCTAGCGCTGCCTTCCGAAGATCTGAACGCATTGAACCATCCAGTCTCTAGAATTTAAATTTACATGGAAGCAATAAGATAGTCACACTGTTAACGGTTGATTAAACTAATTAAAGATAACACTGATTATTATTTGATGAGAAATGTTGCAATTCAACTAAGAGGCATATCAATTATATTTTATTATATATCAATATGATATAATAAGCTTTTTTCATTTCCTTCACTATTTTTTTCTCATTTCCCTTGTTACGACGGAAACTGGAAATATTTGTAAGCAACAGAAGTCGCCATAAAAAAGAGGGACAATATGAGAATAGGGGCTGCTAATTAAATGTACTGATTAGAATAATTATATTTTACATTGTATCTTTGAAACTTCTAGACACATTTCGACTAATTTATTGTTTTGAAATTTAACATGATGCAAATCATCCAAATCATCTACAAAACCAATCGAATATCAAACTGTTGTATAAACACTTGTCCGGTTATCTGCTATTCATATTTGGCATTTTTCGATACTTTTTCGATACTTATCGGCTTATTTCAAATCTCTAGAAACTTTCTTATCCTCTCAAGATGCCTAGTAGTTATCATTCTTACATTACTTCAGGAATTCGTCTTTTTTAAGTTGCGCAAAACCACAGACGGATTTCATCCAGTCTTAAATAATACATGCGATTCAATTACGAATAAATTCGATCATGACATTTACTTGTGAAGGAAAACGTCGAAGCTGAAGATATTCTTGCATGATGTCGAGCATCATTACCATTTGTGAAAATATTAGTACCCGGTGTCCAGTTTCTTGTAAACGACACAATAATTTATCCAATAAAATCAATTTTCCGGATGATTTCAGTAGTTGCTGAAATATTTTTGTACTAAAATTTGAAAAGAAAGTTACTAATTTGAAATTTGAAATAACTAAAATTCATATTCAAATAATATTTAATTTATAAATATGTATTTTTGATTTCACATTAAATAAAAATGGCAGACAAGATTGCTGAACTGCTTATCCGCAATAATCATGAAAAAATCGGCTACGAAGACAAAAATTCAACTAAAATATGAGAATCAATAATGCTCGTGATAGGATATAGAATACATAATTATTCAGAAATTGAAAGTAGGATGTGTCAGTTGTTTCTTATTTATTTACATACGATCTGACAATTCTAATTCTTGTTTTTACATATCCCATTTTGACATATTTCAGCAATGATTAAAATGATATTGCTTATAGAGTTGGATATCAAGAGATCATTTATCTGTCGTTTTTTATCGTTTAAATTTATAAATTTAATTTATAAAATAAATTTATTTTTTTACAAAATTCAAAATTTATATCACTTATCCTTTGAGATTTTTTTATTCATCTTGTCTCCAGGTCATTAGAATTTAAATTTCTATCGTGAAAACAAACCTGTAATCGGGCATCCGCACCATCCTCGGACTGATCATCTGATCGAACAAGTGAGGCATGGTTACAACATTTTTTCAGCTCCATGACCAAGTTCACAAATCCATTAATAGATCCTTTTACACCTTTTGATAATTCTTTGTAATTTTTTGTTAAAATCCATTTGTAATATTGTTTTTGCTGGGCAGTCATATCCACACGCAGAATTTGCTCAACCTAAAGTATGTTCATCTATTAAAATCCTAATTGAAATAGTAAATGGAAGAATTTAAGAAATGATTATACTGGTTTTTTCTGCAAATACCATGCTCTAATTTGAAGCGTTATTTTTCAATTAATAAGTACACGTCAAATTATAGAATCAAAGAGATTCAATATTTAACTTTCAAAAATTTCTCCAAATTTTTCCAATAACGAACAATGATAAATGCAACCTTAGCTGGCAAAGATTTTTCCACATCCTTTTTTACACGTCTTAGCAAAAACGGCTGAAGTTTTCGATGCAACGATGCAATTGTTTTGTGATCCGAATCATGATGTTCTGCTTCAAATTCTAGCCAGTTGTCAAATCTATAAATAAATATTTATATAATTTAATATCAGAGATCTAATCAGAGCAAACAACTTTTTTCGTATGATTTGAGCTCAAATATCAACCTGCTCTTCCATCCAAAATAATTACAAAGTAACTTACACTCTTTTATTTTAAAATGAATCAACATTAAGTTTCAAGCATACGTCACAAAAAAAGTCAAAATATTAAATTTGCTATTTTATGACTTGAAAATATTAAATAAAGATAAATAATAGAAAATTTTGCTGCTGTAAAGGATCCAGCTGGAAAAATTAAAAAGTTTTTACTTTTTCCATAAATTTTTTTGCTTATTCTTTCATGAAGCATTAAACAAGGCAACATGATAAGTAGAAAATTATCCGTCACGATATTAATGTGACTATTTCATCATACGATTAATATTATATATCTAACTCAAATTAATATATTTCAGCTTACGTTCTTGCTAATTAAGTTATAGAACAAAAACATAACAAGTACTAATAATATACCAAAGAAATTCTTTAGTTTTAAAAATCAAAAACAAATCTAACTTCTGAACGCTTACTTCTCAGGCATTATAAAGTGGAGTAAAGCCCACAATTCTTTAAGTGAATTTTGAAGTGGTGTTCCGGTTATTAGCAATCGATTTGTTGTGAATTCGAATAACGAACGATAAAGCAATGATTCATCATTCTTTAAACGATGCGCTTCATCGACAGCTAACACAGCCCATTCAAATGAGCCAAGAAAAGACTGCAAAACTGCACACGTTTTAGAATAAAAATTTTAAGTGGTTTAGTTTATTCTAAAAATAGCTTCACAAGCCTTCAGCTATTCCGTAAAGTTGAAATTTAAATAAATTTTTATACTACTGCCAATTAACACAAAGATAATACCAAGTAGTTTGCATCTCTTATTATTTCCTGCTATTATCAATAATGGAAAATTTGCCTTGTCTTTCAGAAGGATTTCGTATGTCGTCAAGACAACATTCACTTTTAGACGTTTTGTACTCTGCACGTACATTTCGAATTGCCTTATCTGCAACTGTTTAGATTATCAACTGGAAGCAAATCTTTTAAATTTTTCAGTTATCAAGTAATCGAAAAATTACTATTGGCAAACTGATTATAAAAAAAATTTTTCAAAATATACTACAATTAATAATCAACTTCATCAACAATTCTGTTGCTACAAAACTTATCATATGTATATTAGCGAGAGGTAATACATTTACTAGTTAACATTTCATGCAAAAGTGTTGGCAAAATTCAAAAAATAACACTTCAGTTCTATGGCATTAAATTTATGCCTGAAAAAAAATAAGAGAAATAAGAGAATAAACAATAAGGAAAGAGAAATTAATGACCAAATCACGGCTTGTAACATCACCAACATAAGTGACAACATTAAGATCTGGCGCCCAAGTTTCGAATTCGTGTTGCCAAGAAGCCATCGTACTTAACGGTACAACAACCAGAAAAGTACCATACAATTGATATTTGTGATACAATAACGAAAGAAAACTAATACTTTGAATTGTTTTACCCAAACCCATTTCGTCCGCAAGTATGCAACTATTTTCCCTAAATTAAAATCTTATGAATATCCAGAAAATTGAAATAAGTTTTAAAAATAATTGATTTTACCCTCAGTTTTCAATTTCTGAACCAACATAATGCATTTGATTTTATTTCCAGACACATGAGATCAAATTTACTCCAATCACATTTACGCTCATATTTTCTGTATACTTTTATCATTTAAAAATCTATTTTAACCATTATCCATCAAATTGTTTTTGTTTATTTGTCAAAATCCAGAATGATATTATCTGCATATTTGTATCTTTTTACACTCCACTCCATATTATGCAATTATAATCATTAACAAAAATAAAGCTGTATTTTAATAGACAGTCTTAATATAAACTCTTATTTTGTAGACAAAGAATAAAGTTCCAATGTCAAATCAAAACACCAAGTTTTCCTAAATTATAGCATTCCCTTTATGAATGAATAAATAATTCTGAAATTAATTAAGATACAAAAATCAACTTTGTCCAAGCGTGCAACATCCAATTCACTCCTTCTAATTGATAGTCACGTAACTCATGTTCAGGATCATCTTTTCGTTGAAGAAAATTAGGAATATGATTCAATTTTTCAAATCTTGGACGTTTTCTTAAAACCTGCAAAAAGAGCGATAATTAAATTAGCTCTAACGATAAAAATTCGAGATGAAAAGAAATGGATCCCGAAAAACAATAAAAAAGAAAAGATATGCTAACTTCCTCTGCAAAAGCACGATAGCTTACTCTATATAAATGCGGTAAACTTACCTTTGTAGGAAAAGATAAAATGGCTTATCCTATAAAATAGTGTCAAAAAAAATACAGCTTGATTAAAACAGAGTGGTGTGATATTATTTTCAAACTTGTGTTTTTTTCTACCCTAATCCAAATTAGACAATTGTAAACTCCAAATTATACAATTAATATCTTGTTCACAATCAAAAAATTTATCCGCAGTAAGTTTCCTGGAATATGTAACTATACATATTATTTCGCAATTATAAAAAAGAATCTTAAATTCCTATTCTAAGCCGTAATTCATTATGGAGAGATATATATTGAAACTTACGGTATTTTAAGCCAAACAATTTGTTTCACTGCTTAAGTAGGAGTATTACATTATAAGTAAAAGAAAGTATACTCTGTATCGAAGCGGAAAACTTTAATTTGCGAGAAATTTAGCCATTTCAATGATAAACAGCATCGAAATGCAACTTTATTCTCGAAATTACTATTGAAAGGTTTTGAAGCAGGGCACGAAAAATTTCTGAAAACAAACCGAACAATGCTTATTCGGTATTTTCCCGTTATCACGTCGATCATAGTATGCATCAATTTTATCTTGAAATTGTCGTGCAATCAAATGTTCCTCTTCCCATGTGCATTCAGAATATGGTAAGCCGCACCATTTTACAAAATATTCCGTCCCTTCTGTTTCACCTTGATTACGCGATATCTGATGAGCTATTACTCGCTCAATAACCTGCAAAAATTTATTTCTATTTTAAATCTTGATTACTGAATCAAAATCACCCAGTTTATCACTTGTGTTAGCTCTTTATTTGGCTACCACAATCACATATATGTTAGACATCAATTATGGAGTGCGAAGTTCAACAACACTAATTAATAATCATTTCTCTAATCTACTCACTCATTGATTTTAAGATAAAACTCTTTATAAAATTCGTTCTAAATTAGAATTCATTGCATTTTAGATCCTCGGAATCTAAACCACTTTATAATTGCAATGAATGATTGGAATACCTTAAAGACAAATTTAGCAAACTCATTAAAATAAAATACTTTTAATAAATAGATTTGTTCATTAAAATCGTTTCAATCGCTTATTTTTTCCCTTTTTATCTCTTCCTTACACATGTATTATTAATGCGGATCACCTTATACTGTTCATTAAGTTCGTCGTTCATCTCTTGTTCACAATCAAAAAATTCGATATATTCTTTATCCGCAGTAAGTTTCCTGAAATATGTAACTATACATATTATTTCGCAATTAAAAAAAAAATCTTAAATTTCTAATCTAAGCCATTACTCGTTCTTTTCAAGTCACATTTCAAGAATATCTTAACTTTTGAAACTAACCATTCTTCGATATCTCTCAAACGTTTCATATAATTATCAATTTTCTTCAATCCTTTGGCATTACAGAGCTTTAAGCTATTTTCTGATTCCCATGTATTATGAAGATGTGACCAGCCTAACCATTTGATTAAATATTGACGTTCTAATTCCATTTCACCATTATTTTCTGGAAATATAATTTTTATACCTTATACCATCTTTTTAACCAATATTAACAATCAGAGCAGAATATTTCTGTCAGACACATGATATATGCAGTTAAACATGATGAGACATAATGGAAATAGATAGGATTGCATACATTCATCCGTTCTTAATATCTTTTTTTATTTCAATATGTGTTATGAAATTACATCTGAAACTTGCAAACGTTCATTGATAAATTTTCTAAAATACCGAATCAAATCACTTCACACAACTAATTTTACTATAATATTTTATTTAAAATTTTGATTTGTAATTCAATTTCCGGATTTTATACAAAATTGGATTCTGAAAAAAGTAAAATTAATGAGCAAGCATTAATATAAATGCTTACTGAAATTCATTTTTTGTAAATATTTATATTAATGCTTACTGAAATTCATTTTTTGTTCACCATTTTCTCATATTCTAGTAATAAAATAAAAATAAAATTTTTTCACAATCAATACCTGCTAATTTAATATTCGGATCACCTTTATCCTCCACATTGTAACATGTTGTTGATGCTCCCGTTGCTCCTGGATATCCTGCTCGATGACGCAGTACTTTTTCGATTGTTTCACAGCCCGAAGTATTATGATCTCCTGAACCACCACCCTCTACTTTATCACCTTCATCCCATTCTAATACATCATCAGAATTAATCTGAAATTAAAAAAAAAAATCATAGGTGTGATAAATATAACTGAATACTCATGGGCAAATCAATAACTATCTAGATGATAAATCACTGAATAACCTACGGCACTTGAATGGTCAGTGTATTAAATATGCAAACAATACATGAGATAATTAGGACATTGGTACTATATATTTTCAAAATGATTGCGATATTAAAGTTGAAGATGACAGAGATGTATTCGTTCATATCTATGACTCACTATGAAATGATTCTGACTAGAAACAAATCAAAATATTACCAAATTCTGAAATTACTAAATTTCCTATAGTAAATAATAAGAAGCATAAAAAACGACAATTCAGCAACTGCAAATTGAAATAAAATTTGACGCTAAATTAATACAACTTTTTCAGATGTATTATATAGCAAAGAAGAATAGTTCTAAATTATTGCAATATAGAGATCATAATACAATGACCCGATTTTCTAATCATTTTTTATCATAACTACTGTCGAATTGTTGTTTTTTTATATCTATCATTATATTTGCTTCCTGGTAGCACTTCAAATTTGCATGAAATCAATTGCAAGTATAGTGTTTCAGTCAAAAATTTATTCTTTCGATGAAAAATAAAAAAATAATTATAACATAATATAACCTCTTCGTCCGAACTAATATCTCGATAATTGATGCGATTTTTTTCACCACCCACTTTGCTCCGACGTGTTGGACGTATTCCTCCCGAGTCATCATCAGAACTTATACCATGTTTCCGGGATCGCTTCCCTGCCTGCGATTTTTTTAGTTTTTGACGCGCCTTTCGTGGCGATCTAATTTCTGATAATAATTCACCATCGCTTGTTTCATTTTCTCCGGATTGTAGCACTTCCCTATAAAAGCAATGTGAATTTTAATTTCTAAGAAATTATTTCAAAAAAATGAGATTCTCATATTAATAGCATTTAGGAAATAAGAAAATAATACCTTTTGTTGCTTTTTTTCACTACTTTATCCGTTCCTTTCTCCGTATTTGAATCAGTTGTTTCCTTACGTTGCCTCGAAGACCGACGTAATATATTTTCATCTTCCAAAAACTTAAGAATTACAACTATCAATAACTTCTATTTTGAGCACATTATAATTATGAATTACATCCCTTATTCTGCAGTTTTGTTTTCTGAAGCGTCAAAATTGCTTGAATTTAGTAGGCAAATTCTTTATTAAATTTAATTTTGGATATAATTTATTTGACATAACTTTGAACTTATTCCTTAATCAATTTCAAAAAAAAAGGAAAAATATTCAGTAATACCTTTCGTGTTTCATCCGTAATTTTGACACCACGTTTCTTTTTTATTGTAGCACCTTCTCCATCACCACTTTCAGCACTGAACACTGAATCACTTTTTCGTTCATTCACATTGAATTCACCGTTTTCGCTATCTATAAGCATGCGCATATGTAGTGTACTTTCCATAACAACTGATTGATCTACATTATTCAATTACTGAACCAAGGTAAAAAAAGTCGTGAAGTATAATGAAGAATCATTTTTGAAGAAATATCGAGAATTAATACAAAGATCAATTTGCTAACGTTTATTCGTACTTTTTGAATCGAATGCATCACTCTCACCATCTTTAGTATCGAAGTCACTTTTTGAACTTCCAACCAATGACATTTCTTCATCGTTGCCTTCCTCGAACTTTTCTTCAACATTATTAATTCCATCATTGCTTGTCAATGATTCGAAAAAATAAAGGTGTATTTTTTTTTAATTTCATTAATTTTGGGAAATTTCATTTCTCAGAAAATAAAGTAAATTTCAAGATTGTCAATTTTTTCATATATCCATAAGTATAAACTACATTGAACTGCAGCATTATCAATTTTTTTGCGGCAAGATTTTCATTCTTTGTTCTTTAAAGCAAGCAATAGTTGCCATCAATTTCTTATCAAAAAACTATTGTCAAACAAAATGTTTATAAGGGTTGAAAACCTATGTTTGGCAAAAATTTCTTCTCCATATCAAAATTTAATTTTTTTAAATAAAAACTACGAAGTCAATTACAAAGTGTGTAAGTGCTGAGAATTAAAATTAGACAGGAGAATTGAATTTCAAATGAAATTTCATCCCAACAATTTTTCTAAGGGCATGGGAAAGGAAAACGAAAATGCAAAGAGAAGAAATGCAGGATATGAAGCAGGAGAAAGAAAAAGAAGCAATAAAAAGCTATTTCTACTTTTTGGCAGTTAACTTTTTTTAGGCAAATAATTCAATTAAATGTCCATAGCTACGTGATACAGAGCCATACTGGATAAGCTGATCGATCGAATGATCACCTAATAGTAAAATGGTGATGTAGATGATAATACTATTCTTAAAAAGAAATTTTTTCTAAATAAAAAATTTAGTCATATGGGATTCAAAAAAAAAATTTTTTTTAATTTTTACTGAAATTTTTTATAATCATATGGTTTATAACTTGTCAATTACGGGGTCATAACAATTCCCGTCATTTTTGTCCTTTTTTATTAAAATGATATCGTTAAATAGATAAATCCATTTTTGAAAAAATTTCTCGTTGCGAGCCAGATTTCTTTATTTAATTAACACAAGCCATAGAGCGGTTAAGTTTAAGTTTCTCGCTTAAGCGCCATCCATTTTCAAGACTAGTTGATTTGGCATATGAGTTGTTACACACTCCAAAAAAAAGTCATTTGGATAAGAAAAAGATTAAAAAAATATTCGAAGAAGGAAATCATTTGTTAACAATATCAAATCGTGAGTGTATAAACTTTAGCATTACAATGAAATTTCAAATTCTTTTTTATACCAATTCATCTTAGTATATAGTGTCCATTTTACATCAAATTAAAAATTCCTTTTTAAATTTCTAAATAAAAGAAAAAATCTGTTTATACCATCTTAGTACATGATGTCTTAAATATATCTGTTCTCTCATCAACTTGAAACAAAATAAAATAAAAGGATATTCAAAAATATACCTTGTTGTGTAGTGATTAGATCGTCACTGATAGTTTCATGATGTTCTGATGTACTTTCACTTTCGCTGCTTTCTGCCGTAAATTCTGAATCCGAAGTTACGGATGATGATGACATCCTTTCATAAGCAGAAGTAATAAGAAAAATATACAAATATTTGTATTAAAATAATGAAATGATGAACAGTGGTATATTAAAATGCAATCTGTTGCATTTTTCCTTTCAAATCATATTCAGCAAATAAATCATCAATTCGATGACATAAAAAAAAACGTATGGAAATTTCCAATCTGAAATTTGCAAAAATTTCATTTCTTTTATTTCAGTATTTATATTTGTAATAAGAAGAAATTCATGCAGCGATCAATAACAATTTAATAAGTTACGAGAATCATGAACCATTGTTCAAGACAACTTTTTAAGTTATCAAAGTGGTAAACAGAAGAATAGACCACAAATGTTCAATAATATTGTGGATAAAGGTAAGTTAAATATGATATAAAGATTAGCTTATATTAATTGATTAAAAAAAACTGATAACATATCCAAATTTTACCTGTATCTAACATTATCAATGTGATGGTATCAAAATTGTTCCTTAGATTTATATCATATTTAACTTACCTTAATCCACAATATTATGTAAAAGTTTTCATAGATAAATTGGATTTGGAAAAAAAAGTTTTTCATCTTCAACAAAAAGTTTTTTTTTGTCTTCAACTAATTTCCGAAAAAAAAGTGATTATATTATGGACATGATAAAAGGGCAAATTATTAATTACCGTGATCTCTGTTAGATAAAATGGATGGAGGTAGAAATTTCTAGCTATATCTATCCTCTCATCCATTTATAAAAATTTTCAAAAATATTTTATTTCTTATAGAAAATTCGATAAAAATCAAAATGACATCCATAAAAAATAATTCAAAAATTTTATATTTTATGTGCTTTTATTTCAAGATAATCGATGAAATCAAAGGAGGCGGATTTAATCGATTTATCATTTCTGCTAATTACAATGGAAAAAAAAGAAATTAAATGAGCTGATTTTTCGAATTCTTCAGATCATGTATAAAAAAAACAATTTTAAAAACTTCCAGTTGTTTTTATGACTAATGAATGATTCAAATTTGGAAAGGTGCTTCCACAAAAGTAGCTTTTGTATACTTAAGTAATTATGTCATTTTTTACATTCAGCCTTTTTATCAAACTTTGTCCAATAAGTACGTAAAATTTCAAATATTCAGTCCAGATCAATGATCAAAATCTTATATTAATAGTTTCTAATTGCATTCATGCTCTGCATTTTTCCCTAATTCATCTGCGAGTAAAAAATGGAAAGCACCGATTAGGGCTAAAAAATGAACCTTGGCTGAATATAACTGAATTATTTGTTTAATTTTTCAGTTTCATAGAGATAAACTCCCCTTCTTAATCGCTAGATACACTATAAATTTATTCATATTATACATAAATTAGCTAATGTAAATTGCCGCATTTTTTTAAAACGAACAAAGATAAAAAGATACTATAAATTTCGTTCTAATTTAAATATGGAAATTTTTGATTTTTTTAAATTTCCAGATTACTGTCATTATTGTTGTCAAAAATTTGCATTAGCAGTGTACAAGCATATATATAATCGAAAGGTATTTTCCAGGTTGACATGGGATATAGCGCTGCAACATGCGTTGCAAATCGTGCAGCACAAAATACGCCGGGAATAAATAAAATTGCATGGGTAAGGCTTATCGTGACATAGGATTTCTTCTTATGTTAGGAGTATATTCGATGGATAACCAGAATATATTAATATAACTGTCTAATTCCGATTCAATATAAAACTGATAACAAAAAAAATTTGGAAAAATTCCAAAAATGCCGACCAAATTACCGCAAATTATTTCCGGAAAACAATACCACTTAGAGCTGGAGATCGAGTTCAAATGATGGAGAATGAAAAAATTCAACAATGAATAATACGGATTAATTCGCCTGTAATCGATAAGCTAATTCAGACACGACCTCAAAATACTAACAACTTGTTTCTACTCCGTCGATCTGGTATTCGTAATACTAAGAATTTCCAGAATCCCGACAATACAAAAGTGAATAAAACTATAAAAATCCCGAAGTTGACACCAAAACTATATATAATCACTGACCCGCAATATAACGATAAAACATTCAACCGAAGGTACAAGGATTAGATACGGACGATTTTCACTTCCCCAAAATTCCCCGAACATCATCCTCTGGTACATCTTGGAAAAGCATGACTAGCCACCTTATCTTTTTAGAAAATCTCAAACAATACGCAATTCATAACACTATAAAATGATATACGCACACGTACACTCATACACACACAATATACTTATATGCACTGACCACTTGAAAATTTTCGTTGTCGAATTAGTAATCAATAAACAACTACCAAGCATATCAATCGAGATTAGGAGATCCCGAAAATTTACGTGGAAGGAATCTTCCAAACTCGAGAATACCTTCGGAAAACAAATAAATGATTTAGAAAACAACTTGGCTAAAAAAGACCGCTCCCGACTCCTTCAAAATTTCCTTAACTTTGCTGCCAGCTTCGGGAAAACCATAACCGCCACTACCATTCACCATCATCACCGTCATTGCAGAAATGAAGGACGCATAACGCGAGCCGCAACGCAACACAAAACCCAGACGTTATCGAAGTGGGAAAAGCAAGATATTCCAAACGGGACACTTTCAGCTACAAAATGAATAAGCGGAATTTCAAATTCGTCAAATTCCTTTTTCCCTCCCTTCAGAGTTCACCCCGGCAAGTTTTTGAATCCCTTTACTTTCACCTGGAACATTCATGTGCAAAACTAGAAAGAATTTCGGCATTTTTCAAAAAAAATTTATTTAAAATTAAAAAAACAAAGGCGAAATAGTAATACGACAATAACAACAGTAACATAAAATCAAAAGGAAAAAGCCTAAGCTAGCGGAATCAACATTCCGAACTCACGAAATAGCCTAAGGCAAGTGATGAAACAGCCTAAGGCACTAGAAAATAACGATTTAAAATACCAAGTTATCAAAATAAACCAAAAAAGAACATATACGAAAATTCATATCACAGCTCTGTGGAATGATTTAGTAGGATATTTATCCAGCAGTACTTTGGGTTTATATCAAATTAGAATTCATCATTATTACCTATAATTTCTGATATTCCATGATTAACAAATGATAGCAGCCGAAAACTAACAAAAAATCAGCATTTGATTCTCACGGACTGTAACTAAAAAAGAAATGACCAGAGAACAAAAAAACTTGCATACAATTTTTGTCCTATCAACTTCTAAAATTTTCGGAAAATTGATGACTGAAATCAACATGGCAGTTACTTGTCAAATTTGGAGAACTGCAGTAGTTTTTCCATCAAAAATTAAATCAAAACAGAAAGAAATGCGACATTAAACAGCATCATTCCCTCTTTGGAACTAATCTGTACCAAACTGTTAAAACTGTCAAACCGCAAAAAAGAATTTCGAAGTTTGAGCATAGGATTCTAAAGTCGAAATTCCAATTCGAGTTAAGAAAAATGGCAGAAAAATACTCTTAAGTATTATCATATTCTAAAAACTGAATGTAAAAATCTTAAATTCAAAAAAAAAAAAATCTGAATAAGTTAAAATAACTCAACAATGAAAATCGATGAATGAATCGAACCACTGTAATAACTGCGCAATAAAAGATCTTAAAATCCAAAGCTTTCAATTTTAAGATTGCAAAATTCCCAGTTTTTCAGATCTAACAATAATTCTGACCCTTTACAATTCTTCCTTTTTCTTCGGTTTCCCATCTCTCTTGTATCCCTTCAGTTCGTCCGTTGCATGCTTCGCAATGTATTTAATAAAATCATCCACTTCTCGACCACCAGAGTATGGCTCTGGTCTGTCTTTTTTATTCTTCGGCACCCAATAAAGAGTTGGAAATCTGAAATAGAAACATAAAAATCAGAACAAAAAAACAAAGTTTCAACAAAACAAAACTTGGCTAAGGTATCATTAAATACCTGTATAAGTCACACTGTCATTACCAGCATTCTAGCCTACGGCTAACTGAAATGCCATCAGAAGAGAAATGGAAATCCAATCGAGAGAAATCTGTTGGTAAACCAAGTGATAAATATCAATCACTTTATCACAGTAATCAGAGTCTCAACATAGGAACAAGAGCTGTCGACTGCAGCTAACCATAAATACAAAAATGAACCGATCATAATATATTATCGCCTGATTAGAATCACTGAGAATATCAAAAGCTAAGTAGATAGATTGGTACTTCCAATACAATAAACTTTGGACTTATATTTTGCAGTTGATTTGAACGCGAAAAAATAAAGAATCTAAGAATTTTTGTGGAAAAGATTATAAACAAATGTGAAGTCTTCATATATATAAATGAGAAAGAAATATTAAAGACAAATTTTATAAATAATGAAATTTAATAAAAGATCTTTTTCATTGCTTAAAACAATGTGGATTTTGTTAAAAGAAATGGATAATACAACCTTCAGAACAAGCATGAGTCAACGAAAGCGCGATGGAAAACATCTTCAGCTTCAAAATTTACCCTTATATTAACTTCAAATTTTAATAACTGCAGAATGCAATTAAGGAAACTTATGAACTGATTCATTTTGTTAATTTCGAATCATTAGAAAAAAAAGTTAATTTTATCAAAGCAAAAGAACTGCAGGTTTGAATTCAAGAAGAACACAAAAATTCATTTTGTACTGCAGACAAAAGAACTGACTCTGAATTCCTTAATGATTATCAGTTGATCAATTTTTTTTAAATGAATGGATTCCTATATTAGCAGTGCAAAGGAGGAAGAGACAAGTATGACTTTCATGACAAAATTTATCGAATTAAAACATTGAGGAATACTAATAATTAGTCTTGGGATACAGTAATCAAAATTATCAGCAGTCTTAAACATGCCAAAAAGGCACTTTGTTTCTCGCTAGCTATGATCAGACGCTTTAAATTACCGATGACTAAACCAAATAAGATTAGGAAAAATACTGAACGACTTGAAAAACGAACTTTTGCTTGGATGAGAATCGACCGTATCACTCATGTCTATACAGTTACCATTAAAAATGGATATTAAAAAATGGGTATTACAATTCATCTTTGATATTTCCATAAATTTCCAAATAAATCAATAAAAAGTATACCATGCTAATTAAAACAATTAAAATTTACCCTTGTACTTGGAATGGTGGTGGTACATCATTCGCCGTTGCATCCATTTTCGCAATAACAACACCTGGCTCGCCGGACAATTTCTGGCCTAATTCATCATACTTTGGTGCAAGCGCCTTGCAGTGGCCACACCATGGAGCATAAAATTCGATTAAAACATCCTTTTCCACATTCATGACCATTTCTTGGAATGTTTTAGCAACAACGACCTGAAAAATCGAAAATTTCTTAACTTCTCTACCATTTCTTAAAATAATGATTTTCTAATTTTTAATGTATAATTTTTTTTGCAAATAAGGATTGAATAATTTCACAAATAAAAATTGAATAAAAAAAATCTCATTTAAAAATAAAAAATTAGTAAATAATGAATCTAATTTAGATCTAAAGACAGATTAGCTTTAAAATATTAACAAGCAAAAATCGGCAACAGAATTTTAAAATTTTCAATAAGATTTACATCCATGCGTGCTCTTTGAACTTTGAACTTTTCGAGATCTATCAGTTTTAAGAAAATCGGAAATGTTAAAAATAAAAAAGGAACTTCAAGCTCAGTTAACATGCGCGAATATTTTCGACCGCATGAAGTTCCGATACCATTATACAGATACTAATTCAAATATTTGCAATGAAATCCCGAGAACCTCGGAAGGCCAGTTAATAGAAAAAGTTCGGCTCTATTGCGAAATTAAAGAGAAGTCGAATACTCCCCTCATATTAAAGGAATAAATGCGTTTTTAGGTTGCAAAAAGTGGATCTAACAATTAACTTTTACGGAATTCGGAAATTTTTAGCAAATTACGGAAACAAACCTTAACATCACCCTGTTTTTCAGGTGCTTCTTCGCTCTTCATGTACGGTTCTAATCTATTACCAATAACATCTTCGACAAATTTTCTCAAATTTTCCACGCTAAAACTGTTAATGTTTTCATCAAAGCCTCAAAATTAACTCTACCATTTTAGTACTGTTATATCTCTTCTATTCCACAAACAGCGTACTCTCATCCTTCTTTTCAAGTTTAAATTATCATCTAATTATCACTTAATATGTTTACGACCCGTATCTTTCAGTAAACTTATCTCATTATCTATTATTCACATGCTAACTTTCTAGATGTTTATTGATAAGATTTCATGACAGCCATCTCACTTTCAATGTTGCTGCATAGAAACAGAAGCAAAGAAGGAAAAACATTATCTGCAGTTAAAGTAAATACCTGAATTCTTCTTTCATAAAGAATTTGCCTTTTTTGCTACGTGCTCCAACAAGCGGCTTGGTATCTTTACGATCAGCTAAACCAAATTCATCAAGATCCTGAAATCAAAGCATATCCCCATTAGACAACCATCTAAAAGAGTTCCTTCAAGAATTGGTCATAATTAAATATTCAACTAAACTGCATAATCTAATGACTCAAAATTCATTAATACCCAATTAGATACTATTTTTTCATATATGATTAAAATAGAAGTTTAGGATATTTTAAAGAAACGAATTTTTATTTAAAAATCGATAAACGATATAAAAGGAAAGAAAAACTAAATAGCACAATCAAAAATTTTGTCAAGATTAAGAAAGTTGATCTAAAAGCCTGAACGATGTAATCTTAACAAAAGCTTACAACAGAGAAATCGTCTTTGTTACTTATAGCAAAATATGCTTTTCTTTTGTAATCTTTTGCAACCATAAGAACACGATTTCGCCAATAGTTAGAACCTGGAAACAATTATAAAGAACGTAATTTCCATGAAACATTTTTCCACATCTCTTTGAGGCATACAACTATTCATACCTTAATCTCACAGATTTATAAAAAAAAAACAAGCTAAAAGACCTTTTGGATCCAGTTCATAGTCAAATTTGCCATACACAACAAACATCGGAAGGAGATCAAACTGATAACGATTTTCAGCCGTTCGTATACCAACAAGCCCATTTCTATAAATCTTATGTAAATTAGATACTTTTAAATAATCGGTAAAAAATCACAATAACCTTTTCAAGAAAGCTTTCGTAAACTTGTCTCTTGCATAAGATTAATTACTTTTACACTAAGGATTTAATAGCGAAAAAAGTACATTTTCGCAATCCGGAACAGAGATCCTAACGCTTTTTCCATTCAACACAAAACCGTATTTGAAAAATAGTCTTAAGTAAATGAACTAATTACTTTTACATTTTCCAAACCACTTTACATTTTATTTTAAGATGTAATAAAAGAGTGGAGGGGAGGGGAAGATCATTAAAAATTACCGTACGTTTCGTGTAAGAGAAATTCTTTAATCTTGTCTGTATCGTAATTTCCGTCATATTTGAATCCATTCGGTTCAAATTTGTTATGGAATTTCTTCGGTTGATATGCAACGATATCACTGAAAGATAATCATATCATTAAAATCAACGAATACTTGAAAGAGACAATATTTAAAAGATATAATTTGGAAAAAATAGAATAATGCCAACTCATTGTATCCACTTGATTCCAAAATCTGTTTATTTGAAGTCCAAACAAACTTAAAACGATCTCTTTCTGTATCTGCAACTTTTAAGAACGAATCCTTTAACTTGCTGTTCTCTTCGAAAAATCCTGAAAATAAGTTGAAATGAAATCGTGGAATGAAAAAAGAGAAAAGATTTCAAACAATAAAATTAAAATTTGGTAAAGAGTTTTTTCATTTTTGAAATTTTACGAATGCAATTTTATGCTGATAGGCTGGTGCCTGCAAAAAAAATGGAACCCACTACTGCATCACTTGACAGTATAACAGGCTTGACGTCAAACTTTACATCTTATTAATTCTAAAACGAATCAACTTACCACAAATAGTAACGTCATCAGCTTCTAACATTTTCTCGAATTCTTGCTGTGTATTAATTTCTGTAGCTGATGGACCCGCTTGTCCACGCATGTATTTCACAATACCTTCTGCCACTCGCGGACCATCATAATCTTGTGCCAGTTCTCCCTTACGGAAAATTTTCAAAGTTGGGAAACCACTAACACCGAATTCATCGCAAGTCTTCTTCTCCTCCGTACAATCAACCTAAAAAATCCGTAGTTTAAAATCAAAATCTTAAATTTGATTTCTAGAGACTAATATTTTCAAAAAACTGTAGTCAAGAAATCAAATACCTCAATTCGATCGGTAATATATACAAAAGCAAAATCCGACTTATATTTATTGCTTAAAAACAAACTGATGTGACTCAACAACTGGTTCCTCTACCTATATGATAACAAAGCTATAAATTCGATAACTCAGATTGTCTATGTTCTCTACTCCATAAATTGCGTTCGGCCACTCAGCTATTCAGTCTAATTTAATCCTAATTCGAAACCCAATTTAAAGAAAATTTTTTCAGAACTCCATGATTTAATAATCCGTTATTTTCAATTAAAAAACTGTCACAAAAATGTTTCTTGCGTCAAAAGAGAGAAAAAATCACCTCTGCTAAATGAATAGGCGGATCATTCTGTAAAAGTTTTGTTGCTGCTTTTTCAAACTCCGGTGCTATCTTTTTGCAGTGTCCGCACCTAAGAAATTCACAAGTAGAAATATTTTCATTTGCACAATGCATAATGCAGTATTTCAATAAACAAACCATGTAAAGTAATTTCCAAAAGATTTCTGAAGAAAACCGATCTAAATACCAAAAATTTTGAAATGTTTTACTACGAAAAAATAAAACAAAGTAAATAAATCAATCTTACCATGGTGCATAAAATTTCACAAGTAATACATCATACGGTTTAATTCCTTCCTTGAAATCAGCATCGGTAAATTTCATTACATCACCATCGGCATTCGTTAATGGCAATATCAAAAACAATAATTTAAAAATCGAAGCATCAAATAACCTCATCAATGTCATCCTAAAAATTCCTTCAAACATTCAAAAATATCCAAATCCCAAAATATCAGTAAAAACACATACGAAAATCCGGTTGCAAAAAAACTGAAAAAAAATGAACAATAATGTGATATTAGCCTATGTGATATGTACAGAAAGCATAAAATGTTATCGTTATGCTCTTTCGCATGACATAACATTAAATTCCACTCTTTGTGTTGTTCTACCTCTTCCCTCAACCAAACAAATATAAGTTTCATCTTATGATATAAATAAATCTTGAAACTTAATTAAAATGTTACCAAAAGATTTGAAATCATCAAACAACACTAAATAGCAAACCCCGATAAAAACAGCTAAAATGTATGTGCTTAAAATACTACCAACAATACTTTTTATTCCAGTCCAGAATCAAGATACCAGCATTACGAAAAATGTGTTATTAAAAGACTTAAAAATTCGACATACCCAAAAATTTTGCAAATAATTTTGCTAAAACCTTGAACACTAAATTCTTTATATTTGAAATAAATTACACGTAAACAAATGTTATATTAAAACTCTGCTTCAGCGATGAATTTAATTTAGGGTTAATAAAAGTGAAAGTTAAATAGCATTCTAATACAGAGACATAAGTAGTAATTTCTCATAATAGAATATAAAATTCTCGAAATGTTATTTTTAGCAACGCAACGTTATATATTTGTATGCAAGCAAACCTATAAGCTTGCATTGCTGTGTGTATTTCAGATAAGCGAATTAAACAAAATTAAGCAATGAAGGAAAGCATGTTGGCTAAATTGATTGGCAATATAATCAGAACAAAATGTAACGAGAGAAAACGAGAAGGATGAGAGATCCATATCCAACTGAAATATTGAATTTTGAAAAATTCTCCTCAGCCTCCAGTTTCAGTAACACAAAATCTATGTCAAAAGTCTGTTTAATTGAGGGTTAGAGTCAGATAAAAATTGAACAGAAAGAACATTTGTATCAAGCTATCAAATTCACAATTTTTAAAACATTTCATTGAATGTGTTATATGTTCTTTTTCTTTATTTCTTTTCTATGTTTTGTTTAAGTATATATAATACTCCAAACATCTTACAGAATTATAAATTATTCAGTTAATGTACACCACTCCGAAGTGCAAATTTCTCACCTAAGGTATTTCAACAGAATTATATATTTCATACAATTCTATGAACAAAACCTGTTTGATAGTGAAATAAAATTAGCATAGTATAGTGGAGCCATTTTCTCCTTCCCATCCTCGCATACTCAAATATTTTTATTCATTTCTATACCTACGAAAAAAAAAGCAAAACATATCAATTGACGTATTTTCCATACCCGAATGATGGATCCTACATCGATAAAAACAAAAGTGCTTTTTCTTCTCAAACAAATTTCTTGTATATACTTTACTCTCTGTACAGTAGAATTATCAGTAGATGCTGCTAAGAGTACTTCATATACTAAACTTATCCAATTGGTAGACTGAATTTAAAAGAATTTAATTTAAGCAAATTCATCACCCGCATGAAATGACCTCTTACAATGAAGAAAAATTTTTGACAACAAAACTGTTAAGTAATATGGCATATAAATAAATCAAACCAAAATGTTCGGATTATTCGTTCACGTCATCGATTTTTTTGAAATAATACAGCGCCAATGGCTTCATTCAGTTGCTAGAACGATGTACGGGCAAATAGAAATATTTCTATAAAACATTTGCGAATCTTAAAACAAATCTTCGACTTATCTCATGCAATTACACACCTATCCTAAATCCTAAATTCTCGTTCGAAATATATTATTTTCGACCATGACTAACATAATATTTCACTGACATTTGCTTTTAACAATGAAAAAAATATAAAAATTGGAGGAATAGCCAAAGGGATGCGCTTTATATATACCCAATATATGCAATCAAAATTCGTAATTCGCTATCGTAAGTATAAAAAGTTTGATAACCTTTTATTCATCGCCACTTATATTTCTTTCCTATCTGGGAGAACAGACGAAATCCCAATATATTTATCATTGTACTATAAGACCTGATCAAACTACAAAATCCATTTGACAAATACCGGAAATATACCAGCAATTTCGCTCATATTTTACCTTATTTCCCTAATTCCCTTATTCCTCTTATATTTCTTGGAAATTTCTCCATGGAAACGCAGTTATAGTATTGCGCAACACATCCACTGCAAATGACAAATTTCTCGAAAACTATGCTCAGAACTTAGACTAAAAAAAATATGAGAACAGCAAACTTATTATTTAAGAATAAATATTACGAATTACCGAAATTTTAGTTAAAAAAAGCTCCCGGATGATGTAATCTTATTCGTGACATTTTCCCGAGAATCCTCAGTGAATGTCACCAGAAAAAAGCGATATATGATACAAAAACTTGCCGAGAACTTATATCAACTTATAACTTCAACATCAGCACTCACCCGTTCACCTTCTCAACGTTCCCTACAAATGGTCGATTTAACCGCGACGCACGCAAAAGCGTTAACGTTAAGCGTCCGAACTGTGTTGCAATCTCATTGGTTGATTTCCATTTCTGCTACGTCATCTCCACATTGATCCAAATTGTTATAAAATGATGTGCAAACATGAGCATCAATTCTGCTACATTTGCTCCTATTTGAATCCTGGGAAATTGAAATGATAAATTATTTGGGTAAATTGGAACGATAAATATTTGGGTAAATTTATCACTATTACTTGAGTAGAAAATCGCTCAACAAATAATGATAGAATTTATTCAACGAATAATGATAGAATTTGCTCAACAAATAATGATTGATAGAATTTATTCAATAAATAATGCTTGATAGAATTTGCTCAACAAATAATGATAGAATTTGCTCAACAAATAATGATTGATAGAATTTATTCAACAAATAATGATTGATAGAATTTATTCAATAAATAATGCTTGATAGAATTTGCTCAACAAATAATGATAGAATTTGTCCAACAAATAATGATTGATAGAATTTATTCAACAAATAAGACAGTCTGTTTAATTCAAAAATATTATGAAATAAAAAATTTATAGACCTTAAGAAGAATATCACTATTGAACTATTAAATGTGTCATTGGATACTGATATTCTTTGAAGCAAGATTTATCAAAGGATATTGTGATATTATCTGCTGATAATAATCATTGGTTTTAATAAGCATTGATAACTATTGATAAATGACTCTTTCTCGAGAACTATCACTAGAATTTCAATATTCATTTTTCTCTAAATATTAGCGATTCAGGAAAAGAGAATCAGATTCAAAGATCCATTCATTTGTCTAATGATAACTTCAGAATATATGTTAATGATTTTTCTGGGTTATTAACGATTACTGATAACAATTTATAATAAATCACTGATAAAATCTTCTTCTATGCGCGTGCTTTCCTGAATTTTCAGTAGTATTTCGCGATCAATTTCTTTTTAAATATTTATCAATTCAGGGAAAGAATCAGATTCAAATCATTTATTTATCCAAGGATTAGAATATTTGATATAGGATTTTTTGGATTGATAACGATTATTGATAAAAATTTGCAATAAATTGCTGATAAAATTTTCCTCTACATGCGCAAAATTTCGTTAATATCTCATAAAAAAAATTTAGAAAAAAAAAAAAACAAATGGAAAAAAAGAGAATAAATTTTAAAAAATGCAAGAAATTTTTGATTTAGTAACACTGTACTTTTTCTCCCTTCGTTTTTTTGACTTTTATGAATTAAATTTGAACGATGACTTTTTCACAAAAATCATTTAGCATTTCCCCAATGGAATAGAAATTTTTTAATTATATTTCTATTCTAATTTATCATTTCTATTCTTTTCTTATCTTTCCTTTTTTTTTGCTTCTACGAGAAAGGAATAAATAAATAAATAAATAAAATTCTTTTCAAATACTCTCGAGAAATTTTTGGATTCGAATGAAGCATTGATGATGCTATAATGGAATTAAATTTCGTTTTGATTCAGCAAACTTGAAAAAAAAATTTTTTTTATTTCATCGCTAAATTAGTCTTAAAGTTTCGTCCACCAACTACTTTTCTTCCCTTCAATTTCAATCTTTATGTTTATCATTTTTGCGATGTTGCTTCAAATTTTCCTTCGCATCTTTAAAATTGCCTGGCCAAACTTATTTGAGGCTATAGCAAAATATATATATATATATATATATACATATATGTACATATATCTGTTGTCGACAAATTAGCTTATTAATTATATTATTGGAGCAAAAATAATTTTTAAAATTGCTTGGCCAAACTTATTTGAGGCTATAGCAAAATATGTATTATGTACATATATCTTTTGTCGACTAATTAGCTTACTAATTATAATATTGAAGCAAAAATAAATTTCCAGATGAGTAACAGATTATATTTATTCCAGTTTATTCGTACTACAACAAATTGGTTATACTATAAGCAATGTCGAAATTTCCATGCTTCTCGAGACAAGAATTTATTCAGGTTTTTATACTATCGTATAAATTTAATTCCAAAATTTTTCAATTTTTTCGTTTTTTTTTTTTAATGAATAAAAGAATTTCTAGAAATAAATCAAGAAAAAATTTATCCATCTTGACAATTTTGATATCTTTTTTGCGATTTTTAAAAATATTTCCTTTGTAAAATTTTTATAAAAATTTATATATCAAATTTTTTTCGTACCAATTTTTTTTTCGATTCAAAATTTAAATTTCAGTTTACAAAAATCGCTTTACCACATTGCGGCCTATATTTGTTTATTTTTTTATATCTTCTTGCTGGTGCATGGACATTTGCAACGTTTGTTGAATTTAAATTATCTTTTAAATTAATTGATTTCTATCTTAATAAATTCTTGAAAAATTAATCAGTGATATTTAATCATATGAGTTTCTTTTCTGCAAGCATATTTAATGATAAATTAAGAAATAATTAATGATAAATTAATGCGAATTTTAATTCGAAATCATAGTAATAATTATATAAAATATGGCAAGTTCCGATACTAAATTGGAATTAATTTGAATTAAAAATTATTTAAATTTGATCATTAAAGAATAGAAGGATATTGCCGATCGTGAGCAACAACTTAGTAAATTATCAAAGATTCGTGATACATATCGAAAGATTGCTGAAATCGCAAGCGATGAATGTTCGATTACGTCGAAGCAATCGCATTTTAGGCCGCAATTATTCCAAATACTCTCGAAGTTTATTCATATTTCATTCTTTCGCTTAAAATATTATAATACGATATTGTTTGAGACGAGATTAAGTAAAAAAAACGAGTAATAGAATAAAAAAATAGAAGTGATAATGTAAGAAAATAGGAATGATAAAATGAAAAATAGAAATAGATGAAGAATGGAAGTGATAAAATAAGAAGAAAGTAATGATAAAAAAGTAAGAAGTTTCGGATGCTATACTTAAAAATTACATTTCATTAATCATATAATCACATCACTAATATCATTTTTCTTTCTGTTATCATTATTTTCTAAAAAATTTATTTTGATAATTTATCATTTTCACCTTATTCTTCTGCTTTTTTCCTGTTGTGTTTTTTAATTCCCTAAATATTTACTGGAATCATAATTTGAATTGAAAAAAGAAATGATTTATTGATAGATTATCATCTTACATGGAAGGACGTGATTTCTCGCTTAATCCTGATATAAATCAATTAGATGAATTGATTTTACCAAAATGGACAGCAGTACCATCAATCTTATATGCATTGTCAATTTTGGTATATATATTTGAAATTTAAATTTTTTAAATACATTTCCATTAATATATTGTAATTGATTATGTATGATAAAAATGATATAATCATAAATGAAAATTTAATAGGAGTTAATAATTTAATTTGAATTGAATGATAATTGAAATCTCAGACAACAACAGGCTATTTATCGGCTGTACCAATGACAAAACTTGGCCAATTTATTGCGATAATTTATGGACTGGTAGGCATTCCATTAATGGTACTAGCAGCAGTTGATATTGGCCGTTTCTTATCCGATATTGTCCTAGGACTTTATCAAAAAGTAATGCCATCATTTGGTGATAATTTTAAATTATTCTTGAAATGAACAAAAATTATTTAATTATTGACTGAAATTTCAGTAAAACTCCTATCTTTCAAAAATTAATAATTTAAAAAATTCAAAAAGAAAAAATGAAAAATTGTTTTCTTTTGTGCTCCTTAATTCATTATATTTATTTATTTTCTATCAAAAAATTCCTACAATATAAAGAGTAAATATTTTTTCACATAATTTACGTCTACCATATGAATATATTTAATTATTTTTTTTATCAAAAATTTTTTATCAAAAATTCCCATATGAATATATTTATTTATCAAAAATTCCTATATAAATATATTTAGTTATCAAAAATTCCTATACGAATATATTTATCTATTTTTAATCAAAAATTTTTTACCAAAAATTCCTCTGCCATAAAATCGAAAAAAAACAAATAATCTTATCACATAATTTACATGCATTACATATTCTTGCAGTACTGCATGATGAAGCATAAAGTTGCAAAAGCATGCGGTTGTTTAGAAAAGAAGTTACATGTTATAGAATTGTTGGAAACGAAAGGTATTCGGTTAGTGAAATATTTTGATATAATGAAAATTTCAAATTATTCAATAAAATATGGGAAAGTTCTAAATGCAGTGAGTCAAGAAAAATAAACTTATTGATTTATTTCTCGGCTTTGTTCTGTTTATTTTTTTCTTTAGCCTAAAATGTTTATAATCCATGAGGAATAGCAATGATAATTATTTTGATGGTTTCAAAATTCTTTCAAGTATTAGGTGAAAAATAAACAATTTACAGAAATCACTGATATATTAAGTGATAATCGAATTACAGGAAAATGACGAGAAATGATAAGGAAATGATAGTTGACAATAAAGAAAAGTGATACTAAAGAAAGACGTTTACCGCTATTAGTCAATGCTTCTATTCTACTTGTCTTTTGTATGCTTGGCGGTGTTTGGTATACTGCCGCCGGTATGATAAATTTGATAAATTTATCAGTTTAATTAAAAGTACAATATAACTCTGCTAGGGAAATATATATTGTAGAAAACATTTAATTTAAGTTATCAAATATATATGTACTATATTAATTTAATACCAATTTAATATGATTTTAAACATTTCATCATCTAAGCAACAATACGATGTAATTTGATTATTCCTAAAATTTGATTCAATTGATAAAGGTTATATTATATTTAAGTATGAAATATATGTATTGAATTAATTTAATACAAATTTATGAATTTAATATACTTTCAAATATTTCAAATATGTCTGAGCAGTAATACGATATGCTCTTATTGTTACTAAAATTTGATTCAATTATCACTGATAAAGTTATACTTTTTCATTTTCTTCAGGTGGCCAGAAAAGTTTCCTGGAAGCATTTTTTGTTACATTCAATTTGGTAGCCAATTTAACAATGGCTGAAATGCCGAATGATTTAAATAATATTTTGTCATTTTTTTACATTCTCATCTTCGTCACATTTGGTAACTAAGATTTTCTTCTTCTTCTCTCTTTTTTCAATTAAAACAAAAAAATCAATTAAAACAAAAGAAAAAACTAACACTAACTTTCGTTAATCAACGCTTTGCTATTTGGCTATAAAATAAATAAAATACTCAAATACTCAATTATAAATACTCAATTTGCATTTGAAATATGAAATGGATCTCGAAGAAGGAATGAAATGAAATGGAAAAAAGTTTTTTGCAATTTTTAATCAGAAATGATAAGAAAATGATAGGAAAATTATATCTAAACTAACTAATTTTTCTAAATTTTAAATCATATTGCTTGATATAAAATTTATAAATGAATGTAATGAAAAATCATCATAGTTTTGCCCATTTCAACAACTCGGAGAACTTAACAAAACTTTCCGAATAATCAATTGTTAAATTAGTTTCAACGGAAAATTTTCGCCTTCTAAATTTGACAAATATTGAAATGATAGAAGAATTTCACATTTCAACAAATATATCATCTATCAAAAAAAAAAAGTATGAATTGCTAAAATATTTTAGGTTTAGCCGTTCTATCGATGTGTGCTAATTTGGCAGCTTCAGAATTACGAGCTGTTTTCATGAAAATTCATTATTTTGGTCGAAAAATTTCCCGGCGTCGACAACATATGTTAAGAGAAAAACAACGTCGTGTAAGTAATTCTAACAATTATCACTTATCATACATTTTAGACTAAAGAAATTTTCCTAAAATTACACTTATAACTTCGTAAATCTCCGTATTTTGTTAATATATGATAAAAAAGAAAATTACATATCAATAATAATTATCATTTGAGAATTATCAGTTTATTCAGCAAAATAAGTGTATTTTATTCTTCGTTTTTTTTAAGGCAGAACTTAATGAAATACTAAAAGTTATCATTGCAATCCGTGAATTGCATCCTGAAAAAAACAATTTAACACCAGAAGATATCATGGGGGTTTGCTATTTTTTCTTTCTTTTTATTTCTTACATTTCGAGAATGTATAACGATGTAAATTTAATTATAGAGCAGACAAAATTTACGTCTATTCTAAAAACCATAAACATCAAATCTAATTAAAGAGAATATTCCATTTAAGTCTGAAATGTTAGTCCTACCACTCATCTGTAGGTTTTCAGAATTGTCTTTTATTAACTCTTATGCATTAAGGCAATATCTTTCTTATATATTCTAAAAAAAGACAACCACTTCTATCTTTGCTCTTGAATTTGTGTTTAGCCAAAGAAATATGTACTTTTACAATCTGCAAAAAGAAAAAAAAAATTTTTTTTTGCAGATTTTGAATGATGTAAAATACAATTCACTATTCCAATTTTCGCAATAAACGACGTGATACAATCGCATTTGTGCCACAAAGTCTTGAAGCATTACGATTCGCAGATGAACTTGATGCAGACGATTCGGTTCATCGCACCTTATCTCGAAATCATTCATATCTATAACTTGATAGAATATATCAATTTTTCATTCTTCTTTGAATGATCTGTTGATAGCACTGCTTCATCATGATCTTCAGACAAACACTGAATTTCTTTCATATATATTCCAACAATATGTATTACAGAAGCATGCTGAATTGGAAAAAAATTGATGTAATAATATAAATTACTTAATTCTATAACTTCAGACGAATGCATCCTTTAGATGTAAATAACATATGCGTACTTTTACGCTTTATCCTTTCACAAAAGCATTTAACTTTGTAAATTTTTTGATTTTTGCATAATCTAATCAATCATTCTTATTTGTTGTTGCATTGCAAATATTTTTTAACTTTCTGAAAATTCTCTGCTCTATAGATTTCAATCAAAAATTTTTATAAAATACAAAAATAAGGTAAGAAAAATGAGCAAACTAAATGGAATATTTCAATGGAATATGCCTGTCCTGCTTGAACGTTCTGAAAGAGTTGCAGCATTCAACATCTTCAACTTAACATACAATATTTAAATACAAAAGATAAATATAAAAGATTCCTATGTATAAAATACAATGGAAAGCAAAAATCAATCCACAATTCTAATCGAACATAGCACCAAAACTAATTAATTTTCAAGGAAAGAACTTTAACAAAGAAATTTCTCCTCTAAATTGCTTCTTACATAGCTATTTATTTGCTTATTAAGTATAAAGTCAAACTGTATCAAACTATAACGCAAATATGTACAAAAAAAATTCCCTATAAAAATAAATAATGACTTATACATGCTGTTATAACTTTTATAATACTTTTACTGTTATAATCTACAAAGCATTTGGGGCAAAACGTTTGAACAATGAATTTATATTTCTATACGTAAAATATCCGCAAATCATATATTTCCAGATTTTTTTGCTTTTATGATATTTTTGTAATTGGCTTAATAATTCGAATACGACCGTATTTAGGCAAAATTGTCGTACTTTCTTCGCAAACTGTATAACTATTGTTATCTGCTACTTTTACACTAATATCAGGAGAAATGTTGGATGGCCCTATTTCATTCGCAAATCGATGATCGCCAGCAAGCTGATGTTGCTGTTCATTATATTCTAATCGAATCTCATCACTCTGATCAAGATAATACACTTCATTTGCTTCCACAAAATAATTCCTTTCCAGTGCAACATCCTCATCAGTTCCATCAATTATTACCTCAAAACAATCGTATTTCTGGAAAACCGGAAATTTCGAAAGGAAAAAAAATCTTGCATAAAGACAAACATGCTTGAAAAAGATTCCAAATAATAGGATTTTCCCAAAAATCAATCAGTTAATTCAAATATTTTAATCGGACAATAGGGAAAGAAATAATGAAAGAAAAAAAAAGCAAAACTATTTATAATAAATGTTATCATTTCCATTGGATATTTTTTATAATTCAAAAATATCAACGAATAACATTTCATCCACTTATCCCTCCGTCTCCAGGAAATACATATATCATTGAAATTTCAGAAATTTAACTTTCAAACACTAAACAAGTTTATTTTCTCTACCTCAAAATTAATTTTTAAATATTCTATCATTTTTTGATAATAAATTTCTATAACTGAAACAATGAAAATGAAAACCTGTCGACAGCCTCTATCATTTAACGAATCATCATCTTCCAATTCCTTTACAGCTCTAACGCTGACAGAATCAAGCAAAGCACTGCCATTTCCATGACTGATGTTAACATATTGCTCTTCAACCCCCTAAAATTGAATTCAGAATATCAAATATTTGAACTCTTAGTAGCATATATATATAATGCACATAATGTTAATCGACTATGCCATTTAGATTCTGGTAGGAAAAACTTATTTAATGGTTAAATAAATAAATGAAATGTAATATTTACAAAAAGATAAAATAAAGACAATGATAATGAACCTGTTCACCAGTCAAAACTCTATCTTCAATCCAAATTTTTTCTAAATTACCATTATTTGCTCTGTAACAAACAACTTGCTTTAAAAGAATATCGAGAGAAATGAAAAAAAGAGTTAGCTGACGACCAGCACATGAAGACTGGATTGAATTCTTGTTGTAAATTTCACAGATAAGCTACTGATTTTAAAAAAATATCAAAATATTGAAAAATGTAAAAAAATCAAAAATCATTCAAAAACTTTCATTTTAATTTTCGTGTTTTAAGTATGATGTATGGTCAGTATATTTTTTGATTTCTTAGGAATCATAGAATAAGACAATAACTTTCTTGATATTCTATTTCATCCAATAATGAAAATTGAAATGAAATATAACCAAAAATATTTTAGACACTTTTAAAAAACCTGAATTTTTCGTAGAATTTATACTTTTTTCTACAGTTTAATATTGTGCATATCCAAAACTCACATTTCAGAAGACCACATTGTATTCCTCTTGATTTCTTCTCTATCTTGTTTTACCATCTCAACGACAGACTGAATAGCATTATCAGCTTGTTGCGTAACATCTTTATGTTCTTTTGTTTGGTGCATTATCAGATAACGACGTCGTGTAAACATTCGGTGACAATTATCGATTGAACAACGATACCTAAAAAATTAGATGCCTCCTAGTTAAATCAAAAGTAAAAATCCATATGCTAAACTATTTAACCACTCCTTCGCATCCTTCATCAAAATTTATAAATAATGCAATTTCTGATATAATCCTACCTTTTGATACCTGCGTGTACGATTCGTTCATGCTCATTTCGAGCTGATACTGAAACAAAACGTCGTCCACATTCCCATGTGCATTCGAATGGCTTCTCACCTAAAATTATTTCGATATAATCTTGATAACATACTGCAAAATTTTAATTATTTCAATTAAATCTTTTTGCAAAAAAAAAAAATCTTTTTGAAAACTTTTTCCTAATATTTACTATCATCTACAAATACTGAATTACAACATGCTTCATTTAACCTTTCTCTATATCATTTCAATTCCCTCAAATGAATAGGGCAATCGATTAAATCACTACTACTGAAAATTCTTGCATTTTAAATAAGCAAATCATGAGAAATAAATGATGAGTTATTACATTTCATGAAATTAAACACATAATTTGAATCTTACAAAGTTTTACTGATAAAAAGTAACATTATATTGATCTATACAGTATTATCATTCATTCCAAATAAGCAACAATATAATCTTCGCTGAATATCAGAAACGAATTAATAACAGAACAATACAATTTATTTATCTATTATTTGAAAAAAGAAAAGCTGGCCTGTATGTGCACGACGAAAGTGTACTTTCAACGGATTAGCAGTTGCAAAACGCATTCCACACAAAGCGCATTCGAATGGACGCTCACCAGTATGCGTGCGTATATGTGCTTGGATTTTGGATGGATGTTTTAGCAGCAAACCGCATTCATCACATCGAGCTATCAAAGCTTTTTTCCGGTGTGCTTTAATTTTTTCCTCTTCTGGGTAACAATTTGAAGGGATAATCTCATCGACTGCCTATATTATGAAAATTAATTTTTAATACAACAAATTTAAACATAATTTTCTATAAATTTTGATCAAATAATTAAAAAAGAAAAAATTGAATGAAAATTGAAATTACTAATGAAAAATAATTTATAATATAAAATTTAAGAGTTTATCAAATAAATTTCAAAGAAATTTGTGAGAAATTGTTTTTCTTAAAAGAAAGTAGGAAAGATCTAATTTGAATGCACTTCATCCATTTGTCTATTCTCAATGTCAGTATTCGATGATATTTGTTCGTTCGATGATGCATGAAAACTAGCAATTCCTTCATCACCATTACGTTCTTCAACTCTATTCATTGGTACCGAACATCGTGGTGGCTTAAGATAGGGCCGAGGCGGACCACGTCTAAAGTTCAAACTTTTCAGTCAGCCGATGTATTGTATATCGATGATTCGAATTTAAAACAAATTCACTATCACTTTATAAATGCACATCAAACCTCTTAGCTCCCATATGGGTTTTTAGTTCATGTGCATTCTTTAGTGCATTTGAGACGAAACGTTTACCACATCCCCAAGAACATATATAAGGCGTTAAACCCATATGACGTCGTACATGCATTCGCATTGGTGTACGCTGTGTAAATCTACAAAAATTATACAAATTTAGGTCTCTTGAGAAAATAGAAAATTTTAGCTGAAAAAAAAATGAATAAAGAAATAAACTGCAAAAAAAAAGAAATACAAGAGACCTTGAACCACAAATTTGACATTGAAATGGCTTTTCGCCCGTGTGTGTTCGTCGATGCGCTTCAATTTTCGATGGATGTTTCAGAACAACACCACAAAATTCACAATTAACTATCTAAATATGTCTGTCAAAATCATAAAAAAAGCTTTAAATTAAAAACGAAAATGCTCATATTTAGAGATCTATCAGACTGAAGAATATCTTTTATCGTTTTGACAATTTTCCGCTATATGTCACATTCGCTAAATTTGTTATCATTCAAAAAAAAAAACTTAAGTGATATTAAATCTCATTTTACATTTTGATATATTCTATTCCATGAAATGCGTCGTTAAAAAAAACCCCTTCGTTTTTTAATGAAGTGTCATTAGCATCGATGTTTTCCACATGTAATGCATGAAATTTGTTTTAAATCTTTAATTCTAGATAATACTTTATTTAACATACAGTAGCCTTTTTTCTGGAATATGATGACGACATTGATAACCATTTTTGTTGTATCGTACTGCTACTCATCGATATAGAACTTCGGGAATCCTAAATTTTTCTTTCCAACTTTCGTAACAATTCGATTTAAGATAAAATAGTCTATACTGAGAATGAGAAACGATCAATTCTAATTTTGCCAAATTCCCAACTTCTTTTTAATAACTTTTTTAAAAGTATTTTTAAAGGAGTTATAATTCCGAGTATTAATAATTATCATTATTTCGCTATCAATAGCCTAACTGATCATGCATTTTATTGCTAGATCAATTAATATACAAATCATCTCCAGCCATCTAAATGATTATCTATAATGCTAACTATGTTGGAAAATATTGGTCCATGTATTCTTTCCGTTATAAATTCACACTTTCAACAATCCGAATTTCGTTAAAAATTTTATTTTTTGAAAGTTTGCATATGCTTATGTTTTTTATCAAGTAGTTTTTATCAAGTTACTTAACATTATATTTACGGACATTAATCGTTGAAATGAAATTTATGGGTCCAAATTATTGGCTCAGTATTTAGCATTTTAAATATAACTTATTTTGGAAATTTCAAATCTTCACGTAAAAATTTTTGAAGAATAGTAAAAAGAACTTACATCATTCAATTCAGTTTCAAATTGAGGTAAATCAGCACTGGCAACATCATCGATGATAGCTGTAAGTCGTGCATCAGCATCAAAAGTTTTCGCTAATGAACTGATAAGCATCGGATCATTGGTTGATAAATAATCATGTTCTAGTGATGATCTTCCGAGAGTTAAATCGAAGCATACATCATCTTCTACATGTGAATCAGCCATTCCACATGATTCATTTGTATCTTCCAACATCTGAAAATCAAAAAATATATACATATTAACAGAATAAATTTAATCATTAAATTTATGATAATCAACGTAAACGTTGAAAAATTTCCAATCTTTATCAGTCATAAAATATTCATCATTCAATAAATCTACTAGCAAAAAAGAAAAGTGCTAAATAGTTTCTTCTTTTGAAATAAACAGTATTGCTACAACTGTAAAATATCATTTTATTACAAAGGTCAATAAGAATCAAATAAAAAAAATTAGAAAAGTTAAAAAGGATAAAATAAATCTTAATTTTTCAAAGTAATAAATGATTACTGTTTCACCCATAATATAATATTATTTTTATATTATATTTGCTCATATTTTTATTTAGCCAGAATATATTCAGAAAATTGCCATCACTAAAAAAGGAAAAAAGAAAACATTCATATTATCATATTGTGAAGATTACTTATTACTTAATTAATCAATACAATTCGAATTATTAATTAGTGGTGATTATCTATTAATGGTTTCTGCTAATCATGTATAAACATTTTGCTATTGGATATATTATCAATTTATTAAAAGCATTAACAATAATTCACTGATAAATATTATCAATTTATAATCAGCTATACTAGAAATTACCACTCTGTTCACACGCACATTATTCTATTTAATTATATATCGATCTATTAATGATCGCTCTATTAATTTTAAATTTTCGCCAAAAAATAAAATTTTGGACGAGCGGCTTAAATTTCAAATAGTTTCTGGAAGATAACTTTTATCTCATTTATCTTGACAACTTTTATCTCATTTATCTCGACCTTTTTTATTCTCGTGAACTGCTTTCAAGAAAGACTAAATAGTGCTTAGCTAAATATAAAAACGAAAATATTATCATCTATAAATTTCTTTCTTCAACTTATATAATTTTCATTATTTTACATAAAATAAGCAAATAAATTACATCAGCGATAAAATGAATTAAAGAATTTGATAATAACAATGAACTGTTCATATCAATGATAAGAATATATCAATAATAATAATGATGAGAACATAACAATAACTAGGTGTATTATTTGATTTGGTACAGAAGACAAATTTTATTTAAAAAATACGATATTTCACCAACTCATTTCACGTTATTGGGCAATTTTATTTCTTCAAGCACTTCACTCGGCTAACTTATTCAATTAACAATTATTGAATTTCCCATTATCTTCAAAGAGGAAATTACTTTGCGCTTGATAGTATGAAATAAAACGTCAAAATATTCATCTACTTCATCATTCTACAATATATTTTTGATAAACTGATATCCAACTGATAAACTATGGTATGTTCTTAACCTTAACATTTAATTTAGTTCTAAAATTTAACATATTTTAATTTCAATTTAAACTTTTAATCTTTAATTTGATTTAATTTAAAATTTTTAATCTGAATTTACTTGAAATATCGTCCTTACTAATATATTACCTTTCCAACTCACAACATTCATTCCGGAACACATAAAAAACGCAATAAAGAATGCACTTTAGTAATCGAAATAGAGCCGCGAAATTCAGACCCGAGCCGCATTATATCTTATGCACATTTTTTTTATGGCGCCTATAGAGTCCATTCCTATTTCGAAATAAGGCTCGTTTCTAGATATTCGTTGGGTAAAGTGGTTTGATGGTTGTCCGGTTTTACCGGATTCGGAGTGTTTTCTTTTAGAGAAGGTTTTTCTATGTAGTTGCTAAATCCAGAATATTAGGATTCTGGACAAAGTTTCTCCATACAATTGTATATAAGCGAGAATTGTCTATGTATTAATAGTATAGCTGTTCTATGAATTATTGCTGCTATGATATGTAAGATATTGATACTCTTCTTAACATATCATTATGTGATATGTACTCATTGTATTGACTATATATTATCCGAAAAATCGTATGATGTTTTAGTTCAGTAGTTCATTTTAAATCGGTGGTGAACATATAGGATTTCTTAAATTTTGCTTTGCATTTAGAAAGAAAGAACTTAAGTTTAAGTAATTTTTAATTATGCTCATTACATTATTAAATGTTTTCGTTATATTCATTTAACATTTGAACATCACATTACTATGTTTTTTGGTCGCAACTTTGGGATTCATTTATTATAATTTTTCTCTTTAAAATTTTCAAATTTCTTGATGATAAGATTAGAATTACAATATATGATTTGAAAATATAGATGATAATATTTCATTTTTTTCTTGCCATCATTTTGATTTTCCTATATCTTCTTTCATTTTTGTTTACTGCTTTTTTACGTACTTCTAATTTATATTATTTTTATATATTTTCGATTTTTTCTGTTTTAACAATTTTTTATTTTCAAGCAAAATGGTGGATATAGATCAACTTACCAATGAAGAAATCCGAGATCAGCTTATGGTACGTGGTTGTGATCCTGGTCCTGTCATCGGAAGTACAAGAAACGTCTACGTGAATAAATTACGGCGTTTATTAGAAGAAGGATCCGAATCGAATGTTATGGTGCCATCTGAGGTATGTTCTGATATTAAAACTTTTTTCTATTATCGGTATTAACTATGTTTTTCTGCAGTTATGCTTTCCCAATAAGCATAGTGCCAAATTAAAATTGCCAGATATCTCCATTTCTAGATCTATTTTCTCTTCATTGTGATCTATCTCTGACCCATTATGTCATGCATATTAGGCATGACTTATTGCAACCATTAATATAATGATTTTATAAAAATCTAGCGAAACGTTGCTTTATTTCTTTTGATAACCGATGACGTAAGAATTTTGAAATGAAAGAAGTTACTTAAATGCACTAGTAATCAAACATTTTGTAAGAGATAAGGGCAAGCACAATTAGTAATTCATATAGCGAGTTTATGTCTTCTCAAATTAAAAATGTCGAAATTACTCGACGGTTAAGTTTGGAGGATTTTCATAATAGCATTTAATCGAATATTTTGTCTTAATACCATTTTTCTATCATGCATAAATAGTTGTTGTTTATTACGAAAGTTGTTTAAATCAATTAAATTTATAAAATCTAAAGTAATTGATAATTTTAAATGATTGATAAATTTTGCAGTCAGTAGTATCCGACGCTACAAAAGATGATGCTCCTAAGTCTTTATCAAAACAAAGAGATACAACACACAGTCCGCAAAAGTCATCTTCACCAAGGCGTGTTACTCGCTCTTCTGCGCAAGAAACAAATGATCTTCAAAATACATCGATAATTTCTAAGACATCGCTCATGTCACCGAAACCTGCAGATGTTTCTCCGGCATTATCACGCATAATTTCCGATTCTAAACAACCGCCACCGAAAGCACGTGTGGTTCAATCATCTGTTCTTATTTCTTCTAAACCATGTGTAGATCATGAATTCGAAGCTTTTACGGATACAAACGTAGTTCCGAAATTACACCATTCCCCATTAAGAACAAATATAACTTCTGATTCTCCATCTTTGAATACAGTCTCAGATTCTGTTAAAATACCAAAATCCTATCCGCTCAAAACAGTATCGGAAATTTCTCGTACTACACCTACGACACGTTTTACATCATTGCGAGTAAGTACAAAATTATGTAGTTAAATAATTTTCTGTAGATTTTATCTTAATTTGAAAGATTAATGGATCTTTTTTGAATCTTGAAGATTAAAAATCAGAAAATTAGATTGTTTCTCTAACCACATATAAATCTCACCCTGGTGAAATAAATGGAAAAGACCATTTTTTTGTTATCGAGGAGAAATTTATTCGAAGCCGGTCAAATACTTGAGTATGCCAAAATTTTTGGGAACTTCTACGACATACCGAGAAATTTTATGGAACAGAACTTAAGCAAATGAATAAGCATCTTGCTAAATATAGATTGGCAATGAGTATTTCATTTATTTAAGTTTATGAGGAGAAAAATTGTAAGTATTTTTATACTTTTCTCTTCGACGGAAGAGCTTAGGTTACATTTCCAAAAGTGTAATAGTGACAGTGCAAATGAAATAGAATGTAGACTAGCCGAATTATCAATGATGATATTGATAAAAGTGTAGAAGAGATAAGCTCCATATTAAACAAAGAAAGGCTTGAAAGACCACAAATATATCTATTATATCCGTAACTATGAATATTTGTTTTACCAAGGTAATTCATACAACAAATGGTGTCATGAAAGTAGGCCCTTCTTCCATCATCTCCTCTATTATTTTATAGTATATACATACATCTCTTCCTGTCATTCCAATACCCTCTTCTTATCATCCTATCCTCTCCTTCTCCTGATATTATGGTCTAAAATTTCTTTATTCTGATATCCATTTGAAATCATAACATGACAACAACTACTTCTACTTTTTTAATGCTCTTTGTTCCTGTAATTTCATGATTCTTATGCAATTAAGATTTAATATATCTCAACCTTAATTCTGCAATTTAATTTATAGGATAATTGGAAGAATCAAAAAATTAGTGATAGTTCAGACGATGATTTACGTGGTGAAGAAAGTTCACGTATTCTGTCGCCCAGTTGGAAAGATGATCATATTTATTCAGCTCGATATGATTCGAAACAAAGATCAACAACCTATCATCTGGCTGAGAATTCGGCAACCCATTATAATCCGTCTTCACGCTATAGTTCAGGAGTAGTATTTCAAAATTCCTACAATGGATATGGAAATCGGTGCAATGATTTGAAATCTGAAAAAAAGACATCGCCAAGTTATGGAAAAATCGGTCTCATGCTACTTTTTATTATCACGGCACTTATTTTTGTATTTTTTGTTATGCAAAATTATGCGGAATTAGAACGTGGTGAAGGTAACAAAGAAGAATTTTAAAAATCTTTCTGAAATGCATATTTAATGTTTTTATAGAATTTTTATGAATAATTGGAATCGTGTTTGAAAAGATTCACATTTATTAAATTGTATAGTAATTTTTAAATAAAAAGTTGACATTTCGGAATTTACGTCCATTTTTTAATTTTGAAACTCACCTGCATAAAGTTTACTTTCAAATCTGATTTTTAATTTGCTTTAGGTTTTTTCCATATTTTGATTCGTTTCAAGCTTCAAACATTCTGGTTTAAATTTTCAAATTTATGAAAATTAGATTTTTTCAAACTTTATTCACATTTCCAAATCACCATTTATCCTTCTGTTTAAAAATTTATTCCTTTATCTTTCTATGTTAAGGCAGTTAGATTCAGCTCCAGCTGCTATTGACAATTTTCAAGTTATGATTTTTTCTTTTGGAAGTTGTAATTTAATTTTTCCATTTCGAGTTAATATGTTTAGAATATAAATGATTCATGAAATACGTCTTTGTCTTTATTGCCTCACAGTTTCATTTCATTTCATTATTTTGCATTTGTAGAATTTGTCCAGGGTTGATATAAGCTTATTGCTTTTTGTCATGTTACAATCGACTGTTTTATTATGATGAGAAATTGGAAATTCATCCATTTATTAATTTGATGCTGGGACATTAATTATAATTTGTTGCATATTGCTAAATTTGAAATCGTATGATGTTACACATATTCATTAAAATGTTTTTTGTTCTCTATACAAAAACTCTAGATTTTCTTACATTCCAATTACTGAATCGGTACTATTTTACTGCTACCCAAAAACCCTCATTCAAATTACATGAGGTTAATTTATTTGGAATTTTTTCTGCATTTTCATGGGAAGCATCATTTATTTTTTATTCATTTCCGGAATTTTCTGCATAATGTGTGTGATCATTTAACCCGTCAATCTGATTTTCATGAAGCTAGAATTCAGATGATGGGTGGTGAAATATATGCTGGAAGAATCTTGAAACTAAATTTTAAATGTTTTTGAAAATGAGGATGATTTCTCAAGAAAATAAAAAATCAAATTTAATAGTCGAAGTTATTTTTTAGGAAGCAGTTAAGACGAATAGGAAATAGCAAGCTGATTAAATATATTTTTCTGACAAAGTTTTTCTTACTATTTTTTCTTACTTAATTAATAAGGTACTAAACTTCCTGTAGCATTATATAAGTTTTAGTGTCTTCTTGATGAGGAATAATTTGATTATATTTTTATGAAGAATTGCTTAAATGATTATTTACAAAGAGATTATAATTTTTGTGAAGTATCTTATGTTGCTTATGTTAAGAAATTGTATTTTAAAAAGATGAATAAATTTGCTGAATCTAAATTTGAATATGATTGGTTAAAATGAATTGAATGAAGATGTGATTTCTTCTTCTTTAAAATAACTAATCGATTAATTAATTTTTAATCTTTGATATCATTATGTGATTATCTGCTATATGAATTACGTGAAGCATATGTTAAGAAATCATATTCTCATCTTGAGAAAAACATAAGAATATTGTATTAACAACGAGATTCCATGGCTTTTAGACTTTATGTTGATAGATTCTTCCTTTGCAATATTTTGTATGGATGAGGTTGGAGTGGTAGTACTATCAAATTTAAATTTACGATGAATTACAGATTGTAAGAATTGATAGGTCTTAATATATTTCGTTAGCAACAGATTAGTCTAATTGATAAGTTTATCAAAAGGAAATTTGATATATTTAAAAGTCTGGTATATTTGCATTTTTAATTTCACTTAAAATTCATGAATATGAAATCAAAATTGCGAGAAAAATTATGTTCAGTAGTGAGCAGTGCTCGGATAAGTATTATATGATCGTTTTAAAATACAATTGACTGATTTTGTTAACAGTGCTGATAAATTCAAAAAAGTTCTTCATATATTTATCATATATTTACAGTTCCAAATTATATATATATATATATATATGTATATGATAAATATAATCACTCGAAAATAACGCCAAGCAGCAAATTATCATCATGATACTTTATTACTATCAAGTGATAAGTCTTTTACCGTATCAGGTTTATATCGCAGGATACATTTATATGAATATGCAAATTGCCAGAACTAATTAATTAATCGAAAATAATACCAAACAAGTTAAAGATAAATAATTTAACTGTGTTAGTTTAGCATGCCTATTTGATAATAATATAATTCGGGGAGTTGAATTATTGATAAAAATAGAGAATATTCTGTTTGTTCAAATTCCGGAATATTTGAAAGAGAAATATTTCCAATTTTTTTTGTTCAACGATTTATCAAAAAGACAAAATTTATCTTATCTTTTATCATTGTAATGAACATCTATTTGATAGTTTTAAAATTATCCAAAAAAGTATTCAACAAAAATATTGATTGATTGATTTTTTCAAATAAAAGATATGATAAACATAGTCAAAAAGGTGAACAAATTTAATAGAATATATTGATATGATTAATCCATGGAATATTTGAATAGATATGATCACAATCAATATATGTAATATTCGACTGATATAATCAATGCATGGAATATTCGGCAGACATAATCAATATATGTAATATTCTACTGATATAATCAATGCATGGAATATTCGGCTGATATAATCAGTACATGTAATATTCGGCTGATATAATCAATATATAGAATATTTGACTGATATAATCAATACATGGATATAATTAAATGAGTTTTTTTTCTTTTTTTGTTTACATTTATTTCAAAATTTGTGCTATTGACAATTGGTTTGAATTGAAGTTGCAGTTTTGAAAGCCTATTCCATCGATGCGAAATGTTCAGCTGAAAAGTCTGATTAACGACGACACATACATACATACATACATACTGAGCATACATACATACATACATACATACATACATACATACATACATACATACATACATACATACATACATACATACATACATACATGCATACATACTACATGTATACATACACACACATCCATACATATATATTTGCGACTTGGATGAACATTGAGAGGACAGCAGACAAAAGTATGTTGTCTAAATGCGATTCTTTTCGCTTAGTTTGCATATTTTGCTGAATAAGGCAGAAATGACGGGCATTAGCAGGTCATCATTGATGTTATCTGCTATTTATCATCATCAATTCATGCATACATGCATACTATGCATGTATGCATGCATGTATGTATATATGCATCTGTGTATATATATATGTATGTGTATATTTATGTATATGTGTGTGTGTATGTATGTATGTTTGTGTGTGTGTGTGTGTGTGTAGTGGTGTTGTTGTTGTTGTTGTTGTTGCATGGGATGGACGAAAAATTTGGTGGAAGCGTTGCGGTTTATATGGGATGTTATATGATTGCAAATGGAAGCTATGACATTGCGTTACGAATTGGTAGTGGTATAAGGGATTTATCGCATAACTCGACAGATCAACTATTTCTAGACCTAACCTGGCTTGTCTTGACTTGGTTTATTAGCCAGGCTTAGGCCATAAAATACTCTCCGTTATAATAATGGTACTCTCTAGATATAGGCCAGCCATCTCTTCAAATATATCTAATCCTTCTTTTCTTCCTTTTTCTCTTTCTCTATCTCTCTCTCTCTCTTTCTATTTCTTTCTTTAGGGAACATTTTAAGCAAACATATTGTATTTACTTCTGACTTTTTCAGAATGCTAACATTCCGTTCCAATAGTATATTTTTTTCTCCCTTCTTTCTTTTCCCCTTTCTCTTCGTTTAACAACAACTCTTCAAATTCCGATTATTCTTGAGGTGAGAGGTAGTCGGAGGGAAATAAAGAGAGAGAGAGAGAGGAAAACGCAGAGATGTGGAATGAATTTGAAGCTTTAAATGATCGCAATCGAGAATGGAAAAATTTATGCATTGTTAACTTGGGAAAAGTGCATGTGTTGCAGGTAGCTTGCAGGCATGCAAAACTGGATGAATGCAAGAAAGAAAGAGAGAGGGGGTTTGTTGTCTGCAAGATTTCTTCTAAGTTGACAACAAGTTCCAATGAATTTCGTCTGCTGTCTGTTTCAAGCTTATTTTCAGCATGCTAGACACACACATACATGCATGCATGCATGCATGCACTTCCCTGAGAATAGCTTGCAAGAGAGATGAGGTAAAATTCTGCAGACATATATATCTCTCCTTACTTATATATATTTATTATATATGTATATTAATATATATATGCATAGATAGATATACTTATTTATATATATGTATGTGTAAATTAATTTGTGTATCATATGTATGTGTGTATGGGTGTATGTGTATACGCACGTGTATGTGTATGTGTGTATGTATGTCTGTGTATGTTTGTCTGTAGGGTGGTCCTTCTGAAAGATACGAAAATGGAAGTGTATGAAGGATTTTGGACGTTCGGTTGATGTTACGGAGAGGACCGAGCACTTGCCAATAGGCCACGTGTCCCATCCGCCGTGTCATATTTGTCCTCTCTTTTTTAAGGCTTTTCCCAATCTATTCCCGACAATGCCAATTCCTTTTCTCTTTCCTTACTTTTGCTATTGTCTCACATACATACGGACGCACACATACACACATACACACACACACACAGATAATACACCAATTTTTCTATCAATGCTGTTCATCATCGACGTCGTCGTTGTCGGCGTCGTTGTTGTCGCCGCCGTCGCCGTCCCTTGTCGACATTTTTGACTAACATAAAGAAGACATAAGTTCAGGAAAGCAATACTTGTGTTTTTGTGTGTGTATATATATATACGCGCGCACATGTATGTATGCATATTAATGTGTGTATGTATACGTATGTGTGTATGTGTATGCATGTGTGTGTATATGTGTGCTTATGTCGGTCGATGTAGGTGTAGGTGTAAATTGGACTGCTTTATTTCCATTTTTCAATATCGATAAGTTCAGCGTATTTTTTCATTTTATTTCTGCTATATTGAATCCTTGTTTTACATACATTCCCGATGCTTCTTTATATTCATGGTTAATTTTTCTTACTCAAATGATTGATTCATTCACGTTTAGCAGTCACGTTTCTCGCATTCTTACATATAGATTGTTGCTTACATATGCGTGTAGTATTTACGGTTCACGTTAACAGTCACGTTTTTCGTTATTCTTACATATGGGTGTCACTTACGTATGCGTCTAGTACCATTAGTTTTCCTCATTTGACTGAATTTATTGATTCGTTCACGTTTAAAGTTTGTGGAAGTTCACGTGTTGTTTTTTTTTCAAAGAAAATTTTCATTGCGAATTTCGTTTATGTTTTGAAAAACAATGAATGAATTATTTTGGATCATATCAGCGATTATTCGGAATCACTCATTATTTCTAGCGAATATTGAAAATATTTTAGCTTATCCCTAAATTATGTCACATTATCGAACTTTTAATGCTGTGTTTTACAAGATTATACATTTCATATCTTAAAATATTCGCTATATTTTATCGTAGAAATGCTATCATTTTTATCATTATAATATAGGATATTATTTTAACCTTATATCGACTGCAAAAATGCGAATATCTTATTTGATAATATTATGATTAATTGTTATATTGATATTGTATTGTTTATTTTCAATAACGCTTTTTCTTATTAATAGAAAATATGAAATTTTAAATTGTAATTTTGCTTAATTTTATTCTCCAGGTTCACGATTGATAGAAAGGTACAGTGTGTGATTGTGAATTTATTGATATCTTCCCTTGTCTTCTTGGATGTGGACTCTCGGGCCGTCATTCGTTTTAACGGATTTTATCGAAATTCCGACAAACTGTTGCAGCAATTAAAAGCTTGATTTTGCTATTATGCACTGATTTGGTTTGTACATTTCATTTATTTATTTATTAACTGAAAATGAAAGCGAATAGGGTGATATTTCGTTTTGAGAAAGAAATCAAATTTTCAATTTTAATTTCATAATGAAAACGAGATGAAGAATGTTTCAAATTTGTAAATTATCAAGATTTTTGATAAGTATTGTAATACTATCAATATCACAGATAGCGATGAACAGTAAAACTCAGATAGCATAAAATTTATTTTACTATCAAATTGATCAAGCTTTGTTGTAGTTTGTGCTAATAATAAATCGTTTTTCTTGACTTTTCGACTTTGTACTGTTCCCAAACCTTGCATTAGAAAGCAGTCAGAAAGGAAAAGTGATATTCTACTGTTATTTATGATATTTCGGATATCACTGTTTGATAAATATCGAGAATTCACTAATATTTGATATATAGATAGATGACTTTTTCATTCCACTATGAAATTATTCGAATTAAAATTTGAATAAATTAAAACTTTCTAATTAATGAAAACATTTCCTTTTTAAGCTATCGATTTACCGTTTTGCTATTTGCGCTATTTTTCCTGTTTTCCACTGCTATTTGCTTCACTTTTGCTGCGATTTCGCCATTGTGTTAATTTCACTAATAGTTTACTATTTTGCTGATTGGCAATTTGCTGAGTGCACGTCACTGTAATACGTACGTGGTACTCGGTATTTCACGCGACGATTACGCAAAACCGGCAAAACTGTTCATTTTACGGGCAGCCAAAACGGCCCCGATGGCCTGCTGCCTTTCCGAGGAGGCAAGGGAGCAAAAACGTATAAATCAGGAAATTGAAAAACAATTGCAGCGTGATAAACGCAATGCCCGGCGTGAACTCAAACTTCTATTGCTCGGTAAGTTTTGATTTGTTCTTATCTTCTTTTTATTTTATTTCTCTTTTTCTCTTTTTTTTCATTTAGATTGATAGCATCTCTTATCAGTAATTACATTTGTATGAAATTAAAGGTAGTAAAACTGGTGGAATATAATGAAATGAAATATAACTCGGATTTGAGAAGTAATTGATAAAGAATGATAATAGAAAGTTTATAAAACCAATTTTTTGTAGATTACCCTATGGGATTTATATTATTGCGTTAATTCTAAAAATAGCAGATCATGAAAGATTTTTTTTTTTCACAGATTGATTTTGTTGTTTTTTCAACCCATAGATACCAATATGCTATTTTTCTACATTTACAGCTAATTATTGTTGCAAATAAAGTTTAAAAAAAAATTTACCTTCAAAATGCTGTATTTATACCACTTATCTATTATTGGAAATAATAATCAGTACCATTTATCTATTAAATGTCAGCTTTAACAAACAAAATATTGGAATAAGAGAATTGTATTATTGCAGTGGTGTAGTTTTTTTAGATCCATAAACTGCTAGATAGGATTTCTCGAATCCTATCTTGTTATCAGTTTGGATTGATTCCTTAAATTTATCATGATGTTTAATGTTTTTACAGAATAACAAACAAATATTGAATTTTTTGTAATAATAAGTTAGCGCTTATGAATATAAAAAAAAAATCCTCAGAATTTTTAATCGACATTTACATCCTTTATTTTTCTGAATATTATTTGATTAGATTTTAATAGTTCATTTTTTATTTCAGTATTTTATTTTTTACATTCTTAAACATTCCTGATAAATGTTACTCGAAATTAACTCAACATGAGAGACTACATGCAAAAAAAAAAAAAAAAAAAAAACTGGAAATTATGAAAATTAAATGTTTCACTGTTTCAAAGGAAAGTTCAGAATTTATCATAACCCCTTATCTCTCTTTTCTGTATTATCGTTTTTAGTTCCAACTTGAAATTTTGCATGAAGAGAATAATTGAGTATTTCATATATTTGAGTAGTAGTTAATTTAATATTGTAATTTTCCGTTGTTATAAAGACTTCTATATTTACGACATAATGTAAAATATATTTATATTCCTAACCAATTTCTCATTTAAATAATGATCTATCGATATTTTAACATTTACGCTATTCATGAATATAATTTCAGTGTGAGGAATTTGTTTTTTGAAATACTACTCCATCCTTGACCCATAAAAGTAGAAAATATGTACATTCTTTTTCTTTAGTGAACAGTTTTAAAATTACAGGAATCTATCAGTCGAATTTGATATCATCAGTCAAGTTTATAACTGATTTGTAAGAGACATTTCGAAATTGTTTTAAATTTAAAAAAGAAAAAATTCATAAATTCATTTGCATACATTTGCAATAAGTTGTATTATAAAATTTTTGACTTTTCTATGTCAAAAATACGACAAAGCGATAAATTCGAAATTTGATGAGACCGTACTTTTCTCTTGAGCCTTCAACGATTAATGATTTTAAGTAATGATTAAGCAAACTAAATCGATAAGGATCGTGAATATTTTTCCATCAATGGTCAATAATCGAGTATTTTTAGGTAACTGTTATCATCATTCCATATTTTGAACATCAATTTCATTAGAGAAAGTGAAAATAAATGTGATTCTGAGGAGATTCTGAGAGGATTCAACTTTTCAATTAAATATCAATCATTCATTAGATTGATCAAATTGTACTATTAACATTTCGTTTTAAAATGACAAAAAAAAAAAAAAATGAATCATTTGAACAATATGTCACAAAATATATTATGATAAATGAATATATTCATTTTGATCTCCGTTTTGAAGATTTTTTTAATATTTTGAGAAAAGTTATTTATTATAGAATTGTGCATTATTGTTGTTAGTATTTGTAACGTAGTGATAAGAGATGATTAAATATTTATTTGATTAAATTATTCATAAGTCAGATTTTAGATTTATTCAAATTGTGCAAATATAATTTTAACTTTTTGCAAACTGATTGATTGGACTTATATGTTATCAGTGCTTTTTGTTTTTTGTATAACGAAGCGTATTTTAGGATAACAGAAGTGTATAATATTATCTTAGCTAGATGGTAAGTAAAACGTAATGAAATTACGTGATTGTGAATGTGAAAATAGAAAAAAAGTAGTTTTTTCGTAAAATAAATATCTGATGATCGTATCATTTATGTACGAATGATATTAGAGCAGTCTGGTCGTTATTTTCTGCTGCTATTAATCTTTATTCGATCGAGACAGATATTTAAAGTATGCTTCAATTTTGAATTATTATAATATTTAATTATCAGACGATCTTGTATCTTAAAAATTTGTTAAATATTTCTAATCGTATTGAGTTTTGAGATGCTATCTATGTATGTATGTATTGGACGATAGTTCAAATGAATTTCGTCGTAGTTTATTTGAAATTTTAAAAATTATTTCATACCGAAATGATTTAATTTATTATCTTATATGGATTAAGATCATTAAAAGGGAATTTATGATATATTTTAAAAATTGAATTTGAAAATTTAAAAAAAAATAATTTCTACAATTCAGTTCGATTTTCTAGTCGTATCAGATTCATAAAATAATTTATGAAATTTGATAGTGCTCTGATACATTTCTTTTTTTTTTTCCTCCTTAAGAAATGGCGTGTCAACCAAGTATCGTATCTTCTTTTTGTTGTGATAAATTAATTTGATATATCCTAATCATTTTATTTCATTTTCTTCTTTATCCCCTCTTCTATCTCTCTATTGTTTTTTTTTCGTTTGTATCTTTTTCTTTATATTTTAATAAGCATTCTTTTTTTCTTTTTTCCAACTCTGTTATAGAATTATCAAATTTTCGAGAGAGAAAAAAGAGGAAGTTTATGATTAAACTGATTGTTGGTTATTTGCATACTAACTTTAACAAATCTTTGATGTTTTGGCCAAAATTATTTTTGTAACGGATCTCTGTCGTCTTGGCCAAGATTATTTTTGTTAAAATCATTCATCTAAATACTATTATATCCAATTGTTTATATAATTTGATAGATTAGATTATATTTGATATAGAATTACTTATATATTAAATATTATGATATGTATTACATTATGATATTCTTGAAAAAAAAAATAATTAAATTGCAAACAAGCAAATTTTTACATTATAGGATATTTATATTTGTTAATGGAAGGCATATTATATCAAAATATGAATAAATTAAAAATTTTTTTGGACAAAATACTCTATTAGCTAAAATTAAGTTATGTTGACATAAGTAAAATAAATAAGTGAATTTATTATATTTGAATTCAAAAATAGCTTAAACTATTGAATATATTTAAATCTATGAAAACAAATTAATCTCACAGGCAATATTACGTTTATAATTTTTCATTTTTATTTATTATATTTCTTAAACTTTCAAACATTTCGAATTATAAGATGCCATTCTTAATGTTGGTTAATAGAGATTAGAGTAATAGAAAAATTTTATTATCAGAATTGCATCAATTATGAAAAAATATATTTTGCATCAGTTTATCTTGATTTTTGCAGTGTAATTGAGATTAACCTTTTTTAGCCTGTTTGAAATTAGCCTATTTTGTATTAATTAATCTATTTTAAAATATTTCAATCTTTAGTAGTAAAGCATTATCATTTTTTAAGGAAAATAAAAATTATCAATGTAAGTAATCTATTCTCGATATCCATGCTATTGGTATTTTTTTTTTTTCGAATATTAGAATTGGATACTGTTAGCTAATTAAATGAATTGATTTTTTTATATATATTCTTTGACATATCATTTTATCATTTTGATTTCGAATTTATGGTTTTTGAATGAATGTATCACTTTTGCAATTGTTTTATAAGAAGCTATTATTAAACTTTCAGAATTCCATCTTCTATTATACTCTGAAGTAAAAAAAAGTTCTTTTCTCTTGAAGACATTTTTATATGTCTGTGTATGTATGTATGTATGTATGTATGTACGTATGTATGTATGTGTGTATGTATGTAGACATGTATGTATGTATGTGTATATATGTATATATATCATGTTAGTGTGATTAGCTAAGGAAAAAATGACAGCTGTTCCAATGAATGCATTAAAAAGTGTAATATTGTTGTGAGGGAGGAGAATAGATTGTGATGTCTGAATTTTATTTTAAACAAAAATTGCACCATTCTCTGAACTCGTATAAAATATTTTTTCTCAACTTCAAATAAAACAATCATTTCTTCAAATCAGTTGACCCCTGAAATAGAAAAGGTCATGTTGAAAAAGAAAAAACTAAGCAAAACAAGACTAAATGATACAATATACTTGATTTTATAGTTTTTTAAAAGTTAAAACTTTCATTTTTAAAAATTTTCATATGTAGATTTTTTGTTTTCTCTCTGAAATCATTGCTGATAATTCATTGGAAGGGATTTACTTTGCTTTGCTTAAATAATAAATAATAGATTGAATGAGATTAGAGTAGTAAGTTGGTTTTATAAAACTTACTAATATTCATTTATTGTGGAAACTTAATTTAAGTGGCTCATAACTTTCTTATCATTTCAATCTGATTGATTATACATAGGACAAACAAATGTATATATAGTATATATATATATAGCTTATAGTTTGTCATATATTCCAGGAAATTATCGAATTCTGAAGTTTCAGAATTCTGAATGAGTGAAAGTCTGTTGTTAGATTATGTATAAATAACAGTATGTTAGGGAGGATGATACTTCTCTATAGAGAAGGGGGAGTAAAAGTAGGAGAAGGAGGAGGAGGAGGAGATGAAAAGATGGACGAGGCATATTGTCATGTGTACACGCATGCAGCATGCATGCATGCATACATCCAGCATGCATCCATACATACATACATACATGCATGGATTGATTACATCAATAACATTTGGAGCATTTGCATTTGGACATTTTGTTTGCTGTGATTAATGTGTGTGAGGGTGGAATGAAAATGAAATGAGTGTGGGATGAAAAAAAGGAGAATAGAATAAATAAAAATGATGAATCAACGATGAAATAAGTATTCGTTGAGAAAGTAAATAAAATTGACTAACTTCTTGACTTCCACAAATTTACTATCATCTGATGTTTATCATCAAATTTCTCTCATCTATCATTTATCAGTTTATTCTTGTTCAATTGATACATTATTGATTATACTCTTAATTTATTGTTGAACTTTTTGACCGAACTTATTCATAATAATTGACATGAAGAGTAATGATATCGAGATGCATTTTTGAAGCGGAACTAAGAATAAATCTCTTTGCTGCAAGTATTCATGGCTGAATTGCTAATTGTTCAGCGGATTGCTGCGTAAAGTATTTGATTGTATATGATTTCTCTTCCGTTCCGTCGACGTACGTGATTCCCTTAGAATGATGTTTTCTGTATTCATATGAATTGATTCAATTAGCATGTGATATTCGACAGAAATCAATACAGATTGATTCTCTGGAAACAAAAAAAAAAAATTGTGATTGCATCTTATAGTGTGTTATATTAATTGTGTATCTGATCTGATTAATTATTGGAATATTTACATTGAAGATTAGATAATAATATGATGATACTGACTTTCTATTTTTATTATCTTTGACAGGTGTACTTGTGATTTGAAATACTTTGATAGGTGTATCCCTGTGGATTGAAATACTTTGACAGGTGATAGCTGTGATTTGAAAATATTTTTGTTAGAGAATGTTAAACTATAAGCATATCTCATCTATGCATCTGTAGCTTTTAATATTTTATTAGAGAAAATTATTAGCAAATTATCACCGCAATAATTGTAACTTTTCAGTCTGTCTATCATTCATTTCATTCTCCGTGAATGTTTGTCTCTTCTCTTTGTCTGTGTTAAAATCAAGTTTGTTTGATCGATAGAAATAAGGTATGACTAAAGCATCATGAGAAATTTATAATTCACGATGATAAATATGATAGACATCGAAGAAAGAGAAGGAACCTTCTAGTTGAATTTAAATTTTGCAATTTTTTTTTTTTTTTAATGTCTATATTTCAGTTGATTGATGATGGTATTTCAAGGATTTGTCAAATGCTATGAATAGTTCAATGAATATTACGTTAGAAATTAACGTAGGACATTTGTAGCAAAATGAGTATGCATAGTTTCATGTCTAAAATAATTCTCAACTTTTCATTTTTAATCTTTCTTTCTTTCCCTGTACCTCGTTATTTAGCTATATTTTATGTCTTAAATTTTGCAGATTAAGATGAAGTATTTCAGATTTAGATATGTCAATTATTAAATTTCGTTCTCTCTTGTCGCATTTCATTTTTCCCTTTTTTTTTTCAAATATTAGCCTTTCCTCTTTTTTTTTTTTGAGTATCCCTTCTTTTCCAGTATGTCTATTTTTTTTCTACTTTTCCATTTCCATCTACTTATTTCATTGCTTGTTAACTAGTTTGAACTTAGTAAAAAGCGTTGCTTTCTCGCTTATTTCTCCTTCATCTGCATTCTCGGTTCATATTTGTTGCTTCTGTTCTCGACAATTCTCAAATTTTGAAAGAAGAGAAGATTAACATTGTTGGATGACCTAATTTCATAAGGAAAAAGAGGGAAAAAATGGAAGAGAAGAAGGAAAGAAAATTCTCTCTCTCTGTATATATTATTATCAGAGAGAAAGTTCAAAGGGGAAAAGAAGAAATCGTCGTAATAATGAAGAGAAGCAAAACAGCAGCTCTATGAGATACATATACATACATATAAATTTTAAGGATGAAATAGCCGTTTGTATATTATCAAGTGAAGGAGACTCTCATTCTCATTCTCGATTTTGAAGAATTTTTATGAGTGAAGAAGCAGAAGGCTTAAAATAGTGTGTTGCTAGCAGTATACGTGTTTTTTTCTTTTTTGGAGCAGTAAAATAAAAAAAAAGAAATAAGCCAAGAACGATTGTTAGCAAAGCAATTGGATGGACAAAATTGTTATATGCATGCATATATATATACTTGGACAAGATATCGAGCAGACAGACAATCTTTCCATTCTTCTTACACTTGCATTTTTTTTTTTCTGACCAAAGGTATAGAGAAGCGACGATATACGTACTTTTAATATTGGCTCATTTTTAGCTCGATTAAACAGACTAGATTTTTTTTGAAATCTTTTGCATATATATATATATATATATGATAGCTATTTATATAATTTTTGCAGAAGAGAAAAGGTAGAAGAAAGAATGAGGGAGAGAGAGACGAGAGAGGTATTGTTGGCTAATTTAAATTGAGGGAAGAAGAAAAGGGGAATTTGTCCTTTACACCGTCACAAAATGTACTAATCATTGAGAGAGAAATGCCTTTTGAGCGAATAATTTTGCCCTTTAAACGTAATCTAGAAGCAATCTTTTCTATTTGCTCGCAAGAAATGAAAATTGTCAAGAGTCTCGACAACTTGGCATATTCAGATAATTGCTAGAATGTAAAGATGGAGAATAATGAAAAAAAGATTGATGAAATATATGATAAGTTGAAAATGATTGCGAGGATAGATTATTGTTTTGCTAAAGAATAGCATATTTGCAAGTAAATTAAGAGATTGCTGTTTAACTGCTATTATAATTTATAGTGGTGCTATAATTGATTTTCATCATAATGCTGAAACTTTATGTAAGGAAGAAAAATGAAACTTAAAATGATTAAATAAATTGGAAACAAAAATTTAATGTTCAAATATAATACTAAAGCAAATCAAATCAAAAAATAAAAATAAAAACAAAACATTCTATTACTGAATTGAAAATCAAATGGAGTAATTTGATTGATACAGTGAAAATATGAAGTAAAATTAAATTAAGAAAATTAAATATGGAAATAAATTAATCGAAACTTGAATGTTAAATTAGGTCATTAAATGCTAAATATAAAATTGTATTGATTCTCCAAAAGAGTCCAAGATGGAATAAAATCAACTTATCCGATCGACAATCTACATTAAGTCATATAATTGTATAAATCACATATATAAAGCGAAAGTTGAATCGATTTTTTGTTTTCTTTTTGATTTTTTAAGTTTAGGTTGTTTATTTAAATTAATTCTTTTTACGCATTAAATTCGTGTGCTCCAAAAAAGTGAGAAGTTTGAAGAAAAATTTTGACGGTATGATTTCATCTTTCCTTTTTTTTTTTTTGCTAGCTTTTGTCGATTTTCGATGGAAGCAAAATTTTTAAATTTATGTTCATACTTCTGAACAGTTGTTTGCATTTTCGCCTATGAAAATGAAAAGACATTGAAGGAACTGGCATTCTGAATTTTTTAAATAAAAATTTGAAAGAAATGATGGAAAATATGTCAAAAATCCATGGTAAAATGAAAAATGATCAACTAAATGCTGAACTGATAATAGTTTGGATTGCTGTAAAAAAAAAAAAAAAAAAAAAAAAAACAAGATTATTGGTTGCAAATTTAGAAGAGAATTTAACATTATTCATCAAAATTCGCGTTATATTTTGATGGAAAGTAGGAAAAATATATTTTATTTGACAATAAAGATGGAATATCATTTTATATAGATTAATTATCTCGTTTATAAAATTCACGCTTGCTATGGCATTGTGATAGTGTAAATTTTTGAAATTGTTTCAAAAGAAATTTTTATATTTTTCGTATGATTTATATGATTATTATTGAAAAAAAAAAACGAATCAAATTTTTATGATATAAGTTGCAAAAGAATTGCTGAATATTCCTCACTAAAATGACAGTTTTTTATTTTTCAAAATATTTTCATCGATCATTTCTGAATTTGATTCTTTAAAAATATTTAATGAAAAGAAAAAAAAATGCTATTTATTATATGAATGCATAGATGAGTTATTAATATAAAATACTAAATATTTACAAAGCTTGTACTATATGATACATGTATATTTTTATATAGAGATGAATAGATAGATTTTAAAGAATCAAATTTATGACATTATGGTATCTATTTTTTTTCAGATAAGATAGATTTTTTCTTGCAAAAATTTTATTTGGGATAATGATAAGAAAAAGATGATAATATGATGATTTTGAATTCATTTCATTTATCAAATCAATCGAAGAGTTATTTTTATTTTCAGGTACTGGTGAGTCAGGGAAATCAACTTTTATTAAGCAAATGCGGATAATTCACGGAAATGGTTATTCCGAGGAAGATAAACGTGCTCATATCCGTCTTGTGTATCAGAATATTTTTATGGCAATTCAGGCTATGATTCGTGCCATGGATACGCTCAATATTCCTTATGGCGAGCAATCTTCCGATGTATTCTTTTTCATTTCTTATTTGACTCTTTTTTTTGATTAAAAAAATATATAAAATTTAAAACTTTCATGAATTCTTCTTCACTACATTTATTACTGCAGTTTTATTAGATTGAATGATGAATGATTATTTCAGGATATTAAATGGTATTTAAAATTCTATCTGATTTATTGAAATTTTCAGATATTTCAGAATATTGTTACTCCGCTAAATTTTTATTGATAAAATCATGATGAATGGATTCTTTTTTTTGTTTTTACTTTCAGTTCTTATCATTGCAGTTGCATGATAAAGCGAATGTTGTACGGGCAATAGATTATGAGAATGTGACTTCATTCGAAGAACCGTATGTTAGTTATATAGAAGATTTATGGAGCGATTCCGGCATACAGGAATGTTATGACCGGCGAAGGGAGTATCAGTTAACCGATTCTGCTAAATAGTAAGATTTTATCGTTTTGCATAATTGCCAAAATCCTGAAAATATAGCCCTCAAATGGTTCTTAAAAGATCATGTTGATTATGATTATTGTTTATTAGAGATACTATTGATAACACTGGTGTTGATTATGATTATCGTTAATTAGAGATACTATTGATAACATGATCTTTTTATTTAATGTAAATATTATTTCTATTATTACTATGATATCAAATATTATTCTTATCATTTCGAAACAAATTCCAACTTATATATATAGTTACCTATCCGATCTGAGGAGGCTAGCAGCATCCGATTATTTGCCAACAGAGCAGGATATTCTTCGTGTTCGTGTTCCTACTACTGGTATTATCGAATATCCCTTTGATTTGGAACAAATAATATTCAGGTGATTTTATATTCTTTCATTTAAGTGCTATTTTATCTGTTGTTGTTGAATTCATCATTTTTTCTGAATTCTTGGAATAAAAAATCTGGAGAATCTTTTAAATTCGAATTTAGTGGATTCTTAATCAAAAGTTACTCTTTTTTGAAACATTTTTTAATGAAATTGAATAAATTATCTGATATAATTATAACATACAAATTATCATATTATTATTTGATGTGATTAATTGTGAAAAAATTTTGAAATAAAAAAATTATTCAGGAAAAAATCATTTCAGAATGGTAGATGTAGGAGGTCAAAGGTCGGAACGGCGAAAATGGATACATTGTTTTGAAAATGTAACATCAATCATGTTTTTAGTAGCCCTTTCTGAATACGATCAAGTGCTTGTCGAATGTGATAATGAAGTAAGTTTTTTCGAAATATTTTGTGCGTAGTTTTCGGTATATGTTAGTTGAAGACGTCAAGGTTAAAGGACTACATTTCAAATGAAGCATTTCTCCAAATTTGAGTGTTCAAAAAATTATTCACATAAAAAATAATTAGATAATAATAATCCACTGTGCATTCTTTTGTTGAGTGTTACCTGTGTTGCATTTTTTGAAATGTAATATGATGCATGAGCGAAGAGTTTCAAAGTGAAATGTATTTAAATATGATAGTCGTGAATTTATGATGAGATTTAAACTGATAATCTATTTAAAAATAAAATTGAAATTTGCAAAATGTTTAATAAATGAAGTTAAAAAATTTTTTTATCTTTCAAATTTTTTAGTTTTTTATGCGAAAAATATGCCAACATATCAGTGGAATATATAAATAGAAGATATTATATATTCATATATAAAGAAAAATTTCTGCGATATATTTTTACTTTTTTTTCCATTTTGAATTTAAGCAATAAAATTGATTACATAGTATGATTTGTATGATTTTTTAATAGTAAATTATCTGATGGAATGATTGTTTATTTATTCACTTTTTTCCATCACAATATAAATAGCGTAATTTGTATTTATGATAGCATTAGGAAAGAAATAATAAAGATTAGCTGAACTAATCCTTGGAAACTTTTAAATTACGCCATAAATAGAGAAACAGAGAGAGAGAGAGAGAGAGAGATAAGAGGTAGAATTATAAGATTTAAAATTCTAAATATCGTAGTCTATAATTATTAATGAAACTTTAAAATAAAAAAAAAAAGGAAATTTTATTTCATTAACAAAAAAAAGATAAGAAAACTAAGATGACATTTTTTTTCTTTTCCGTTTTAAACTTATTTATTGTAAGTGAATATGATTGTTGTTCTTATACCTTCAAGTCATCACCTGATATAATATATAATATATATATATATATATGGATAGATAGATAGATAGATAGATAGATAGATAGATAGATAGATATTCGTTGTAAATATACTTCATATACGTTGATAATTGCGCTTTAGGAATTTAGCTTCGGAAGATATGAATTCATACTCGATGCTTATCCAACATTATTGCGGTTGAGATAATTTGCGCATTGTTCATCGAAATTTTCAGACTTCCCGTAGTTCGAATAATTGATCAAAATAGATGATTCAAAAATACGAAAGGAATATTTATGAAAAAATTAGCATACTATTAAGCACATTAAAAAAAATCAAATTCATCTATCACTACATTGCATATTTGCTAATATTCATAAGTATAACTTCTCATGAATCATGAATGTAAATATGCCAGTAACCAAAATATTTGATAACTTTTGATCAGATTAATTTTCAATTATATAGCTCAATTTGATAGAGTTTATGATATCGGCCCAATATGTTTTTATCATTTGTAATGCGTTTGCTGTTGTATACGTAGCAGTGATTATCTATGCTAAATGCTGAACTTATAATTAATAGGACTACTTTTTGGGGATGTCCTAAAAATTATGATAAAATTTAATCTATTACCGAGAAATTCAAATTTTGCTTCTGTTCAATTTAGGCATAATGAGGAATGATTTGAGAATGACAAGATAGGAAGTGAAAGAATGGAAAAAAAAGGAATATTTTTTCGGAACTATTTGAAAAAACTTATCTAAATTTTCATATCTTAAATATATTTTAAATATTTTTCACTTGTTTCATATTTGTTTGATTTTTTGAATAGGCAAAGAGTTTCTTTATCATTTCATATCTTAGAACTCTACTGATATGATTAGCTGATTTACTGAAGAAAGGAAAAATCGGAAAAGATAAAAAACATATTGTATATATTGTCTTTTATCTCTTTCATCCCAATTTTGACGATGAGGCACTTCATATATTCCATCCTAATTAGTCTAATCTTCTCACTCTGTTTACTGTAATTTATTGATTTTTTCCTAGTTTTCTCGAGAACTAAAATCAAGTTTACGATATTATTAAGTTAGAGGATACAATATTTCCAGAAAAAAGAGAAGGGGGTCGTTTGATAAAGGGAAATATCTAATGATGATTGAAATCTGTTAAAACTGTCTAACTTCTATCTGAAAATGTCAGTTTATGGAAATCTCATTTATGGTTGTTAGAAAAAACTTGGGTAAATGAAAAATCAGCAGAGAACAATATCGAATTTTGGATTGTTTTAGTGATAACGTTCTATTATTATGATATTTAACTTTTTATATTCTGGGTATGATATATTAATATAATCTAAGAGATGTTTCAGAATCGCATGGAAGAATCGAAAGCACTATTTCGCACGATCATCACATATCCATGGTTTACAAATTCATCGGTGATCTTATTTCTGAATAAGAGAGATCTTTTGGAAGAGAAAATACTTTATTCGCATCTCGTTGATTATTTTCCAGAATATGATGGTTTGTTTGTTGTTTTTATTCCTTGCGAATGTTAGTTGAAATTATTGTACGGCATAGAATATATTTTTCATTATGATATTTCATAATACTATAAATATTTGTAATTTGTTATTCATATACGTTATTTTGATAAAGATGAAATAAAAATAAGTACTGATATGATATAGCAAATATGAATAATAATAAAGGCATGTGGCTTTAAAGTTTTATAATAATAACATAGCATAAACTACCATAGCTACATGTTTAGCTACATACTACATCGTGAGCGTTTCTCCTATAAATTTCTCAAAAGATAAGAGTAATCTGTTTTTAATTTTAATATTTGATTGTGATTTATTTTTTTAATTGAACTAAATTTAAGTTAAGAGAATGGCACTGAAAATAGATCTTGATAATTGTGTGATATATCACACATAATTGTATGAAATATAACATAATTTTTATTGCCAACATTATAGCAGGATGTTATTGTAACAAGTAATGCTTCGATAACTTAATTGTTATAAAATAAATAAAGTAATTGAATTTGATTGCTTTATAATGCTTAATATGCATTGATTGCATTTCTCAGGTCCTTCAAGGGATCCAATCGCAGCGAGAGAATTTATTTTGAAAATGTTTGTTGATTTAAATCCGGATGCTGATAAAATCATATATTCACATTTCACTTGTGCTACGGGTTAGCTTTTTCATTTTAATTATCGTTTTATTCATTAATTATAGTAGGAAATGATTTAGTAGAAGAAAAACACCATAACTCTTTCAATTTTTCTAGTAACAATTTCTTCTGCAATTTCTGAGGTATCAAACTTGTCATACAAAGCGTTTTATTTTTAAGTCATTGGCCTATTATGCTTTAATTCAGAAAAGAAAAACAATCTATAAATTTATTTTGACACATAGTGATTGTGAGATTTGACACATAGTGATTAAGAACATTTTAGTCGTGATAAATTAGGGAAGAGAGTGTTTGTCCGAAGCTAAATTTGAATTTTTTAAATTATTGGCTTCTTTTCAGATACGGAGAATATACGTTTTGTATTCGCAGCAGGTGAAGGATACTATATTACAGCACAATTTAAAAGAGTACAATTTAGTATAATCCCATGAATGATAGTTTTTATTACGATCATCATCGTTATCATTACCACCATCATCACTATCATCATCATCTCTTCTCTTTATAAAGTATATTTCTTAGATGTGCGCGTGTAACAAATGCCTTTTCAAATATTCACTGCGATTACGTTCCAGCTTGATATACTTGCTTCTGTTATAATTACAAATCTACTGCTTCTACTACTGCAACAATTATTACTGATGCTTCTGCGATAACAACTAATGCTACCGTAACTTCTGCTACAGTACCACCCCAACTATCACTGTTATCACAGCCTATTGTTATAACTAATGTTAGTCGGTGTTGCTGTTTTTTTTCTTTTTTAAAAAGAAAACAAAAGGTGTATTGTTATGGCTCGTAGTGTGATTTGTGATTCTTTTGGATTTTCTCTTCTCTAAAATCGAAAGTAAAAGGCACACAGTATAGCATGATTTAATTTGTCGGACTGTTTGATATGGTATGTTTAATATATTTGTCACCTTTTGCATATCTGTGATAACGGGTCATTAACGGTTCTTAACGTTCAGTAAACGTTATCATGACATGAAGATATTTAGTTTGTTCAAATATTTATTTCGTTCGTTCGTTCGTTCGTTCGTTATTTGTTTTCCCTATCCCTATTTTCGTTTTTCACGGGAAATACATGCAGCATTCTTCCATTTTATACGCTTTGAATGGAAATGATATTAGTTTCATTTTCTTCCAGTATCTCAATTCATCGTTGTAAAAATCAAATTTTTTTTAACAATTTGGATTGTGATTATTAAATTATATTGAAATTTCGAAATCTTATAATTGAAAATTTCCAACGCTTCATCTTTCTGATGTGATTCAAAGTCAATTGTTTGCAAAAGAGTGAGATTAAGAATGGTCGAGTTAATTTTTGATTCTCCCAAAAAAATTATTTTTTGATTTAATTCGATTAATAAAAATATTTATAAATTTATGATATATCCCTGTAAGGATTTATTATTTTAATATCCTCTGAGTAATATCATATTGGCGTAGTTCTAGTATGTCAATATCCAGGTGAAATGATCATTCATCCGCCGTAAAGTTTCTATTTTATTTTTATTTTGAGATTCATAGCATATTTTCATCTAAATTTTACTTGGCTTTAATAAATCTTGGAAATTTGTCTAGCCTTTTTTTTAAATACTGAATTTTTGCTCCCGGTTGTTGTCAATAAATTGCAAACGATATTTCGCTAGAGAAATGAAACAGATCGCAAATTTGAACTTTGATTTTATAAAAAAATGATTCTTATTCGAAAAGGAAAGGTAGGGTTTTTGATATTTTCAATTCTTTGCATGTAATCATTATCGCCCTGTTGTCATGATCATCATTATCAGTATCATCATCATTAATATCATACTTATGACGAGATATGGAAAGTTATATGTCTGCTAATATCATGAGATGCGCTGTGGCTTTATTCTAAATTGAAAGAATTGAATCTTCTTTTGATCCTGATAATAATAACGATAATGATAATGAGCCATTAATGCATCTCCCTATCAATCGTTATTTATTTGTGAATTGACTGATTAATTATCATTATTCCTGTTATCCTGCTGCCGTTCAAATTACTGATTATTTGTTCCGGTTTGTTGTTTTCTGTTTTCAATTAATCGGTTATATAAATAATTGATTAATTTAAAATATGGAATGTTTTGAATTTTTGAAAGAAAAAAAATACTGCTGTATTTCCTTCCCATCTTTACTTTGGAAGACGAACTTCCCAAATAGATCCAATAACTAATTTATACTGATATTTTTTTCCAAACAATTCGTCTATTTTTTATGACATTGCTTCTTGTGAAGAGATCCTGCCAAAATCTTAATTTTATAAAACGACAGTGAAATGTTCGAAAATATTAATCATTATCGTCTGGTATGGGCGTATATATTCCATCGAACTTTTCCGGAATTTGTATACATTGCAAAGTTATCAGCCAAAAATGTATGGTACAAAGCGGTAACAAATCATTTTGCATGTAAAAATTAGAGTTGATTTTTTTGACAAAATTTTTGAAATAAAAAGGAGAGAAAGCAAAAATTGGATTGAAAAGAAGAAGGAAGTGAGAAAAATTAGGAAATGAAAAAAAGATTCGTATAAAATTTATTGCTTGATTTAGACAGTAAAAAGAGAAAAAGCAATATTTTTTTGCTCACTGCTCACAGTATATATTTTCAGTTTTCAATTATTATTAATTAATTTTTTTTTTCCTTCATTTGATTTATTTTTATTTTTCTTTGATGATATAATATGATATGATATGGTTGATGTTATTTGGCATATTGACGATATAGGCGCTATTAATTATTACATCGCATATTTTTTTTTTCATTTTTCCTGAAATTTTCCTGAAAATTTTCCTTTTTCATTTTCCATACTGTTTAGGTGCAATTGTCATTATTAATATATGTATACATATAATATACTTTTCAATGGAATGATTTTTTCAACAATAAATTAGGCATTTTTGATATCAAATAAAACAATTTTTTTTCCTATGAAAAATTACCTTTTCTTTTGAAAATTTTTCGTAGAATTTCAACCAAAATCGAATTTTTTACTTTCTTTTTTAATTTTCAATCGATTTATTCCATGTTTTGTTTTTGTTTCACCTTTCCTTTCCATTTCCCTTTTTCTTATCTTGGTAATTAATCAGTTTGATTTTTTCACATCATTCAACTTATATTTAATGATTTACAATAATTGTATTATCAAGCGATCTGTTTCATAACAAAATACCATTTTGTTGTTTTCTCTTTTTTTTTTTATCATTTTTTCTTTTCATTTTTCTTATCGCACATATTCTTTTATGCATTTTTTTTTTGTCCGATTTTCGAAAATTCTTTTTTTCTGAAATTCTTTATTTGGTGTCCATTCGCTCACGTGCCATTTCATCGTTTCCTCCCTCTTTTTAGTTATTAATATTTTGTAAATTTTTACGACAATATAGAACTTGTATGAATTTTTCTTCCAGTTACTGCGTTAAAATTTTAAAATTAAGAATTTTTTTCCAAAAGCATTTTTTCTTTTCCTGCATAATTCCAATTTGTTCCTTTTTTTTTTGTTTTGGAACTTCGATTGATTAGAGTTGTATTGGTTTGGTGTTAAGACTTGAATAGAAATGCAGATAGAGTAATGGAAAACGAAATTGAGAAAAACCTAAATTTATAATGGAAAGATGAAAATGTCCGTGCGATTTCTTTAAATCCAATTTCCAGACCTGATCCGTTGACGAAATATTTGTAACGTCACCTGGAATCTTTATGAAATCCCAATTTTTTAATCGCTTTATTCCTGTTTATTTGATCAGTTGTGGTGATATTCTATAAACCACTGATAAATAAGAATTTTTGTTCATACATATTTTTTTTTTTGCATTACCAAGTTTTGTTGTCAAAGTTTTTTTTTTTTTTTTTTTTCATTTTTTTCTGCTATGCTGCAAATTTACGATTTATGTCAGTGTGCGTATTCTCCATATTTTTCTCATTATTTTTGGACAAAAAAAAAACTTTTTTTGTCAGTTTGATTTTATTATTATTATTATTATTATTATATGATTTTGCATAAACACGCTATATGATAAAATCGAATTTCATATTAACATGTTGAAGATAGCATCACAAAAGTAATTAATCATCGAAACATGAACTGTCACTGCACGAAAGTATGGAAAAAAAAAAACTTATCAAGTAAAAATGTAATCAAAGATAGTAAATCTAAATTAAATATATTTGAAGTTTCGCAATATAAATTGGGAACCATTAAAGATAATGTAATGCTGTGTGAAATAAAATTAAGTACAAAATGGATGAATTTTGAAGGTTGAAATGCATAATATGTCTGTCATAAGTGAATGAATAAATTGAAAAAGACAACAAACGATCTGACATAAGTAAATAGCGAGTGGTTTTCATAGTTGGTTTATTTTTTCGGTCGTAGTGCGTTGAAAGCATGATTGATATACCTAACGTTTAATCTATCAAGTTGAAGCACCTTTGTGATTGCAATGGCCTAAGTCACAGATATTATAGATATGTTCTGTTTTTTCGAAAATTTTTTCTATAATAATAAGTTTTTTTTTAAAATTGATCTGCGCATAAACAAATTTTTTTCAATTTTTGATTGATTTCAATATCAGTTAGAAATCTGCCAAATTGATCAATAATCAGACTTTATCACTTTATGAAATAAGTCTCTTAGAGAACACGATCTTCCTTTACCTATGTATGTATGTGTATAGTTACATCGGAACAATAATTTACAAAAAATGCCAAGTGTGGATTGGAACTTATTTCCAGCCAACATTACCGATATCTGTTATCCAACAGAAACAGAGAGACACATAAGGTTTTAGTAGCTAAGACGATCATTTTTCAGTGAGCTCGAGCAAGCAAACAGACAGGTAGTACACTAGATAGCATATGTACAGTGGTGTAATTTCTTTCAATTTTAATATTCAACTTTATCAACATTTGGACAGATTGTTAATCAGTAAATAATCAGAATGATAAAGAAAAGATATATTACATTTATGCACATTGATCGCACAATATTTTATCTGCTTTTATTTGTATAATTTCAATTTATTCAATTCTTTCGATTCTAAAATTCCCATTATTTTATGCTGGGGATAAAGAAGGACTAAATGACATCTAAGCTTTTTTCTCCTTGTATACTGAATCACTGGATAATTGCTTAACAATAATTTATAACTCATATCCAAGATTTAATGATAATGTGATATTTACCAGAGGTAAAATATTCTTGTCGGGAAATCCGAAGCAAAATTTACTCAATATCCTAACTGACTAATTCAAATAGTTTATTTTCCGATCAATTGATTTATTTATATTTATATACAGTACGTATCTTTCTCATATTATATATATAAAGTACCGGCGTCCTAGGAGATATCTGTTAACCTTACAATGACCTTTGCGACCTATCCACCGACATTCTACTCTCGTGAGACTATATTCCTTTTTTTTGTTTTTGCTATACTAGTATTCATACGTTTATTGTGCTACAAGATAAGTTTTCCGCTGATATCATATTTACGTTTTATTATGGCAACAAACGATTCTATCAAATCGCTTACCAATAACTTCTGCAACAATCCTTACGACAAATTCAGATTCAAAAAAAGGATGAATATTTTGATGGATTCTACGTCAATTTGTCCTTATATATTTTTTCATTATCGCAGTACTGCAACGTAACATTAATTAATCCTTATCATTCCATTAGTTAATTCTTTTAAACTTCAATGAGAATGTATAGATGAATTTGATAGATATTTTAGTGGAAATCCCACTTGTTCAACATTTATTATAAACGAATTTTCAACAATCGAAAATAATAAATGAAATAAACTAAATGAATTACACGAAATGATTTATGATATCATGTTGAAAACCATGGTTCTGCCATATATCTTTATTGTTAGTGAAGTACAAATCTCAACCAATTTCTTTTTTTTTTGAAGTCTCTGGAATGGCTAGAATCATTTTACATGAATATTATATAGCAAAAGAAATCAGCATCTGTGAAGAAGAATCCTATTCAGTATTTAATACGATCTAAGATATCTCTAATCGATATTGATAAAATCCACAATATCCTGTGAAAATTCTTATGCTCTAAATTTCATATTCTTAATTGTCCAACATTCGTTTATTTTATTTATTTATTTATTTTTTGAGAGACATTTGAAGAGATTAGAAATACTTCAACATCAAAAAACAATTGTACTGTATTCTTATTATAATTTCATTCATAGATGAATTCTTTTTATATATTAAAATCGAAAATCGATTGATACAATAATAAAGTCTTTGCAAATGATAATTCTACAGCTTTTTCAGATAAAATCTCTTGACTATTTGACATAGGTATTTTCAAATGAATCATATGATTTTCTAATAAATAATCAGAAATTTGTTAATTGATCGAAAATTAGAATACATTAATTTTTCAATAAGTTTATTCGAGATTCAGGTTCGCAATATATATTGTCGCTGATTGAACGACTTCCAAAAAACGGCAGAGCGAATTGCTAACAAAGATTTCGTAATTACTACCAATGGAAACTGTCGAACATACAGACTTGACAATCAGACCAATCATTCATTGTGATAGAACAAACATACCAGGCAGGTAGTAATTATTAAATATTGTCTCAAATATATAAATCCTCCTTAGTTATTTTAATTTTTCAGCGATGCCAGCATTAGATAGTTTATTAATCAGTGATAGAATGATAACACTAAGTAAGAACTTTCTCTTCAAACAAAAGAGCGTTGTTTAGCTCGATATGATCTATTATAATAATTATTTTGAATAATCCTTTATAATTTTGGCATAGAATCTTCAAGATACGAAACGATGTTTATGAAAGAGAATTCCAGCTATTCCATAAAAGTTTTGAAAATGAATTAATAGGAAAAATTGGCTACAACTTGAAATTTCGAAATAATAAACTTTGGGCCTTCAGACAAAAGCCCAAAGATTCGTCTGTTATGGCTTGAAATGAAATACACCAACGATCCAATATGTGTGATTGGGAATTTGGTGTACATTTTCATCGTCGATTATGTCTACGACCATACCACGTTGAAAGCACGACATCTCGTCCGATCTGTCAAGTTAAGCAACGTTGGGCCTGGTTAGTACTTGGATCGGAGACGGCCTGGGAATCCCAGGTGTTGTAGACATCTTTTATTTTTTAAAAACTTTTGTTATAATATTCAAGTTGGTTTTGAATACACTACAGTGATATGTGAATGAAGCAATCGATTAATTTATTCTTGCTGATTGCTGTGACTTTCTATTGATGCGTTCGGTTCGTCACTCGCACGTAAATTGTTCTCATAATCCGATGCATTATTCACATCATTTTCGCTAGGCTATTTTAACCAGGCCTGGACATAAATATTCTATCAGTGGTCTTTCGTTTACTAAGCATTCGATGTTTGTTATCATTGTGATGAATTCGCTTTCTTCCAAGAGGTTCTTCTTCACTGCTCTCTGTATGGTTCTCTTTACAACTCCAATCATCTTTTCTTATACACCTACTTGTCACGGAGCTCCGGGGTAATAAATTGCTATTTTAGTGATTCTTGTTCTTGAATGCTATTCTCTTAAATTAACTTGGAGCTAAAACGAAGTTCTTAGTATTGTCGGAAAGTACAGACTCTGGACATAATCTTCGGCTAACATATCTTCTGAACGTTGAATAAAAGTAGCAGCAAACATATTTTTCATGACTTCCATATGAATGGCTCTTGTGACTAGACACGTGAATAGAGCTATCCAACGCTTTGACACTATCCTATTGTCCCTCAACCATATAGAATCAAAAAGTCTATCTCGATTTTCTCTAAGAATCTACTCACAATCATCCTTCTGATAGATAAGGCGGTAACTCTGGCGCTGTTCAAAGGGTATAGCATTCATCTATTACATCATTTTTTCTTTTTTTTTTACAGAGTTTCCGAAGAATGATTTTGACATATGATCTTCCATGAGGAATTCAACATTCTGACGAATTTTGATCCAGGTTAAATTGGAGAAGACGTGAAATATCTTTTCGTGATATAATACTTTTGAACGATCAACTCCGCAATTCTTCCTCTACATATGAAATACGAGAAGTTCATTAATTCTGATCGAGTTTAAGTCTCTCCAGACTTCTCCAAATATCATTATATCACGTAGTAATTTCCGTTTTTCTATGACTTCTTAAATACGGATTGAGCGATTCTCACCACCAATTTCTTCACCTGATCGTAGTCACCAGAGGACGTATAGGAAAAAGGTCCCCTCGCAGGACGTATAAGAAAAAGGAAAAACAAGAAAAATTATACAAGCTACTAAAAAGAGAGCAAAACTTCTATCGAGTTTTCTTGATGAAATGATGAACGCACATATGTATTGTTGAGGGTGTATTGAAAGAGAGATTTAATTGTCTTTTTCAGTGATTTAGTTGTTTGCTTTAGGTCTTATGGTACTAAAGCAGAGTCGAAAATAAAATCAAACTTGATGGATCAAACTTAACGGACTTGATAGAATCAAAATTTGACGAATACCCAAGTTTGAGGTGATTGAATGTTTTAGCCTAGCATTTCGACTGTTATAGCTTGAAAGAAATTTTGGAACGTCCTGCATCGCTAGGACAACAAAAATGATTCAATATGTTTGATTGGGAATTTGGTGTAGATTTCCATAGTTGATTATGTCTACGACCATACCACGTTGAAAGCTACGACCGTACCATGTTGAAAGCACGACATCTCGTCCGACCTGTCAAGTTAAGCAACGTTGGGCCTGGTTAGTACTTGGATCGGAAATGGCCTAGGATTCCCAGGTGTTGTAGACATTTTTTGTTTTTTAAAAATTTTTATTATAGTAGTCAAGTTGTTTTTGAATACGATGCCTATTTTAAAAAGCTATTCCAAGAAGGAGTTATAGAAAAGGTAAAGAAAGGAGAAAGTAAAGAACGAATAGCTTATCTTCCGTATCAATTGGTGATAAATCCACAGAAAACTATAACGAAATTGCGAGTAGTATTTGATGCACCAGCAAAAACTACAAAAGGTTCATCCTTAAACGAATGCTTACATAGAGGACCAGATATCTTCGCGACAAAAGAAGGGTTTTGTTTGGATGTGGGTGTAGCTTATAGACAAAATGTACAATTTTAGCTTACACCTTACATAATGCAGAAAAAAAACGCATGTACATTTATACTCATGCATGGAAAATTCAGCCCAAAGAATCATTGTATCCTATATCGGTTTTTTCCGATAGTACTAATTTGTCATTGATTGACTTTCTTCGTATTCAGCCGCAATCATTTTTATACACTAACTTATAGAACATCTTTCTTCTTCATCTCTAATTATATGAACTTTTAAAACATTTAATGCTTCATTGTTTTGGTTTCTGTCATCTATTCTTTAATTCCAACCAATAGCCTCAAATTTCCAGTTTCTTTTTATTGACTAGTTGTACTCTCTCTCTGCTGCATTAATCCTTATTTTAAACCCCGATATTTTACACTATATTTTACTCTTGATTTATTTTTGGATGTACCTCCTTTTACAGTACCTATTTCTGTATCCATCACAATCCAGCCCGATTTTATTGGCTTAGCAATTGTATAATTTTTCCTATCCCAAGTAATAAATCCGGTGTTCCCCATTTTTCTTCAATAATTCCTTGACAGTATCGGTTTGTTCGTATCTTATTCTCCCAATAATCAGTTGCAATATACATGCTTGAGCAAATGCTTATGTTTGCAAACATTGTTCTGATTTCAATGTTGTCATTGTGCTAGAGTAACTTTTGATACTAGCAACTCCTGTAATTTTGATTTCATCCCTTTTAGACCTAATTTATTGGCCATAGTTGGGTGGTCAAATTGCATTCATTTCCCAAATCCAAAAAAATTAATGCCTCCTCATATTTTTAATGTGGCATCCTTGCATATGATATATATCTTGGTTCCTGAATTAATCTCTACTCCGATTGTTACGACTATTTTCGGTTTTCATAGAATGATTTCTCAATCTCGATAAAACCTATTATCTGTGCCGTTTCTCTCCAGACGCTATACAACGCACTATTGCGATTGTTTTTAACAATGAAAACATTTAACAGTCCTTCTATTAATATAAAAATCTTTTGTGTTAATATAAAAATCTCTTTAAACTCACTTGTTTCTATTCGATCCTGTTCAGGAATCTTGAAATTGAACTCTTTGTTGTTTGATAAGAATTTCCTGACATTTATCGAGGCATTATTGAAGTTTATTTCCATTTCCTGATATTTGAAAAGAGCTTCATCTGTAGCCTTGTTGATACTATGATGTTATCAACACAGAGATTTTTTTTGATTTAATTACCATTAATTTGTCAAGTAATAATTAATTGTAGCCGATAATAAAAATGGTGAATATATTGCTCCGAATGGGAGTCTCTGAAATCGATAGTGTTCAATATTACCTTTTGTTGCCTGTCCCCCTATATCCTTTAATCAAAGAAACCGTGTACAGTTCTTTCTGCTGGTAATAACTCCAATTGTAAAAAGGCCTTTTCAATATTTGCCACTATTACGAATTTCATCATTCGGAAAAGAAGCAGTACACCAACAAGATCGGGAAGAGTTATTGGTCCTCGATATAATAAATCGTTTAGATTTTTTTCCCCCTTCATGAAGCATCATAAACAATTCTAAGTTTGGTCGTAGCCTTACTTGGAGTTATAACTTCATGATGGGGAAGATAATGAATAATACCAACCTAGTCCATTTCTGGATAGACTTTCTCGATAATATTAGATTGTAACTGATCGCGAATCGTTTCATGGTATTTGAGAAGTAAATGCCTATTGTTCTGAAGTCGTTTAATTAAAGATTTCAACCGACCGAAGCATAACCCAAAATTATCGTCAACTTGATCCTTGATTCTTTCCATGGCCAAGCAACTTGGTATCTGCCATTATTTTTGGTGATATTTTCTTGAATTTTTCTAGCACTTTCTCATCATTCTAGATTAGGTAGGTTGTTCTTGTATTCCTATAAATTCCAACTTCCAAAATCGATCAACCTTTGGAATATCCATATTAATAGATGGAATGGTGATTTAATCCTCATTTTTAATGGAACTACATTTGATATATGTTAATAAGTTGTTAAAGCGATTACCATGCTTGTCTATATCCACTTCCAGCAATCATTGGACCAACTATTGTATCGATTAAAGAGAATTTTGAGTTTATAATTAGTTTTTTCTAACATGATAAATTTAAAGAAATGGTCAACTCCAATATTAACTCGGGATATTTCCAGCTGCTAGTTTTCTCTTCCAATGGAAATTGAGTTGAGATTTCCGGTACATCGCTTTGATTTATTGATATTACCTTAATTTGTTTGTCAAATAGTCAATTACAGTAGTTGCAATGGGTATAATATCTGCTTTATAGTTTATTCCTATTCGCACTTTGGCTGAAATGGATGATTGAGGATTCTTATTACCAAATGTTGCAAACTTCACTTGCTCGTAGTCAATATTTTCTAAGTTTAATCTTTTTGCTAGTTTCTTCGTTATGCACATCGCTTAAGCACCACTATCGAATAAAACTACGACTTTATTTAAAACCTCTGGTATACCTAAATTAATTCAACTTCTTTGCAAAAAGTAAAACTTCCCTGTCATTTCGTTTTGAATATTTTATTACTGAGTTGAATACTTTTGTCGAACTTGTTTCTTCTTTGCTTGATTCAACAGATTGTACTCGACTGTTATATTTAGTATAACATACGCGGTGTTATGGCGACCTTTACAATGGAAACATATACGTTTTCTTTTCTTGCAATTAATTGTCGTATGTCCTGGTTGAAGACAATTTAGAAAGAATTATTTTCTTTCAAACGTTGCATTCTTTGTTCTAAACTAAAATAAGTTTGGCATTCATTATCCCAATGATTTTATCACAAAAAATGTAAGGCCTTTTACTTATCTTTCTTTATATGTTTTCAGGGAGCAACATATAAAGATACATATAAGGAGAAGATACATATAAAGAACATATAAAGATACATATAGAAGAAGGAGATATACAACATATAAAGATACATATAAACGTATAAAGAGAAGAAGAAGAGAAGAGATTTTTTGTCTACAAAAAAAATTATAGATAAAGTTGTTACAATGAGGGCCGAAGTTTCTTCCGAAAAATGTTGTGGATTAATCTTGCTTTTCATTACCTAATATTGTTTGGTTATGTCGAGAGACTGGTTTCTTGTAACTTCTTCATTTCTTTGAATCAGTTTCGCTAAAAATTGTCGTAATTTAGCTACTGACTATGTTTCTTATTCTTTTTGTTGGTATACTTTGTCTAGAATCCAGGCGGGCAGCTTATTTTCAACGATAATTTCGATACTGGATTGTTCAAGATTTTCGTCCATTGCTCCAAGTTGGCGAACTATTCTTTCGATACTTTCGACTGCTATTTTCCATTCTCGGTTATCATTCTTGATGGAATGTAACTCACTGTAGAGTGATTTTTTAATGATGCGTTTGCCCAAATTTTGTCCAAATTTTTCAATCAAGACCTTTCGTATCACATCATAGTTTCCTGGAGTTATGTCGTAATCCTAATGGCCAATAATGCATCTCCTTTTAAACATGTGATTAAATGATTCAGTTTTTGAATACTTGATATATTTTGTAAATGAACTGCGGCTTCGAAACTACTCCAGAATTCTCTCCACAATTTAGGATTTCCACTAAAGGTAGGGAGTGGTAATTGAGTTAAGTTAACTGTTGAACAATAATTATTTTTAGATTGCTCCTTTTTTCGCTCTGTTTAAGGCGTTGGAATACTAACTCTGAGTCATTCATATACATAATTAACGTTATGATAACTTCTTTACCTTCATTTATTAAATTTTAAATACTTTTTTATCCTCGACCATTTGGGTATATGTCTTCTTCTTGTTGTTCCTTCAGTGCTGGAGCTTGTTGAATATATTGGATCCAATTGGTGTTAATAGTTTCAAGTGTTCCAATGTGAAAGGATGGTTGAAATGGTAAAAAGAATCTTACAGAGAGCAGTCAAGAGGAATCTCTTGGAAGAAAGCGAATTCATCACGATGATAACAAAGATCGAATGCTTAGTAAACGAAAGACCACTGATAGAATATTTTATGTCCAGGCCTGGTTAAAATGGCCTAACGAAAATGATGTGAATAATACATCGGATTATGAGAACAATTTACGTGCGAGTGACGAACCGAACGCATCAATAGAAAGTCACAGCAATCAGCAAGAATAAATTAATCGATTGCTTCATTCACATATCACTGTAGTGTATTCAAAACCAACTTGAATATTATAACAAAAGTTTTTAAAAAGTAAAAGATGTCTACAACACCTGGGATTCCCAGGCCGTCTCCGATCCAAGTACTAACCAGGCCCAACGTTGCTTAACTTGACAGATCGGACGAGATGTCGTGCTTTCAACGTGGTATGGTCGTAGACATAATCGACGATGAAAATGTACACCAAATTCCCAATCACACATATTGGATCGTTGGTGTATTTCATTTCAAGCCATAACAGACGAATCTTTGGGCTTTTGTCTGAAGGCCCAAAGTTTATTATTTTCGAAATTTCAAGTTGTAGCCAATTTTTCCTAATTAATTCATTTTCAAAACTTTTATGGAATAGCTGGAATTCTCTTTCATAAACATCGTTTCGTATCTTGAAGATTCTATGCCAAAATTATAAAGGATTATTCAAAATAATTATTATAATAGATCATATCGAGCTAAACAACGCTCTTTTGTTTGAAGAGAAAGTTCTTACTTAGTGTTATCATTCTATCACTGATTAATAAACTATCTAATGCTGGCATCGCTGAAAAATTAAAATAACTAAGGAGGATTTATATATTTGAGACAATATTTAATAATTACTACCTGCCTGGTATGTTTGTTCTATCACAATGAATGATTGGTCTGATTGTCAAGTCTGTATGTTCGACAGTTTCCATTGGTAGTAATTACGAAATCTTTGTTAGCAATTCGCTCTGCCGTTTTTTGGAAGTCGTTCAATCAGCGACAGTATATATATTGCGAACCTGAATCTCGAATAAACTTATTGAAAAATTAATGTATTCTAATTTTCGATCAATTAACAAATTTCTGATTATTTATTAGAAAATCATATGATTCATTTGAAAATACCTATGTCAAATAGTCAAGAGATTTTATCTGAAAAAGCTGTAGAATTATCATTGTAATTTGCAAAGACTTTATTATTGTATCAATCGATTTTCGATTTTAATATATAAAAAGAATTCATCTATGAATGAAATTATAATAAGAATACAGTACAATTGTTTTTTGATGTTGAAGTATTTCTAATTCTCTTCAAATGTCTCTCAAAAAATAAATAAATAAATAAAATAAACGAATGTTGGACAATTAAGAATATGAAATTCTGAGCATAAAAATTTTTACAAGATATTGTGGATTTTATCAATATCGATTAGAGATATCTTAGATCGTACTGAGCACTGAGCAGATTCATAATTAGATACTGACTTCTTCTGTTGTATATTCGTGCTCTCGAAGCTTTAAGAAAAAAAGAAACTAATCGAGAGTTGTATTTCGACTAACAATAAAGATATTTATCAAAATTATGATTTTCAACATAATATCACTAATCGTTTTTTGCAAATATCTAATGGATTCATTCAACTTATTTCATTTATTATTTTTGGTTGTTGAAAAACCGTCCATAACGAATGTTGAGCTAAGTGGGAGTCCTAGGATTATTATTAAGATATCTCGTAAACTTGAAATTCAATACCAAATTTATCCATAAATCTTGGTTGAAGTTCAAACTCAAACTTCGATTTATCTTATAATAGAAATAAATGACGAAACGGTAAGGATTAATTAATATTATTATGATAATGAAAAAAAAACTACAGAAACGAACTGACGTAGAATCCACCAAAATATTGTTATTATTTTTTGAATCTAAATTTTTCGATAAGGATATCCGCAAGAAGTAAAATATCAGGTTATCATTAAATCTTGGATATGAGTTATAAATTATTATTAAACAATTATCCAGTGATTCAGTATACAAGGAGAAAAAAAGCTTAGATGTCATTTAGTCCTTCTTCATCCCCAGCATAAAATAATGGGAATTTTAGAATCGAAAGAATTGAATGAATTGAAATTATACAAATAAAAGCTGATAAAATATTGTGCAATCAATGTGCATAAATGTAATATATCTTTTCTTTATCATTCTGATCAAATCATTTACTGATTAACAATCTGTCTAATGTTGGCAGAGCTGCGTACTAAAATTGAAAGAAAGATCTTGGAATAATTTACTACTACCTGTCTGATTTGCTTGTTCAACTTCATTGGATGATTGGTTTGAATGTTAAGTTTGTTTGATCGCCTGTTTCCATTGGTAGTAGAGTGATATATGTAAAGTGAGTACAAATCCCACTCTTGGTATTTTTTGGCAGATCGTTGTTCCTCAACAGCGACAATATATATTGGTAAAGGTAATCCACGTTCCCAAGCAGGTTCGTTTCATAAAATGATAAAATTTGATTCTCAACTAATTTAACAAATTCCTGACTGACACTCATTTGTTTATCACAAAATCAATTCTATTAGCAAAAGCCTTTGAAAAACTATATATACTTAGGACCAGTTTACAAATGGAACCTGACAACCTGGCTATAAGATAGATTTACTAGCAGGGTTTCTCTACCTAAACTAAATCTAACTCTATTATTGTTGGTTAACAAACATTTATACTAAGAATTAGCAGGATTAAATGCTTTTCCATCTACAATATAATACTACACCACCCTATCTAACTTGTGACCTAAATTCACTTTCACATAAACTCTAAAAAAGAAGCCAATCCTTCTAGCTAGGATTTTATAAAATTTTGAAAAGTCAAATTTGCACTAATACTTAGCTATAATCTCCTTGTATTAAAAGCTAAGAAAGGCAAAAATTTAGATTTGGAATAAACATTGAAACGATACGATTTATTTTGCAGGTCAATAACTTTATTTTTAGTGAATGGAATTATGGCTAATACTTTTGCATCCTTTGCTTCATTAGACTTATAGCCAATAAATTCTGTTTTGCCAAATTTATCAATCAAATCAAACCATACGCTTAACGGATTTTTCATTAGGTCCTACTACCCACTTTAGCAAAATTTGGAGTTAAGGTTGATAATGTAAAGGGTAGTGAGTTTATTCAAGAGAAGGGTAGTAATGTTGTGAAAGTTAAAAAGGAATATAATAAAGTTTATAAAAAGGAGATAATAGTGAAATGATAATGAATCCAGCCAAGTTAGGATATCTATACTTTACCTGGACCATAGCTGTACCATGTTTTGAGACTTATATCTCTATTGATGCTAATTCCAGATAACTGAGCTTTCTAAAGCTGAGGTTTTATGATTTCAGAAAAAAATAGTCTAATAGTAGAATGTGTTATTGAAGAAGAAACAATAAAGCACTAAATTTCCGCCTTTTTATCTCATCATTTTTGATATGAGCCTTCCACCCACAATAAAGATATACTTCTTCTGCAATTATGATTATTACTCAGAATTATTAGATTAGGATGGTTAAAAGATATTATAATAATTATAATATTTTTATATTCTCAGTAGTATCACTTAAAAGATTATTGCATTTAATCCATTCAAATGGATGATTTATTGCCCTACTGATGTAGGACTTTCCAAAAATTTGCTTCAAGTCTCGACAACCGGGGATTTGAGCTGAAGAAATCGAAAGATTTACCTCAAGCTACAACTGCTACAGCCCCGAGATGAAGCAATAAAATTTGTTCACACGAACCGAAATGTACAATTGCCTGGAAGTCGGGAAATTTAACCGCCGAGAAAGAAATGTTACTTAAATTGATCGATTGGATGATATTTCATACATTCAACATGATTATATGATTGTCGAGATAATCAAACAGAAGAAATATATCAATTCATATAATTCTCACCATTCTACCATTTATATCGCATTATTAAAATTTCCTTTTTAAGAGATCGAAAATTTCCAATTTTCTTTAGTCCATTTTTTCCTAAACGTTTTCCTTCAATATATGCAATAATTTATTGTAAATTTAATTTTGAAATTTCATTTGAATTGATTTAGTCGGCTAAATTTTAGAAGTAATTTTGATATTCGTTCTTAATGAAATCCGAAAATCAATAACACATTGAATATGCCTATTCGATAGCAATTAATTATTTCTCATTTAGATTTAATTACTAAATTCTGCTCTAACACAATAATAATATCAATTTGAATAACCAATTAAAAAATGCTATCTTTTATCAGAAACTTACCGTCATAAGCTTTACAAACTTATAATCAACAGAGAAATCATTTCAATTTATATATTATTCGAATTTTAATTTCATTTCTTTTTCTTTCTTTCACTATTTTACTCAAATGAATATCGATAATATTCTAATTTAATTCATTAATTAAAGTAATATATTTCAACTTTCTTTTTTGATTTTCAGTTTTTATTCAAAAAATTATTTGAATTAAATTTTATCAAAATCTCTAACGAAGTGTGACGAATTTGGTAAGAAATGATCAAAATTTTTTATTAGAACTAGCTTATTTGGTATTAAAAGTTTTAGAGAAGAAAATTTTCCCTAAATTTAATTTTTTTTTCTGAAATTTTCAACATTTCAATAATTTTATTAGAGATTTCTTCTCCCTAAAAATTTTATAATTTTTTCGAATTTCCCTTCAACCAAAAAGCTCGAAGGTCATAATTTAAGCGAAAATGCAAAAATACAACAATTCCAATCTTTCCTAAGGTTATAATTTTAAGTTTTTACTCTCTCAAAAGGCTCTATTATTATATTAGTTGTTTAATATTGACAGCACCAGTTTTAATGTTTTTTTCTTGAAATTTGCATTAACTTCAAAAAAAATTTCTTTCAAATAGAAAAATAGCATTGGTGAATTACTCAAAAAGTTTTCAATTTCTGTTATGAATTCTAATTTCTTTGAAATTTCCAATATTCAATTAACTAATTAAAATTCGCTTTTAGAAGAAGCTAAGTGTGATTTGTAATAAATAATTTCTTTTTATAAAAAATGAAACTTAGGTAGTTGCATTGCAACTATAATTGTCCCATTCCCATATGATTATCATATATTCAAAAACATCTTGACTAGCTATAACAAAAAGTTTTTAAAAAACAGAAAATGTCTACAACACCTGGGATTCCCAGGCCGTCTCCGATCCAAGTACTAACCAGGCCCAACGTTGCTTAACTTGACAGATCGGACGAGATGTCGCGCTTTCAACGTGGTATGGTCGTAGACATAATCGACTATGAAATATACACAATCCCCAACCAGACATGTCGGATCGTGTTCGTCCTAGCGATGCAGAATGTTCCAAAATTTCTTTCAAGCCATAACAGTCGAAATGCTAGGCTAAAACATTCAATCACCTCAAACTTGGGTATTCGTCAAATTTTGATTCTATCAAGTCCGTTAAGTTTGATCCATCAAGTTTGATTTTATTTTCGACTCTGCTTTAGTACCATAACCTAAAGCAAACAACTAAATCTCTGAAAAAGACAAATCTCTCTCTCAAGATCCCCTCAACAATACATATGTGCGCTCATCATTTCATCAAGAAAACTCCATAGAAGTTTTGCTCCCATTTTAGTACCTTGTATAACTTACGCTTATTCGATTCCTGCTAAACTTACTAATTAAATATCTCCCAGTGAATATCTCGTAAACTTTTTCTACACAACACGTCCTGCATCACTAGAACAATAAACGATCCGATATGTGTGATTGGGAAGTTGGTGCATATTTTCATAGTTGATTATGTCTACGACTGTAGGAAAAGTTTATCTTGTTGCTTAATTGTCATAAACAATTGGGGAGAATGTATTTATTAACTCTGAAGTAACAATGGAGCAACTGGAAACATTATAGTTGAACTAATAAGTTATACAATACTGTGGTTATGATATAGCAAGTAAGAATAGTCTATTTGATAAGGCAAGGTAGATAAATAATTTTGAGAATAAAAAAGACCATTTGGATGGTCCAACTGATCTATTGCAAGCAATTTCCAGTATATACTTTTGGATCCTCTTTTTGGTAGGCTATAGTTAATGGTACAGTTGTGATTATAAGAGAAAGGAGCTTTGTTTGGATATGGGTATAGCTTATAGACAAAGTACCAAAAAATTCATGTACAATCTATGTTCATGGAGAATCCCACAAAAGAAATTTATTCTCTTTCTGTTCCTTCCGACTTCCCAACCGAAGAACGTATAATAGTTCTTCTATTTCTTGTTTGTTGGCTGCATGTTAGAATTTTCTGCAGTTGATTCAATTTCTGAATCAATTTCATTGTTAGTTTCGAGCAGGTAAAGCATATTTATTGACTGTTTTAGTGTTTTTCCTTTTGGCAATTCAATTGTAGCGGTGTGTACATTCTTATCCTTTCCTTCATGAAATTCCCTTATTCTGGATAGTTTCCTCATATCTCTTGGTGTTTCAAGTTCATTGAGTATAAATATTTTCCCTTTGCGTGGAGATCGAAGTTCTATTTTCTTGTGAGATGAAATTTCCCGTTTGAGTACCTTCTCTATGACTAATTAAGTACTCCGTTCTCCATATCTCTCAGAATATATCCAAGGTTTTAAGACCAGTATTTTTTTTTTTGTTAATAACCTATTCTTAGTATTTAGTTTATGTGAAAAAAATTCTTCATGTTGTGTATTATCATCTTCAATTGATAAGATCAACGACATATAAGATGAAATGAAATGAAAAGGACGTATGACAGAATAATCGTCAAAGTTTATGTCGGTTAATGGACACATGTTAAGAATGCCGTATATTTCTATTATTAAAATTACTAGTTTTCTTTCCCATAAGAGTTTTCTTCCTATAGCCTTTTCATTGCTTGTTTCGTTAACACAATTAATTTTTAAAACTATCATAGAATGAAACGCCATCTTCCCATCGTGTTCTAGGAGTTATGAATTTCCATTTCATTCCTTTTGTTGCTAGGAAGTTTGCATTTCGTTTCATGATGGTTTTGAAAACGAGTTGGAACTGATTAGCATTATCACTTAAAATCAGTTTAGGACATCCTCGTCAACAAATAAATCATAAATAAGAAAGCTTCGGCGGAGATATTGTCTACCACTTCTAGATGTACCATTCTAATCGTAAAACATGTGAATAAAGCTTCGAATGTTCTTGAACGTTGAACTAGTGATTTTGGTAGGGTTTAACGATCCAGCGTTTGCATATCAAACATTATTTAAAACTCGTTTAACTTCTGTTCTACCCTTTGGAATCCAAAATTCATTTCTCATCACTGACAACAAATGAAATTTTGGAACGTCCTGTCGTGAATTTCAATATTGCCAACCTCCAAATAAATAATAAAATAAATTTATCGTTCAAATGGTAAACAATGCTGGCAATGTTATGAATTATTTAACTAAATTTGTATTTTTTACATTCATTTTCTCACATTGTTGTCTAATCCATTCACATCCTTTCTTTTAAATCAAAAAGGATAAATCCTCACATTATCTTCCTACAAGGAAAAATTCCCACGCTAATCTTTCAATCTGCTTCTGTTACAATTCATATACTGTAAGTGGATTTCTACAGCTTATCCAACACTTTTTCAAATTTTAGATTTAAACCAATATGTTCTTGTGCTAACCAAATTTGTATATATAATCATTATTAAGATGCAATAGATATCATAATAAAAATTATCTCCCTTCAATCGAGGGACAATACTACGCTTATTCGATTCCTGCTAAACTTACTAATTAAATATCTCCCAGTGAATATCTCGGGAACTTTTTCCGCCACAGGTCCTACATCAGTAGTGGACAACAAACGAACCAATATGTGTGATTGGGAATTTGATACATATTTTCATAGCTGACTATGTCTACGACCATACCACGTTGAAAGCACGACATCTCGTCCGATCTGTCAAGTTAAGCAACGTTGGGCCTGGTTAGTACTTGGATCGGAGACGGCCTGGGAATCCCAGGTGTTGTAGACATCTTTTGTTTTTTAAAAACTTTTGTTATAATATTCAAGTTGGTTTTGAATGCAGAATAATCACAAATAATGTAGCAATCAAATTTGGTACTATTAATCAACCAAGCTTGAGCCAGGAATAATCATTCAAGTTTGAGCCATTTAATTGTTGCGAGCCAGAATTTCAGTTTCCCGTATTTCTCTAAGAAACACATATCTCGTTTTATCCCCTTCGACCTCTCGATCTTTTGCATTGTAATATATCTTATAACTGAAACATTTGCTCATTTCAATTCTGACAAAATATTAAACCGTTCGGACTGTTTTGTTTTCATAACGCCTCGCTTCAAAGTAACTTTTGCTTTTAACATATCACATGATGATTGTCTTGTTTATTTTATGATGTTTGTGGCACTTGACCTGTTTAGCTTGGGACTTCATCTAAAGGAGGAGTGGTGAGTCCAAAGGGAGTGTTAAAAGTGTCATCGAGACTGGAGGAGATATATGGGATATCTCGTGATTCTTTAAAAATTTTATTTTGATGAAAAACAGTAATGCCAAATGGGTCAGAATTGTGGACAAACCGTTAAAGTCAGGTCGATTGTTTCATGATTTTATAGAATAATCTCCTTGCGTTAATAAAATTTTTAACCAACCGAACTTTTTTTTGAGGTACACATAGTGCTTCTTTCTTCATTTCATACTTCATTTTCTATATTTTTAGAAGCAGCTAATTATTTTTGACGGACTGAGTTTCAAACGAATGCATAAATTTGAATTGTTATTTATTGTTATTTATTTGCTATTCGAAGTTCAGGTGTGGAATCATATGAGAGATTAAGATGCGATTCTCAATGATAAGGCTGAAGATGCCAACAAACACAAAGCTTTATCAAGATCCGGTGCTGGATACTTTGAAACGCCATGGAAAAATGGAATTCATCGCCGGCGAAGATTATGGCATCAGTGATGAAGAAAAAAGGTCACTTGTAATTTTTAGGAATCTTTTCAAGAATTTCAAATAGCTGGAGTTTCATCGTCTTCAGTTTTTTGGTTAAGGATTTCAGATTTTCAATTTGCAGGAGTTCGTTTTCCAGTTTTATTAGTGCTTTTTCCGTAATTTCAAAATTTTTATAGGCTGTTTTATGGCGGTATCGTTTAAAAGAAATTCTCAAGAAGGAATATCTTCGGCGAGAATATGACCCACATACGTTTAAATATAGGGTAATTCATTTTTGTGAGAGACTTATTTAGTTCAAGCTGCTTTCAATTCTTACCTGAATGAATTTCATCTTGCAATCTAAAGAGCAAGATAAGGAAATGAGTACGAATGTTGCTTGCCGATAACAGTTAATTCTCATTTTGAAATCGAGCTGAATTAGTTAGCTCGGCAGTTTTTACATTGATTTAAACTTTAGAATTTAATCTTCATTTCTGGCTTTTTCTAACTTATGCATTGCAGGAAGGTGTAGTAATTGACCCGGCTGTGTTCCGATGGTATTCGGCTAATGCTATGCAATACGAATTTTTCCGTTATACACCACGATCGGTGTTTCTTTACGCTGGCTCATTTATTTTCGTGTTCTATGTTTTGGTCAGATTAATGTTCCAGTTTGAGGTAAACTTTAAAATTCTAAAATATTTCTAGATTGTTTATAGCATACAAAACATTGGCAATTCATTCTGTATAAATAGATTAAGCGAAAAGCTATCATAAGCTGTTTGAGATTATTCAGATATAATTTTTACAGTTGCGTCATTCAAAAGCACAATTAATAGATATTAGGAAATAATTTGAGGAGAAAGTATAGAATAATAATTATATTTCTTAATTGATAAGTTATATCTCAGATAATAATTACATTTCCAGTCGCAATAAAGAAGGAGTAGTATGATTCATTTCAATTTCATTGTGTTATGTTTTTATTCTAAAAAGCCAGGAACTTATTTATCGAAATGAAGCTTTAAGTAATAACGAAAACCATATTAAAAATTAGGTCATGCTTAAATTAAATTAGTTTTAAGATAATTCATGTTATAAAAGAATTGACTTAACGAAAAAAAGTTTTTTAAATTCATTTATGAAATAAATTTGAAAAGTTTAAAAAATTATTTTAAAATAGTTGAAATTTGAAAATTCGAAAAAATACAAAATAAATCATTTAAATAGCTTAAACAATTGATTGAATTCTTTGTGTTTTTCGTCACAACAAGATATTGCTTTACTTTGGATGTAAACCTGACACTCCAGCATATTAGGCGAACTGAAATGAGAAATGAAACTAATATATGTTTACGATGCATTATTTTTTTGTCAAACAATAATCACGTTACATTAGTTATGTGAACAAGTAAAATTCTCGAAAGTTTCAGGATCAAGGTCGTGATATGTGCTTGGATGGTGAATTGTTGTGGTGGGATCGTATGTACAATCGGCATGTGAACACATGTGGCAATTATCATTTCAGTCCAACATTTGTAAATTAGATGACTATTTTGATCGAAACTTTATCATTTATATATATATATAAAATAGATAAATGATTTTGCATTTGCATCGTGTCTATTCTAACTTCTCATTTAAAACTCAGACATGGTTAAAACTATGGATGTATCCATTGATGTGTGTTGGTTGCATTTACTGCCGGAACACCTTATATATGTAGAAATTGGAACAATTCTGCGAGGATAAATTTTTTTGTTAGATGCAGGAAATTGCAATGGATGCAATGTCTTTCTCAACATTCAGCATTAATAGAAAAACGTTAAGCGCTAAATTAAGGGATGTGTTGTTGAAGATATAATTGCTGATTGGGGTGATAAAAAATGTCATTTAGTTTGTTATTGTTTGTGCGGTTTGCGTCAAGGTCTTGTTGATTGTTTTTACTGTATTTCTGAGAAATTATGGGGACAAAAGCTGCACTTAAAACTATTCGTCAACATATCGATGACAAAAATTTCAAGAAAGCAAGAGAGATTATTGAGGTATGCTGTTCTCGATAATTAAAACATCATATATCCATATGGTGTATAATGTGATAAATTCAGACATTATTATTTTCCGCTCTTCTATGTTCATTTCTATTATTTTTAACAAATATTAATTTGCTTCGAATTTTTCAAACCGAAAATAGCTTATTTTTTGCATATTATATAATCTTTTCAAACATAATCCATTCTCTTATTGTCACAGTTTTATATTTAAAAGCTCAATAATTTCTTGTTTATTGGTTCTAGGATTTATTGAAGCAGGATGTATCTGATTACTTATTATTCGTTTTCGCAGCAATTACAAATGGAGAAATTGGAAATAATTGTGAAGCAATTGATTATTACAAAAAGGCGACCGAACTTGATGCAGAAAAGCCTTTAGCATGGCAAGGATTATACAAACTTTATGAGCAAAAGAAATATGTTGATTTGGAGCATCTTCTGATAGTTATTCAGAATCTGCTGCGTCTTCCTGGGTATGTTAACATTTTGTTGAGATGTGTATAATTAATTAATATTTTTTATATTTCCATTCGAAATTACAAATTTTTGATTTTATCTGAATATGTCTAAAATTTTCCAATTCACGAAAAAAAAATGCACGGGTTTATTTTGCTTCATAAAAAAAGTTTTTCAAGTTTTCAAGTTAGTAAACTATAATTATTTTGCATATCATGCATTTCAGGATTACTCCTGAAAAAATAACTATGTATGAGAAAGAGCTGAATTTTATTTTACTGAAATTGAAAAGATTTGATGAAGCTTTTTCAAATCTTGATCGATTAAATGATGCTGAGTTTTGCTATGAAGCGCTAAAAACGATTCTTTCTACTGATGATTGGAATGGTGATCGAAAAAAATTGGTAAATATTCGAAATTCATTACAATCAATTTCAAACTTTTTAGATTATTTCAAAAAATTCCACCTCTTTTTTATTCTTCTTTAATTCTTGCTTCCAGATAGAGCAGTGTTTAACCAAAATCGATATTGATAAACTGGATGCTAAAATTCATCAGAAATGTGCAATATTACGTTGTTTTTGGGCAGAGGTTGCCATTTTTTAATATATTAGCAATTCAATTTCACATTTTCACTTCTACACATCATATTCTTATATATTTTATGATTTCTATTTTTGTACAATATCAATTGTGCTATAACAGAGCATATTTAGACGCTGGAAGAAATATGGAATGTGTTAAGTTGCCATGCTAGATACATTTCACTCGATGATGAATGGCTAACCAATTTATTGCGGTATTTCGTTATTATCTCTTATTTGGAACGACGTCAAGTAGATTCTTCAAGCGATATTGTCGACTTGCTGAGAAATAGCGTAGAAAAGGAAACAGAATTTGAACTTTTGCTCAAATATATTGAGAAGGTAGAAATATCAGCATCAATCAAAATATTGATGAAAATGAAAGATGCAAATGGTAAGTTGATTATGTTTGCTAGAATGAAGAAGCAAAAAGAAAAACAATGAAGTAGTTTGCAATAAATATTAGATTGATTAGTTCTTTGCATCCGCTTTTGCTCTTCCAGTGATCTATCTTCACATGATAATGAGTTTTTTTAAAATTTTTAAAACATTTCTTTGGTGACTATTCTATCTGAATCTTTTTTTTTTTAAATCAAATTCAAGCTAGTATTTTTAGGCCATATATCGGTTTGACTATTCCTTTATTGCTTCTTCAAGAACGATATGAGCAGGTCTTGTCTTTTCTCGATATAGCGATTCCAAACATACATCCGGCAATTACCAAGACTTTAAATGAAGCAATTTTCGGTGCTAAATGTGAAGCACTGTATGGTATTCATGATGACAATGCATTGGCGCAACTAAATTTATTGTTAACTGATAATTCAGGCAATAAGCGAGTACCCAGAAATATACGACTTGCGGTAATTTATTTAGAGTTCAATTCTAAAAGTTCCAAGTATCCGTATGATTTAAAATCAATTGACATTTCGAATTTGTATTTAAAGTGAAAACATGTGCAATGTATTTAATTTTTTTTCGATGATATGTGAAAATGCTGATATGGATGATATGTCGAAAATGGAAATAATGCAAAGAGAGAAATATAATGATTCTGCTGAAGCAGTATACTGGAAGATTATGGTATTGAAAAACTCAAAATCAGAAATGTCCTTAGAAGGTAATAAATAAATTTTTGAACTTGAGTTGGTAATATTGCTTAGATAACTGAAACTAATCAGTCATTTCTTAAGGTGGCAGTTTAGATAATTGTAAGAATATAAAAAAACCATCTTGATTGTTTCTGGAAGAACTACTAATTTCATTTATCAAATTTATTTTATCTTTCAATTCCGATGAATCTGTACTATCAGTGACTATCTTTTCATTTTGGGTTTATCTCACTTGATGATTTTGATTTTATAATTATTCTCCCATTCTTAAATATTTCGAATCGATTATTTTATTGTGCTTCCACACTGTCTAATCCTGCAGTTTTCACACTTCAGTGAAATATTTGAGTAAAATTTCTGGAATTTCTGATATATTATATGTAAGAATTCTCAATGGATTTCGCATAATTTTTATATATTTTTTATTTTCTTTGATATTATTTTTTTTTTTCTCTTCTTTCTTTGTTTTCATGAATATAATAAATTAAGTATTGATTGTTTCAGAAGCGAAATCTTTAGCCGAAGATGCTGGAAAAACCAATTCGAAATCTTGGCAGTGGCTTTTGCTTCTTAGCGAAATTTATTTGAAACTGAATACCGAAGATGCATTTGCCACATCATCTCTTGTGAAGGTGCATTTACATCATTTTTATAACGAAGTAGTAAGTGTTACAATACAGAAACATAGGAAATTAAAATTGCTATACAGTTCGTAAGTAGGCGAGCAAACTTTCAAGAAGCTTGAAGTATTTGAGTTTTCTCAATGTTTAATAAAATATTTTTAATATTTCAGTACCTCATGTTTTCTTATATAAATTATTAATATTGTTGGGATCATGCTTAAACTGCTTTGTAATTTAAATTAGATTTATTTATTTTAAATGAGCAGTTATTCTTCATTGTATAATCATATACTGAGTAAGTTAAATTTTATTTTTAGGCAGCGAAATTAAATCCGTACAACAGCAGAATTTTCTTTCTTCTGGGATTAAATCTGAAAATGAAGAATCGAATCAAAGCCATAGCTTGTTTAGAGAGAGCAGCAAAAATTCGTCTGCAAGATGCGAAGGTAATTTTAATTATTAATTTAAATAGAATAAAATTAAATATTTTATAATACCATTAGTAGCATTTTTTTATCTATCTGAAAAAAAATGGTTTGAAAATATGTGTTCATCAACAGATGTTTTATTTTATGTATCTAATTGTTTTTGTGTTTTTTGCGTTTTTAATTATTCAACATCCAAATAAAAAATTTGTTGTTACTTCATTGTTTTTGAAAGATTGTGAAGCTATTAGACGAATTACTCAGTTTGGAAGGTCGCAATAAAGATCTATTCAAATATATACTACAATATTCGAAATTAGTGCCTAAAGATCTTTGGGCAAGGAAAAGACTTGCCTTATTACAACTTCAAAATGGAAATGTGAGTTTTATTGTGATCCAGCCTTTCAATTATGTAATATTTAAAATCTTTAGGAATATTTTTTAATCTACTCAGTGTATGAGTTAGATTGCGATAAACTTCCGTGTGACTTTTCATAAATTCCTAATTGAAATTGGTATTGCATCTCGAAAGAGAAGAAGCAAGATTTGATATATCACCTTGGCCCACTCGATGTTTAAATTTTAAAATCAAACTGTGTGAAATATAAATCTGATTAGTTTTACACTTAAAAATTTTTTGTTATCTATTTTCTGAAATCTTATTAAATTTTATAGATTGATGCAGCAATCGATCAAATGCAACATATTATTGTTCTTGATAAGACAGATGCTGGGATCTGGACCGCACTAGGAGATGCTTATAAAAAACGTGGAAATTATCAAAGTGCTATCAAAGCTTATAAGGAAGCAATAGATCTTGAATCAGGCAGTGAAATTGCTCAAATTCAGGTTAGCAAACGTTGTCAGTAGTACTCTTTTTAAAGTTTTTTTTTTGAATCTAATAACCTTTTCTTTCGCACCTTTCTCGAAATTCATTTACGTGATTCCAAAAAATTTTGTTAGCACTTTAAATTACTTTTATAAATTCAACTTTTTATTATATTTTTTTTGGAAATCTTGATTTTTTTAGTTTATTCAAATGTGCCAACTTATTGGCCAGTTGGAAAAGCAATTGAACAATGTTTGAAATTGGTAGGACGTGTCGAAAATGGCCAAAGTAACACAAATTGTGTCTATCTGTTATATGCCGGAATCCATCTTGAAATTAGCTCAAAAGTCGGCATACTCCTTACAATTTGATCTTTTAAATCAATTTTTCGGTTTAGTTGAAAATATTTTTGATCGGAATCCCGAATTTATACTACCCTTCAAGTTTGCTGCAGATGCACTTTTGTTAGCGTCTAGATATTATGTCGATACTTTCAATCATTTTGAATTCCCCAAAATCTGGAAAATTGGGTCGGTATTAGATGCAATTGAATTAGCCATTCGTTTCTATTGCTTCATCGTAAAAACACATCCGAACTGGGCTAGTGCCTGGAATGATTTGGGTGTTGCCTTGCTCCGGAAATATCAACTAACCAAAGATAACTCTGAATGTGCGAAGTAAGTTTGTTTTTTTTTTACTTCTTTTGCTAATATTCTTCATTTACTGTCTTAAAAATCTTTATTGTTATATTTGAAATGAATAGTTGGATTTTGTATGAAAGATTTAAAAAAATCAGAATGATCAAAATGTTTGCATTACAAGTTAGGGAACTGAGCTAAATTTCAGTTTTTTTCCTGATTCATTGTAACAGCTGTATTCACTAAAATTTGAAATAAAATACGATGTTTCTTTTTTCTTTGAATTTTTAAATTTTAAACTTCAACTTAATTATTTCTTTAATTGGTGGCTTTGACTGGAAACTACAGTTGACAAAATCCAGCAACAACAATTGAATGTAAACCAGTTGCTGAGGAATAGCTGAGGTGAAATTTTCTATATAAATTATAATTTAATATATACAGCCTTATCGAGTGTTTTAAACGTGCCATCAAACTTTGCTTATCGAAAACAACGAAATCAGTTTATTGGACAAATCTTTCTGAAGCAGTTGGACCTTTAGGGAATGCTTTAATAGTACAGCATTGTCTTTTACGAGCTTTACAATTAAAATAAGAAATGATACTGCTTGGTTTCTGCTTGGATTGTTGTACCTGAAGTTCAGTCAGGTATGTATTATTCGGAATTTTATAGTTTTGATATGATGAAGATGAAAAATCTATTTTTGAGCAGAGATGGAAGAACTGAAATCTTCTACAAAGATGGAAGAAAAATTTGCGTTTTATTTTTTTGAAATTGGAAACCTTGATATGTGTATATTATTTGCAATAGTTTTTTATATGAAAAATTTTGCATATGAAATTTTATTCTTAGCTCATACTATTTGCAGTATGGTTTAGCACGGCAGGCTCTCGATATGGCTCAAAAAATCAACCCCGAATCAGCCGAAATTTGTGTGTTTTGGTAAGTATTCTGCAATCTTTTCTAACTCTATATTATTATTTTATTGAAAGCAATCAATAATTTGTCTCTAAGCTCTTATATTTTTAAGAATTAGAAGCAACATATGATTACTTTATTTTATTATATAATTTATTCCAGGCCACAATGGCAGAAGCAGAAAATCATTATGATACGATGGATTTATACAGACATTCATTGACTCTTAGACCAACTGTAAATCAGCTTATAATGTTAACTTTTGTTTATGTATATTTAACGTTAAAATTTTGCATGCAAAAGCTATCTTATGTGATTTTCCAAAGTTAATTTTCCTTTTAGACATTAGAAAAATCAAATATTCTCATTTTACGTTTATCTAGATATCTATATATTTCAGGAACTGGCAGTGAAAAAGTATACGTATTATTTAATGAAAAATTTGGCCGAAAGTAAACAGTCTGATGATGCAACAATGTTCGATTTTGAATCCGTTCATGAAATTCTTGGTTTGTTTTTCATTTATATAGTTCACAAAAACTATATAAATATCAAATTTATATAATTATGAAATTTTCAAAATTCTGACATTTATTTTATGGCACTTTAACTTTGAATCGTGTTAACTTATGTCTTTTTGGTTAATTCCTTTAAATCTTTTCTAATAATACTCATAGTTGAATTGAAGAAATGATATTTTTAAAGTATCCAAGCAACTGTCTTCAGGAATAAGTAAACGCAGTGATGAATTCATTTTCTTCGTAAGTTTATTAGCTGAACATTTTTGGCATATGGATTATGCAATGCATTATATCAATTGTTGTCATGATTGGCCGAATGAGAATATTTGTAAACTGCATAGACAGCGAATAATATTACGAAGGTAAAATTTTGTGTTACCGAAAGCTGCTTTAGATACTTCTATAGTTTTTCAAAAATATAAGAAGGATTTTTTGTGATTTTTCAGTAATGAAAGAATACATAATATTAAAGAAAAATATCATTTACGTATTTATTTTGGAATGCTACTTAATTTCTAAAAAATCCGTGGAAATTTTTGTTTTCTTTATATCCATACTAATAATAATTTTTATTTTTGTATTAAAGTGGAAATCAACATTCGCTGGAAAAAGTAGATGCATTGCAAAATTTGTCTGTTCTTTATTCATCGACTACACTTCAAATTTATGGTTTGTTCATCAATTTTTATTAATAATTGTTCAAAATTTTTAATTAGTCTTCCTCGAGTGGTTGTAAAGTGTTAATTCTTTTGTTTGTATTAAAAGAATATTGTGATTTCATCGGATATGATTTTAAAGTCAAAACTCTGTAAATTTGTGTTTTAGTGAGGTTAAAATTTAAATGGATTAATATGATAATTGGATGATTAAAATAAATTGAATACAAAACCTTTATTTTTAAAAATAAGAAAGTTTATAAATAGAATTAAAATAATTTGTTTTTCTTACTTCCTAGTATTTATTAAAAATTAAATTGACTCCTACTGTTCGAAGTTCTAAATACATTTTGATTACCAACTATATAATTTCAACTTCATTTAACTACTCAACAACAAAATTAATTTATTTTTTGAATACTTTTTGTCGAACATTATTATTTGTCTTTATTTTTTTTATGTAGGTGATATGAAAAAGGGATGATTTATAATAGAAAGAAAGATTATTGAAAAAAAAGATGATTTTATGAGTTTGCCGTAAATTATATTGAAAAATAACAATGTCTTGACATATTCTTACATGATTGATAAATTAAGATAAATTAATAAGCAATAACATATTTCTCAGACAATTACAGAAAAATTACTGCTCGAATGTTCAGTCTATGCGCATCTTTTTTCGGCTATCGAACAGAATGATATCGAACGCTTTCGTGCTATTTCAATGAATTCGAAAAATAAAATACAAATTCCTCTTTTAATTGCTGCTATTCTTTATTTCAAGAAAGTAGGTATTTTAAGAAAATTTTAAGAAAAACGATTGATTTTTTTTTTCTTTCCATGTTATTGCAAATTGGGCATCAGGAGTTTTTTTATTAATAACATAAAGTTGTCTCACAGTGAAGAGTTGTGAAACTTGAGGCATTTAATTTTATAGTTACTAACTACTATTTTTTATTCAAAAAACTCCTGATTTATTTTGTCTTATGAATCAGGAGATTTTTTATATTTGAAATTAAGACATTCGGCCATTAAAACTTGAATTGACTACATTTGATTTACCTCACTTTTGCTAGAGATTACTAAAATATTATACATTGAAAATTTGTATTCTAATTCCTTAAATTGTATGATTGATTGAATGAGCAATCTTTTTATGATTAGCTGGAAATTTTATGAAAAGGATTTACTCAGAAACTTCATAATATCACAAAAAATATCTGTTTTTAGAAAATTTTTATTATCTGTTCGAAAAGAATCAAAATGATTGCAAGAGATGAAGTTTTTTAGAAGTTTTTAAAGCATTATACGATTTATTATTATTTATAGAAACTGAATGACGATTTCGTTAATGTTCTACGTGATGTAAGACCGCGTCATCAGATTGTTCTTGTTTACCCTACTAGTAAGCAGAATGATGAAAATGATGAATTTTCATATAATATAACTGAAGAGCAGGGCGAGAAAACTATTGTACGATATGATAATATGTCAAAGGTATGATATTTGCTTTGAATTCAAAAAAACTTATATCTTTTCGATTTCTCAAATCTTTTAACAGAACATTTGAAACGCTGGACAAATAGTTTCATTTAGCGTTTATTGCCTTGCGATGAACTGAGGATCAGCAATATAAATCATAAAAAGTAATGATATTAAGGATTGGTAGTACCCAGATAATCTCCGAACATTATAAATAAAATAAAGTAATAATTTTTTCATGATATTGATTATTTCCGAATTAGGTCATGAACTTTTGTTCCAGCGGTTATGCGATCTATTGGCATTGCGTGATGAGCAGCATCATGTAGCGAAAACTATAGGAACATCTTCACAAACTGATAACGAAATTTAAATCTCTATCAAACATTTCATTTTCTAAGTGATTTCTATTAAGAATGGAACAATTTAGGCAACTTTTTTTTAAAATTATATGAATTGTATTTTGAGATGATACTTCTTTGAATGATATTTTCCTGTGATATTTTCTTGAATGATATGAAATTAAGAAGATTTAATTACACATTAAGGAAAATCTACCTCTCATTGTATAGATAAAATTTTTAAAAACGATTATTTTTTTGCTGTACTAGGTTGTATTATTATTTTGTTTTTGTGTTTTTGTGATGTTTATTTTTCAAACCCTGGAAATGCTTTTTAAATTCGGTGTAAAATTTTTGTTTTTTAAATTCAAAATTGTGATTAAACATCAACCATGTACACAAATTTAATTCTATCTAGCTAAAGTCGTTTGAACAAAAAAAAAAAAAAAAAAAAGAAAACGATATATTAATGCACAAATAAAATGGAACTTGTTTGATAACCGATTTTTCAGTTTTTTAGTTTATTTTTGTATTTACCAGATCATACTCATTGAAACTACTACTGTCTTCTGAACCAATGTGAGATCATTGATATCATTGATTAACCAAACCCATAATTCAATGATTTGATTAAAAAAGAAATTATAGTTTTGAATTATGCCATTATAAAATAATTAAAATGGAAATGAATCACTTAAATTACGCATTTATTCATGAACCAATAATAGTTTCATTATTAAGCTACTTTATATTGGAAAAAAAGCGTTTTATTTTTTGCTAGAATGATTGCGTAACCGTCTGAAGCTGATTTATGGGAAGATGACCTACTTTTCAAGGGAAATAATTCTGATCAATTCTCTATCTATTCTTGTTATCATCTCTTTACAGTAAAACAAAATATAGGTCGACATTCTCAACAAGAATTGAAAGACATGTATCGCTTAACTGACCCATTATATAACACTACAAAAGAGAAATCATTCGAGATCAGTAGTATGATATTTAAAATGTACAGCAATAGTTTGTAGCATTTTGAAATGAACTTTTACTTCCTAATAATCAGTTTTTATCATTTTAATTTTTATTTCTATATGGAAGAAAAATTTATCAAATTTTCAAACGATTAATTTATTAGAAATGTTAGTTGTATTATGAAACTTCATTCGAATTTTTGAAATATTATTATTTCAAATTTTTAATCAAAAACCAAAAAATCAAATTGTTAAGTTTGAAATTAATTCTACTAATTAGTACCAATACTTTTCCTTTTATTATTTCGACTTTATATATATATTTAGATGTATTATACTCTGATTTTCATTTAAATTATACTTTTATACTTTTATATTAAGTTTTTATAATACAATACTTTTATATTAAGTTTTTTTATAATATTTTATTCTTTTCTCTATTTAAATCATTATTGTTGTAGGAAAAGTTTTGCCTCATTGTTAATTGTCGTGAAGAATGGACTGAGAGTACTTATTAAGTAGTTGAGTTTACAAGTTATACAATACCGTGGTTATGATATAGCGAATAAGAAAGGCCTATTTGATAAGGAAAAGTAAATGAATAATTTCGATAGTAAAAGACGTCCGTTTGATGGATTCAACCGACCTCTTGCAAGCATTTCCAATATATAGTTTTGGACCTCTTTTTGGTAGGCTGTAGTTAATGGTACAGTTGTGATTATAAGAAAAAAGAACTTTGTTTGGATGTGGGTATAGCTTATAGACAAAGCATACAATTTTAGCTTACATCTTACATAATGTAGAAAAACGCACGTACACTTTATACCCATCATAATGAACCCAACACAAAGAAATCACTGTATTATCATTCGGTTTTTTTCGACAATTATTGTTTGCTTTTTTTATTTAAATTCCAATTATATTTATTTTAAATTCCGATTATATTTATCTTCTTTGCTATAAGAAATTAAATTTATTGTTAAATTAAAAGAGTTCAAAAATAAGTCATTTTTTTTTTCTTTCTTAATTTTGATAATCATAAAAAGTAATCATAACAAAAATTAATCATTAACCGTAATGAATTAATCGCATATAGTTGAATAAGTGAATTGCTTGCGATCTATTAAATTGTAAAATTTCCTTCGAGAAAAATCACAAATTGGACAAATAATAAGTAACAAATAACTATATAAGAAAATCGAAAAAAAAAGTGAAATAAGTCTTTGTATGATAATGCGATTATTTGCTGACTAAAAAATTTGAAAAGTTCAAATTATTTAAGAGAAAAAAACTTGGCGAAATTTTTTTTTTATATAATTTGAAACTGAATAAAATCAATTTTCCTCTAATTTTGAATTCATTAAAGAATATGTAAATTTTGTCTTTTTTTTTTACTTCGTAAGAATTATTTCCTTCGATTATTGATAAGAATAAAATGCTCATTTAAATTATTTCATTTTTACTAAATTTTTCCATCAAATTTTCAATTTATTTCTTTTTTCGGTAAATATTTAAACAAATTATAATGAGTTTGGATAAATAGAATTTCGGGCAGTTTTTGAAAATAGTTTTGAACTGATAGATCATAATTTTATCTTAGAAACCTGGATAGATCATTTATAAAATTTTTCAAAAATATTTATAATCATAAGTATCAATTAGAGTAAAGATTTTATTTCCTGTAATTATTTAATCCATAAAGCTTATATTTAATTCTTCATTATGCCCAAATTTAATTTAGAAAGATTTTTGACTGATTTTCCTTATTTTATTTATTTATTTATTTTATTGAACTAAAAAATTTTTTATTGTTTTTTTATTTAAAATTGAAGTAACTATTGCAAGTCATTACTAAAAAAAAAAAAAATTGATCAATGCAGGATAAATAACTGGTAATTGAAGTAAAAAAATTAGCATTTGAAAAATAAATAAAATAATTTAAAATTGATTTGACTATTGTAAGATCACTACTAAAAAAAGAGAAATTGATTACTGCAAGAAATTGAAGAAAAAAAATTAGAATCCAAAAAAATAAATAAAATAACTTAAAATTGAGGTCACTACTGTAAGGTCATTATCAAAAAAAAATTGATTACTAGATAAATAACTGATAATTGAAACAAAAGATTAGTATCCGAAAAGTTAATAAAATATGAATTGTATCATCATTATTCTTATAAAATTTGCTCTTTCAGATATTCAACTTGAGATGAGTATTTCGGATCGCAAACAGCGTTCATTAAAACCGGTTGCATTTGCAGCTGTTGCATTTTCAACGATATCAGTGATGTGCTGTGTGATCACATTACCAATTATTTACAGTCATGTACAAAACGTTCAATCGTTTATGCAAAATGAAGTTGATTATTGCAAGGTAAATAAATAATTAAACTGATTAATTTAAAAAAAAAATAATACTTTCTTAAATTATTTATATCGTATATTTTGAAGTATTTCATTTGTTTTTTTTGTTTTTAATAAATTTTATAAAATTTATTAAAAATATCAAATAATTAAATTAAATTAAATTAGAATTTTTTGTACTGATTTTTATTTTTTGTTTTTGGATTGAATTAAAGGTTACATTTAATAAATAATACTATGTTGAATATTTTATTCCTTTTTTTCTATTTTAAATTGTTTAATTTAATTAAATTAATTTAAGCAACGATGATGATTTCTTTAAAAATTTCACAATATTATATTTTATGCTAGGAAATTTGAGAGAAGAAATAATGAATTTTTTTTTTTTAAATCTGATCAAAATTTTGTTAGATTCGTTCTCGAGATATGTGGAAAGAAATGGTACAGTTGCAAACGATTACATCTTCCGTAGCTATTACTACTAATGCAGTATCACGTAAAAAACGTCAATATGGTACAAGAAATGTTCGTGCAGAACAAGAAGTAAATACATCAGGTGGAAATTGCTGCACATGTCAAATTGGACCACCTGGACCACCCGGCCCTCCGGGTCGTGATGGACGACCTGGGTTAGTTAGTAAACTTTATTTTTTAGCACATACTTGGCTTAATTTCAAAGTTATCCAAAAATTGCAATTATTTTTACTTTTTTTTTAAGTGATAGATTATTATTCCAATAACATTTCATGTTAATTTAAAAAGCATTTTGATATTTTAAATAGATTATCAATTGACAGATTATTCTTCCAATAGCATTTCGTGTTATTTTAAAAAGAGTTTTGATATTATCAATTGATCTTTGGTTTTCTTTAATGGCCTCTTAAATTTATAACATATGTATTGATTATTCTAACTCGTAAAATAAACAATATTTGCAAATGAAGAAATTACTAGAGAATTTTTTAGAGCACCAGGTCGACCAGGTAATCCAGGACCACCGGGCCGCGACGGTAGTCTGATTCCTGGACCACCTCCAAAGCCACCATGCCAGAAATGTCCACCCGGACCGCCAGGACCACCTGGACCTCCCGGACCAAAAGGTTTACCTGGACCTCAAGGAGATGCTGGTACTCCAGGTGATTTTTCGTGCAGTATTCAGAATTTGATTTAATATAGTAAAAATAATTTCGGTAATTCATTTTAGCAAATGTTCTTTTCAACGATTTTGATTGAATTTAACAATTATTTTAGGACTTGATGGTGCTCCTGGTCTACCAGGACCACCAGGACCTCAAGGACCACAAGGGCCACCAGGATTACCAGGTGAAAAAGGACCTCCAGGAGAGCCAGGAAAGATTATAAATGGTGCTCCACCTGGTCCACCGGGACCACCTGGACCTCCTGGACCTCAAGGTACTGTATCACAAAAATTCATATTCTCGCGTTTTTTTAATTCAGTTTTTAAGATTCAAATGCATGTGGTAAAATAAAAGTAATTTTAGGACCTCCTGGACCTCCTGGACGAGATGGTCAACCGGGTAAAGCAGGACCACCAGGACCGCCCGGTGATCCAGGAGAGAAGGGTGTAGACGGTTTACCAGGACCACATGGACCACCAGGACCTAGAGGACCACCAGGACAACCCGGTTCATGTGATCATTGTCCTCCGCCAAGAACCGGTCCCGGTTCTCTACTTAAATAGGAAATTTATAATAATTCCATTTTCTCTCCAAAATTTTTTTCATAATTTGTTGTTATTTTAAACAAATTCATTAAATGTTATCAAATATGCCTTCACAAAATAATTTTGTCATATTTTTCAACAATTCTTTCAATTTTATACTAAAATGCAAAATATAAAGCAAAACTTTTGCACAATGAAAATCTATTTTCGATTTTAAGCTATAATGTTTGAGCTCGAGCTATTTGTTCATTTTCGATCAGAAAATTATAATCTTCTAATACGATTAAGATTGTAAACGACAAATGTCTTTTATATCTTTTTTTGCTTCTTTAATAAAGTGATAAAAAAGTTAAGAGAGAGTTTAATAATGCTTTCTCAAAAAGTCTCATATATTATGCATTTGCGTCGTTTTTTTTCTTTTGTTTTTCAAAATTCTAAGAAACGAAAGAGAAACCTCCGTATTCAATGAATGATAATTATCACATTCTCCGTATTCAATGAATGATAATTATCACATTCTCCGTATTCAATGAATGATAATTGTCATATTATATATTTACAAATCATGACTTACCTGGCTAAACATATGTATAAAATACTTGTCAAATATTTCTAGAAAATGCATTTATTTGTATTAATATAATAGAAAAAAGTTAGTACATATTTAATATTAAGAAAAATTTGTAAATTTAATTTTATTAACAAATCATCGATCGGATATTATTAGCAGCAATAAAATTATGTACAATTATATTATTTCATAGTTAAAATCTACTGGTGCTATTAAGATTGTAAGCGACAAAATTGTTGGATTGATAATAGGAGGTAATATAGCGAGTAAAAAATTTGAAGATTAATTAAAAGTTTAAATGCAACAATAGGCGATTGATTGAATTGGGCTAGGGTTTATAAGCAAATTGTTGAAATAGGCTAAGGTTTATAAGCGAATGATTGAAATAGGCTAAGGTTCATAAGCAAATGATTGAAATAGGCTAAGGTTTATAAGCAAACGATTGAAATAGGTTTATAAGCAAATGATTGAAATAAGCTAAGGTTTATAAACAAATGATTGAAATAGGCTAAGATTTATAAGCAAATAATTGAATTGGGCTAAGGCTATTATTATTTAATATATGGTCTAGGAAAAAAATAAAAAAGAAAAGATCATAGCAATTGAAAAGGCATTTTTTTTGAGTAAGTTAGTTAGTATAAAATTAATAGCAATCAAGAGTATGCAAAATTTAAAATTAAACAGTTATTTTCAATGAGATAAATCAATTGATTTTAATTCTCAAAGATCAAATAAAAAATTCGAACAACAATCAGCGTCATCTATGATAAGAAGAAAGGATAGGTGATAACAAACCAAAAACAATAATTAAGCCAAAAAGGTAAAATATCAATGTGAAAAAACATTTTAAGAGTAATTAGCATTATTTAAATATATATAACTATTAAAAAAAACCCGTCAAAATATTGTGCATAATCAAAATAGAATTATATATTTGGCTATTGCCAAAAAACAAATAGCCTAGGACTATATGCTTGGTTTTTGACAAAAACAAATAGTGTCAAGATTAGATAATTTATAATCAATCAAATATATAAGAAAGATTTTCTTTAAAACAATATAACAAGTAATTCAAAAAAAAAGTAAAGATTTTCGGAAAATTATAAATTACAATTACTGTAAAAAGAGAAAGAGAGAAAGGGAGAGAGAGTGGGAGGAAGTAAAATTTTAAATTCTAAAACTTTTCTCAGTTCGTTGAACAGTGAATAAATATAAATAAAATTGAATTTATTCATTCAAAAAAAAAAACTTACTGTTCGTTAAATAAAATTTGCCCGAAGTTATTGGAAAAAAAAGCCAAGAAAAGCAAAAAAAGGAAAATAAAAAATGACAAAGTTGTCATTCGTTACGGACAATTCATACTATACGAATTTGATCTTTGATGATATGTTTCTTAATCGCTTTGAAATTCTCGACTATTTAGTGATGCTAATCGAATTCTTGAACTCTTCGAACATTTTAGTTTCTAAAAATTCAATTCCGATTATATCAAGTTTTTATATTATGTTTTTTAATTTCATTTTTTTTTTTGTATTTAAAATTTTTTTTTTAATTACAATTTTTTTTAATTTTTCACTTTTTTTTTGTATTCTAAAAATTGACATCTCACACTTGTTTAGATTGATTACATTACAAATTTGTTTTTTTTTTTGTCTCTTAACATATCCTGATTTAAATTTTATGCCATAATTTGATTAATTCATATAGCTAGTTGATTAATTAGTTATCACTGATTTGAATAAGTAAAAAGATAAGCGATTAATTTTAGTTTATACAACACCCGAGTTCTTTTTCTTAGAAAATTTTTATTTATTATTTCATACTAAATTCATCTTTTATGAATAATTAGTTTTGACAGAAATATTTCATTTCACAAATATTTTAGTAATTGATATAGTCCTATATTTGATATTATATAGCAAATAATTAAATTTGCATATTTTTGGAGGAACTGAAATAATACCTTTCTGAACAAAGATTTTTCATTTGAAATATAATATGAAACTAAATGTTAGATATTTTTGGAGGAACTGAAATACTATTTTTCTGAACAAATATTTTTCATTTGAAAAATCATTTCTATTTCCAAAATTTTGATAAATTTTTTTAAATGCTAAATGTTTGTGTTGCATATTTTAATTACAAAAGCATGATATCATTTATGTGATAAAAATATCTTTGTATTAGAATAACTGAAAACATTCTTTTTCCTCTTCTTTTTTTTTAATTGTAAAATTGAGCAAACGAATGATGAGAGAAATTCCTGGCAAAAAATATTGAACGACAAGAATATTAATAATTTAATTCATTTCCGAAGAGATTTTAAAGTATTAATTTAACATTCATCAGAAATGATAAAAAAGAATTGGGAAGGATTTTCGGATGAAAGATTAAAATGATTTGATTAAAAAAGGATGATAATATATATTTTTTGGAAATATGATGATTATCATTTCAATTTGTCCAAATTTATCATTATAACTTTCTTTATGAGTAATAAATTCATTTTACTCCACATCTGATGTAATTTATTTTTTAATTTCTTTTTTCAGGAATTATTAAAAAAATTTTTAAATAGGGAAGGACTAGAAAGAACTAGTGGGAAAAGAATTAAGGAGGATTTTGAATGAAGACTTAGAAAGAAGCAAGAGTACGGTATGAAGATTTTAAATAGTTTATCAATTTTTTGAATTTCAATCTGAAACTCGAATACTGATAAAATAATATATCATTCAAAGTAAGCATGTGCATTTATCAAAAAAAAAAAATTGAAAATATGAGATAAATTTAAAAAATATATCATTTGTTCTTCTTTTTCTTTTTCTTCTTTTCCTTATCATTTTTTTCTTATCAAAGTTTTAATTTTTGAGATGTATATTGGATAAGTTTGTCATTTTTCTTACATATATATATTGATATTGATTAATAGGCGAAAAAGAACTTTTGATATAGCCAATAACTGCAACATTAGAAAAATGAAGTCACATTTATTTTTCTCAAATACTTGGCCACATATTTCTCAATCTTTAATTCTAAATGCTGTCATCATTTGGCCATTTAAATTACGTTATTGAATTGTTGCAAAATCAATACGAGCAACATTAGAAGAAAGAATTTCTAATTTCATTTCCAATTTCCTAAAAATTTTAAATCTTATTTATCTTCCCTTCATTTTAAAATAAAAAATAAATTTTTTTTATTGCTTACAATCGTTAGGTTTTCGATATTTAAGTATTATAAATATTGTAAATAGAAATTAACATTGTTTTAGCTAGGTTAATTAATAATGCATTTATTAGATGAATATTATCTTAATTATTGAGATTGTAAAGTAATTTCAATGACTTTTAAATATATAAATATTTTTAGGTGCTGTAAAATTTTAATTTCATATGGTTAGATATACTCAAATTCGATAACTAATAGGAAATATTTCAAATTGAATTAATTATCATTTTAACAATGAAAGGAATTTGATAATGCCTAAGAAGTAATATGTATTTGATTTAATATCACACATACTGTAACAGAAATTAACACAGTTTCAGCCAAATTAAGCTAATTAAAATTCCAATTAATTTTCGGGAAAAAAATGGTTGAGGTAATTATTCGGCTAATAAACAATCATTTTTGCTTTTTTTTAATATTTTAATCAAATTTTTTTAAGCAAAAATAAAGTTAAAAGTGCTAAAAAAGCGGAAACTAATTGCAAAAAAAAAAAAAAATAAAAAATTAAATTTCTTAAAAAAAACATTCCATTTCGCAATCAATTTTCCTGAAGCTTATTTTTCATACATTTGAAGATGTCAATAATTTTTTCTTTTTTTTTTGGGTAAATTATTCTCTAAATTAAGGAATAGCTGTTCTGAATTCTCGAAGTGCATCACATCAAAAAAGATTATCTCTCATCGATCATGAAAAATGAAAAATTGTTTTTTTTTTTTAGGGAAATAAGATTGTTAATTATTTCAGTAGTGAGGAATGGATTTTTTTTTGATTTTAGAACAAAAAATTGATTTTCTGGCATTTAATTAAATTTTGTTTATGAAACAAAAAAAGGAAGTAAAAAACTTTCGCCAATTATTCCACCATTAATTAAATATTCCTTAGGTAAAAACTTCTTTGAGTTAATAAATTTTTTTAGGCTTTTTTTTTTTTGAAAATTTCCTAAAATGTGAATTGAAAAAAAAATAATTGCAGCGATTATATTACTTATATTTCGAATTCTGATATGTTTTTTTGTAGGATGTAAATGCTAATATATTAAATCATATATGACATCTTCTTTCACAAAAATAAATTAAAAATTTTTTAACTTTAACCTTTTCAGGCTTATTAGAAAGCTATAATCTAACATATTGTTTTGCAAACTTCTGTATTATTGATTCAGGTATCGAAAAAAATTATTAAACTAAAAAAAAAAACTCTGACTATTTAAATTAGTGAAGTTTTCAAAATAATTTATTTTTATTTTTTTGAAAGAGATGTTTGCTTGTTAGTAGTTGGAACAAAAAAAAAAAAAAAAAAGAAAAAAGAAGCACATATATCAAAGTTGGATAAAGTAAAGTAAGCTCTTTTTGAATGAATAATTTCCCGAGGGTTTTTGAAATTTTTCAAAAAAAAAGCAATCAATTTTACTGACCTATAAAGGGTGCCGCAATTTTTTTTTTTTTTCCTAAAAATTTTGATATTTGACCATTTTTTAATTTGCTATTCGTCAATTATCATTGGAATTATTTGATAATTTTGAAGTTTTATAAATTTTTTTCACGAAGCTTATTATTATTTTCTGTTTTTTTTTTTTGCTTATCTCAGATTATATTATCATTATTTCGTAATATTGAAAAGTTTGAATTTGTTGGCTCATATTTTCTTTCCAATTATTGCTTTTTTCTTAAATAAATATCTTAATTAAAAAAAAAGTTCATAGCAAAATTTTCATTCCAAAAAAAAAGAAATAATCTTTAGATGAATTTTCAATAAATGTCAACAATCTTACATCATATCTTCATTTTTTTTAGATTTTATAATACTATTATTTTTAATTGGAAAAATACTGAAATAACAAAACAACACGATCATATGATCGATACGCTTCCTTATAATTTATTACGTCAGCAATTACGTTAGACTGAACTGAACGTTTTCATCCATCTAATCTCGAAATAATTCGAGCAGTGCTTTATTTTCAGCAATTTTCGAAATCTCAAAACTTTCATTGTGCAAACAAACGAATCAGAAATCATTTGATGCTTTAAAATTTATAAGAAAATAAACCAAAAATCATTTGGTGCCTTAAAGTCCACAAGAAAATAAACCAAAAATCATTTAAAGATGCCTTAAAGTCCATAACATGCCTTAAAGTCTATTAACTTTTATTCATAATGCGATAGGAAATAAATCATATTTTTAAGCTTTTTAAAATTACTGTTACTTTATGCAAGCATTTTTTTTAACTTTATTTTTAACAATCGAGAAATTGGCAGACATCTTTAAATCTAACAAAAAAAAGAGAAGAAGAATTTATCGATATTTAGAATGATTGATGCAAATTTAGCATTTGCTTTACTATCAATTTGATAATAGTAGAGATAACCAAAAAGATGAGAGATATATCGGAAATGGTAGATATATCAGACTTTAGCGAGATTTTAATGGATAATTTTATATGTCTTAATCAAAAGGTTGTAATATTAATTGGCTAACTATTAATTAAAAGTATTGCTTTTTGTTCTTAAAACTTTTTCAACAATTGTCATTTGAGAGAAATGGAAATTGAGAAAATTACTTCGTTTTATAATAGGATATTGTTAAGGTAAATGATTTAATTTTGATCAGTTTATCTTCTGATATTTCAAAATTGCTTGATTGATCCGTTTTAAGATATCATCAAAAACAAAAATACTTTCCCGACTCCTAAAAAAACAATAACAACATTATTTATTATCATAAGAGAACTATTAATTCCTTTAACATAATTAATTTAGGATAAGATAAGGCCATGTTTAAGATAATCTGTTAAGCTTTTTATCAATGTTTTTTACGCATTAAAAGCCAATGAAACGATTTTTTCATATCACTCATTAAAATTTTTATTTTCATTTTTTTTTTTTGCTTTGTTTAGGAATAGTTTTTAACAAATTTAATTTTTATCTGATAATTTTTATCAATAACTAATGTAAAAAGAGAATGAAAGAAAAATTTACTTATAAAGGGACTGGCAAATTTGAATTACGATTAAAATACTATGATGAATTGAACATTTCATCGTACTATTCTTCTTATTCATCAATTATTTCAATACATTAACTTTTATGTAAAAATTTTTTTAGGTTTTATTTTAGCTATCTATTCAGGCGTGAAAGAGAAGTATTTGTTATCAATAACTAATAACTCTCGCTCAAGTAATTATCATTTCTCAAATATTCTGAAAGATAGAAAATCTACGGCAATTTATTTTATATTCTAAAATAGTTTTATGCAGTAATTTAGAAAAAAAAAACAAAAAACATATATATGAAAAATAGTTGATTTTGCTATTGATAAAAAATCCTCTTATTCTGAGAGAAGATGATAATATTATCAATTAAGAAAAAAAAAAAAACTTAGCTAACAAATGATATTCATGTAAAATGTTTACTTTACGAATTTATCGAGTCTAGAAAAAAGTAGTAGTTTTTTTCAAATTTTTCTTTTCCTGCATTAAATTGATAAAAAAAGGATAAATGTTGATGATGATGATGATGATGATGATGATGATATGGAAAAAAAATTGTGATAAGAATTATTGTTTGTTAATATGTTGGCAAAAATAATTTGAAATATATGTTTGTTTGTTGGAAAAAGATAATAGTATTATCAAAATACTTTTAATTTACTTTCTTCCTCATACATCCATTTTACTTAACATTTTTGCTGATGCTTTTAGCAAAATGAAAATAAGTAAGTAAGAGATATTATATATGCCTTTTCTTGTCACATTGATTAATGAAAAGTTATTCGGTTAAGAGATATCTCATTTTGTCGTATAATTAGCTGTCAAAGAAATTTATCCCTTTCATTCTCTCTTTTTTTCTTTCTACTTTTATTTATCATCATCTTATTAGATTCTTTTTTTGTTTTGTTTAGATATTCTATTATCTAGTTTCTATAGTTACACGTTGCAAAAATACATCAATCAATTGAGATAATCAAAATTACGAAATAATCTTGGCATTGAGTTGATAATTATGTTTATTTTTTCTTTTTTCTAGGGAGAGAATACGATCTCATTTTTCACATTGTTATACTGTATCTAATTTTTTCTATGCTAGCTATTGTACTGTATTTGATTTTTTTAGTGGTTTATTTTTGATCAGATTTCATCAATTCATTCTTTGATTTCATCTGAAAGCAAAATTTAAAATTGAGGAATTAAAGAAATTGTTTACATTAACAGTGAAATACTTATTGTTCTTACAATTATCAAATGCTTATTATTTCTGCAAATCACTTATCATTATTTCATTTGCTTTTCTGATGAATCGAATTTATTTTTTACATTAGAAAAATTAAACTAATATGGTATTAATTTGTTTTACTGTATAGTTTCTAGATATAGTTTGTTATACTGTATAACTCTTAGGTATATCTTGTTAAAACAATTGTATAGCCTTACTGAATGCTTTTTCTACCTAAATGTATAATTTGTACAAAGGAATTTAATCGAACTTGAGTAATAGAAGTTTTCGATATTTTAATTATTCCAAAAAATAGTATTAAAACGACTTTTTCAGTTCAATACTTTTTTCATTCATTTATATCTTGGCCAAGATTTCATTCATTTATATCTTGGCCAAGACGTTTCTATCCTATTTCAAATTTAAATAATAACTAGCCAAGAAATATGCAAGAATATTTATAAAAAAGATATAGCGAACTGTAATATTATTAAAATTTATAAATGAAATCTGTTTTTTAATTAAGCGCAATATACGAATAATAAATGAACAACTTTTACGAAATGTATCCAATTATGAGAGTCAAATATTAAAAATAAAAAAAAAAATATTTCTTTTGCTAGAAGAGGTAGATGAGAAATTTGAAAGAGAGAACTATTAAATTTAACATAGATTAACTGACACATCCATAAAATTTTAGCCCGTTATTTATTTTCTCGGAAAATTCTGTCGATGCTTCTTCGTCATCTTCTCCTTCTTCTTCTTCTTCTTCCAAAAATTGCTTCTTAATTTTCAAAATAAAATTATTTTGTCTAAAATTCAAAAGAAATTCCGATAAATTGATTAAATCATTGTTTTTATTGGTAAAAAAGAAACGAAAAAAAAAATGGAAAATTTTTAAACTATCAATGAATGATAAATTACACAAAATTTTCCAATTTTCCATATTCAAGATGTCGTTGAATATTTATGGAAGAAATATCAAAAAAATAATCTTATATTTTTAAAATCTCTACTATCGAATTTTAGATAGTGAAATAAATGCTTCATCTATTTCATTTTATCTTCATATAAATATCATTTGATAAGACAAAAATATATTAATTTATTTTCTCTTAACCTGCTTATAGTTATGAAAAAGTAAATATTTATTAAAAAGGAAAAAAAAGCAAATGTTTATTTTTATTTTAAATTATATTTTCTACGAAGTATTTATTAGTTCTTTTTTTTTATCCAAGCATTATTTGATATTATCATTTCGTATGATGCTGCTTATTTCAATATATCATAATTTTAGTTTTCGAGAATGTGATCATAGAATTTTATACGTACCATAAATGGACTCATAAATATAAATAGAAATTATCGAAAATGCAATTTCAATCTTTCTACCACTAGAAACCGTTCAAAAAAAAAAAATTCCAATGAGATCATAATTTTAATATAGTATGATACAAATAAATATTTTACTCATTAATTTAAAATGATTATTGACGCAGAAACTTTGCTACCACTGGAAATACCTTGAAATTCTTTCTCATTATATTTTTCTTGAGTAAGTTTCTTTTGCATTTCTTGTGTTTACCTTATTATAAATATATAGGTGGTTTACCTCGGTGGTTTAAAAAAATTTATTTCATTTTTTAAATGTTGATATCAAGAAAAATTCGCATTAATTATTATTACTATTATTAAAAAACCTAACACCTCAAAATCGCATTTTACTGAAAGTTCGAGCGAGAGTTATGCTTTATCTGTTAAATGATATTATTGTTTTTTTTTTTAAAAAAAAAAGATTCCTCATTCATCAAATTCATCAATTATTTCATTCGTAAACATATCAAAAATATAATTCGCTTATCTACAAATTTTCTAATTTTTTTTTTTCTTTTTCATATATATATGTTTAAACTAATATTACAGTTCGCTATATCTTTTTTGTAAATATCATTTTATTTTTTTATATCAACAAATCTTCCATATTTCTTGGCTAGTTATTATTTAAATTTGAAATAGGATAAAAACGTCTTGGCCAAGATATAAATGAATGAAATCATACGAATGGAATGTATTGAACTGAAAAAATCGTTTTAATACTATATTTAAGCTAATTATTAAATTTTTGAAATGTTTTTGCAAAATATTGAAAAAATAGTTTCAAAGTAAATTTTTTCCCAAATTTCATCGAAAAATAAATTAAATTTGAGAAATTATAGATGTCGAAGTTTTCATTAGAATGAATAATTCTTAAGATTCTAATTTAATAAATATTTTACTTTTAAAATATAATCTACGAATCGTCGACGATATATTTTACATCAGTGTAATAAAAAATTTTATATCTTTAGAAAAGTTTACTAAAATTCGAGAATGAATTTTATTCGATACTATTTTAAAAGTAAAATAATAATGATCATAACATATTGCATATTTGTACCATATTGTGTCTTCCTAATCGTATATAAATTGACCTTTCACTAAATCCTCTGATACAGGTGGTATCGACTTGCATTATATCTGAAAATGCAACTCGAGAAATTGCCTGATAGGAAGTAAAAAGAAATCATAAAAAATGAGATGCAATAAAAGAAAAGTATAATGTATAATCGATACCAGATCAATATAATATAATGTATCTATAGCTTAAGATCAATTTCTATGTTGATTAGAATGATTAAGATTATGAAAGATTGCAAAGAAAATAAGCATTCATGATGTGAAATGATAATAAAGAGTGCAACGATCAAGATTTAACATAAACAGATATATGTGATCGAAATATGCAACTTAAGCCTATCAGTTATTATTTATTTATTTTTATCATTTTTTATGCTAATCTTAATTAAGATCTTATCAGAGATTTGAAAAAAAATCAATAATTTATTTTAGAAAAGTAAAACAAAGTGATAAATGATTGTTGTATGATATTTTTTTTAAACTAATTTTATTTCATTTGCATAAAATAATTTAAATGAATTTTAACAGAAATAATTTTGCATATAAAAATAGTTTAGGAAATTTTTAATTCCATTTTTTTCTTATCAAAATTACATCATTTCGTTGTTTTCTTGCGTGAAAATTATTTTAGTAACAACGCACAAGCACACAATAATTAGATGAAGCAATTAGCAAAAAAAAAAAAAGAAAAATCAATTATTTATAAAATTTTACTTTCCAATGAAAAATTTGTTCACAAATAGACTTTCATGCATCTTTCTAATTTTCTTCAAATGCAATTATCCAAAATTTTACTTAAAATTTTATCAGTTAATTATCTTTTAAAAGTGATGTCATTGAATTTTGGAAATAAAATAAAAAAAAAAAAAACAAAATTTGAAAAAAAAAAATGTCTTTGAAAAAATGTCATTTTAAAAAAAGCGAATTAATTAATTATCAAAATAAATTTCATTTTTTAGTTTTTTTGATTTTTCAAATTAAATTTAATAATAATTATTAATATTGCGTATATTATTTAATTGATGAAATTTTAAGTAAAAAAATCTTTGATGAATATATATCATATCTTATCTTATCAAATTGAAATCTTGATGTAATAATTTCATTTTTCGTCTATTCCATCGAAGGTTTTATTAGTGGATTTTTGGAAAATTTTTAAAAATAATTCCAAAAATATGATTAATATTGTTATCATTATATCAAGATATTTGTTTGAATAATGCTAGCATTTTAATTTTCTATTTTTAATTTCACAATAAAATGAAAACTTTTTTTTTGTCAAATAATTTTTGCTAATTTATATGATTTAAATGTAAATTGCTTGTTGCCATAAAATTATAAATTGCAAAATTTTACAAATTTTCTTAAATTCGTAAAATATAAATAAACATTGATAAGTAATAGAAATTAAATTATCTAAAATATAAGCAAAATACATGTTTATAACGAATAGTTTTATTCGTTTTTTTAAATTTTGCAATAATTATTTATTAGCATGCAATTTTATAACGTATATTTAACAGAAAATATGCAAACATTTTATTTTTTTGCTTTAACATTTTTCAATTTGATAAGAAATGATAAATCACCTGCTTTTGCTACGTCAGCATTTACATTTTTGTTTTGCATTGTTGTAGATATTTCAATTGAAATATATTCGTCGTAATATAATCATCTCTCGTCTCTAATCTTATGCTAATATTTCACCTTCTTCAACTTTTTTTTTTTTTTTGAAACATATGGCACATACTTCTTGACATCTGTGCTTCAAATAAATTATTTGATTGTCAAAAGCTTTTAAATAAATAGTTTGATCAGATTAGAAGCAAAACTTTGAACTTTATTTCTATGATAAAATAAGGAGAAGTAATTTTGACAACCTTTTTTTTAATTTTCAATAAAATGAGAATAAAATTTCTTCATTTCATTTATCATACTTTATCATTTATCATACTTTATCATTATCCATTATCATCATTTATACATCTTCTTTTCTTTTTTCTAATTTGATTTTTTTCGCGAAATATTTGTTTATTTTTGTGTAATAAATTTTGTATATATGAAGCATGGAATATATGATAAAATGGAAATTTTATAAAGAATTTATTTTCGTTGTTAAATATATAAATCATTTTTATTTTTCTATTGAAATAATCAACGGTATAAAATGACTCAAAATTGATCGAGATTATTGATAAGCTAATTTCCTCAATCATTATTTTTCTTTTTTTGTCTATTTATCCTAATTTGCTTAACTTATTTATTTATAATCACAATCTGATACAGTATCATCCTTCTACAGTTTCTCATGTTTTATCATGAATCAGAAACAAAAACAAAAAAATAATATGAACTTTTGCATTAATGACCTAAAAAAAAGATTATATTAAATTTAAAAATATCCACAAAATTCATTTTCTTTTGAATGATACTTTATCATAAAATAATTTTTGAAAGTTTTTCGCAAGTCTTATGGTAGAAATAAAACTATCGCAAATATTTTAATATTAATTTTTTTTTTAAAATTTGATATAAATTTCCCGTTGAAATTTTGTACTTCAATCATTCGTCCTTTTCTTCTCTAATTTGATCAAAAATAAAATAAGCGAACACTCATTCATTCATATTATCAAAATTAATCATAGAATTGATAATTTTTTCAGAAATTATTTTTTTTTTAATTCAGTAGAAAATACAAGCTGTTGAAGGATTTGCTTAGTAAAAGAAATGTTCGATTCTTAGATTTTATTTTTATATAATAATCAAAATAGAAATATTTTTTGTCTTTTCTTTTCTTTTGTTTAAAAATTTTTGACATATTAATTTTTTTCTTCTAAAAATTTTTAAAATATCATTTTGTTCATATCATCATTTTTCGTTTCATCGTAATATCGTCTATCATAAGTAATCTCGTCTATCATAAGTAATCTCGTCTATCATAAGTAATCTCGCTATCATAAGTAATCTCGCTATCATAAGTAATCTCGCTATCATAAGTAATCTCGCTATCATAAGTAATCTCTTCTATCATAAGTAATCTATATTCCTTTCACTAAATTAAAAAAAATAATTTATTTTGATAAAAATTATGAATTGTTTGTTAATTTTGATAGTATGAATGAATGAGTGTTCGCTCATTTTATTTTCGATCAATCTAAATTACTATGTCATACTAAATTATTATGTATCCTATTTAATATCAGAACTACTTAACTTGAAACTTTAAATGATCTTATTCATACATAAGTTGTTATGATAAATTAAACATATGTATATATATAATCATAATATTATAGCTTCTTGTTATGATCGTTTCAAATTGCAGTGATAAATTAAATATAATAATATCACAGTTTAAGTTCAATGGCTTAGAGATTAATTTTTATATTTTCATATTCTTTAAACTTTTATTTCGTCGTATATTATAACCTTTTCCTTTTTAAGTATTTTTTTTTTAATTTTTAGCAATTATCAATCACTGATTACAAGTTGCTAATACTACTTGAAATACCTTCGAACATCAATTTATAATGCGTCCTAACATGTAATGAATTTTTTTCAAAAATGTGTTCATAAAAGGTTAGATGAGCAAAAATAAATGAACTAATTTTCTTCTTTTTTCTTTTGATAATCATTTAAAAGTTCTTCTTCTTCTTCTTTCTATCATAGTTTTATCTAATTTATGTACTTTTTTTTTCATCCATTCCAAAATTTTAAATCCATTTTTTACGTACGTAAATCTTCGATTTGCATTTCAGCAAAATAAACGATTTAAATTAATTAAAATGATTTGATCTTATATGTTAATTAATTATAATTTTTGCTTTCATTTTTGATATTGCATTAAAAATCATATAAATAATATTTGCAAAATGAATTATCGAATGTTTTAAATGTTTAAATATAAAATAATTAATTTGTTTCGTAATATAATTTCTTGCATAAAACAATAAGTCTAAAATTTTTAAATTTTAGATTTATTATTTTGCCTTATTTCATTAATTATCAAAAATGTTGGAACCGTTATCGAAGCCTAGCTTGAATATTTGTCCGCCGGATAATGTATTGGTATTGCGGAATAACGGATGCTGTAAGTTTTAAATTATTCAAATTTAAAATTTAAAGCAAAAATTATTCACTTATTTGATTTGTTTATTGAATTCTCGATTTATGAAAGATATATCATGTAATTATCCGAAGCATTGTGATATATTTCTGCAGCAGAAGATGATCGACAGCAATGGGTTTCAACAAAAGGTGCATTTCATCAGAGTTTTGATGATCGAAATCAGAGTAGTTTTGAAGATTTCAGTAATTCATGTGTCGATTTAAATGATTCGGTAAATTTTTATTTTTAATTAAATATTAACTAAAAATATTGGGGATATTGAGTAGAAGATAATAGACGGAGAAAAAGGCGAAATTTTTATTTTGTTTATCAAAAATAATATAATAGAATACTTTATCATCTATTATTCTCAAATTTGATAATTCACTCTTAACTCAAATTCATTTAATTATTTGGTTAGAATTTAAGTAGAAATCAATAATTTCATTGTTGCTCCTATTATTTTACTATCATATTCTTCTTTCATTTTATCTGATTTAATCTTTGCTTAATTTCCATTCAATTCATATACAATTAAGAAAATTTTACAAAAAGTAAATCTAAATTTTTCCGCATTTTTATTTTGGATTATTTTATTTAAAAAAGATTGGAAAAAAAAAGAAAATCCAATCAAACTTTTTTTTTATCAATTTATGAAAATTTTACACATAAGCAGTTGGCATTTCTCATTTAAATTTCTATTCCTGTCAAAAAAATGCGGCTAAGCTAAATAAACAAATAATAACGAAAAAAATTTTTTTCCGTCAAATTAAAAAAAATTATCAAAAATCGATCAAAAAAAAAAAAAGCCATTTGTTTTCTTCACAACGAATAACTCTCTTTTCATTCAATTTTTCAAAAATAATTAGCTCTCAATTGATGTTTGAATAAAATTCAGATGGTTAAATTTTCACACAAGTATGTCATATTTTTAAAATTAAAAGGCTTCAAAATTAAACCGCATCTTTCTTATCATCATAATCATCATCCATAACAACAACAATAATCAACAAACAACGGAAATGTTTTCATAAATCGAAATATGCAAAAATATTCATTAATCTAATTCGAATAATAATTTCGATCATAATTCTTTTCGAAGGTCTTATCAACTGCCATATCTTTCCAACTTAATCATTCCTATGACGAAAATACATACATCTTTCGTCGCATATCATCTACATAACTTCTTAATCGCTTTACAAATTCAAAAATTTTTCGACATAAAAAACTATCATCTAATATAGAATTTATTCTATATTTTATGATTGATCATTTCAAAAAAAAGTTGAATTTAATTTTTTTTATCAGTCAACTTTTAGATAGAGCAAGTGATAAGTAAGCTTTTATCAATTTGAGTTTAAGTTTTTATCAGAGAAGTCGAAGCTTCATTTAAATTTTATGTTTTCATTTCAAATAATTTACCATTGACTTGCGAGAAATTTTCGAAATACTTATTTTCACTTATATTTTGCTTCCGTCAAAAAAATTACCTCATTTTATAAAGCATTTTACAGTATGCTTGATTGATGATATTTCCTTTTTTCATCAAATTTTTTTATTTTTTAAATTTATTTTTGATCTATCAAGTATAAGCTATTTATATATCATATAAAAGAGAAAATGCCGATATAGTTTATCATTTTCTTATTATTCTCAAATTTTTTTTTTTTTTTTTTTTGATAATTTGAGATATCAGAATAATAACTGAGATATCAGTGATGATCTGTTTTATCTTAAAATATTAACAGTTAAAATGAATCGTTGTCCGAGAAAAAAAATCATGGATTATCGGAAAGAATATAGTAATTTCATTTTTTCCGCTTCTTCAAAATCATTTTTATACTTGCATTCGTATGGAACGACTTTTCTGGATGACGCGATTTTTTTTTTCAATTCTTAAAAATCGAAATTCCTAAATTCATATAAAATTTTAAACGACTTTATAAAATTGCTTGAATTACTCGTATTCTTGTGATAATTCGTTACTGTTATATCATTAATAATTTCAATAATTTCAGTTAACATTTTACGGTATTAAAAAATAACTTTTCAAATATGTCGTAATTTAGACTTCTTGCAAAAAAAACTTTACAAGTTAATTAAGCCATTTACTATTTCCTTGCGTTTTTTTTTAATATAATACTCGAAATTTGAATAATTCCTTTATTAAAATTGAAAATTTTCATCAGTAACTTTCGTTTTTTTTTTAAATAGAATATTTAAATAATTGAATATTTTTTACTGCAATTGAAAAAATTTTCGATAATCACAAAAAAGGTTAAAATTAAGGAAAATTTGGAGTTTTTTTAATGTTTTAAAAAATTTTCCATTTTTCTGCAAATTCATTCGTCTGAACGAAAAACATTTTTCTTAGTATTTTATTAAATTCAAATTTCTATACAATGATATATTGCTTAAATGATATTAAGCAAAGTTTCGGTCATTTTTTTTCCTCGTTATTCTCAAAAAATAAAAAATTTTATTTCATTTTATTTTATGCTTTTTTTCCAAAATTAATGTTCGTTCGTTGTACGAAAAAATACGGTAAATATTACCATATGCTTTTTTTTCTCGAGAATAATGCTTAGGACATTTTGTAAATGATATAAATGAATATGTTTTGTATATATATATATATATATATATATATATTGTTCAATAAAAATACTTTAAGCTCAAATTTCTACAATGATTTTCTTTTTCCATTAAATATAACAAACGAAAATTATTTTAGGATTATACAATCAATCAAGAATTTTTATCATTTCTCGAGAATATTTTATCGTTTTTTTTTGTATTATTTTATTTTCACTTTTTTTTTTTTGCATTAAAAATTTTACATCCATTATTTTACATTGCGAAGTATATTCGATGCAAAAAATAAATGGCAATAAAAAGTTTTCTCACTTAAATTTTGTTAATTTTAAAAATGAAATGGCAATGAAAAATAGTCGAATAAAAAAGTTAAAAGCGTGAGAATGTTATTTTTTTCTTTTTGTCAAAAAAAAAATCTTTTATATTTATCATTTAAAACAAAAAAAAAAACATTTCTTGTTGAGTTTAAAAAAAAAGAGAATTGTCTGATAATTTTAAGAGAAAACGATGGCAAGCAAAGGAAAAAAAAAAGTTTTGTTTTCTTTGATTTTAAATGAAATAAATAACAACCAGAGATTAATAATATATAAATAATAAATAAAATGATAGCAAAAAAAAAAAAAAAATAAGTGATAACAAATAAATGACAATAATGATAATGAAATTTGAGAAGGCAAATGTTGAATGAAATGCGTCTTTCGAAATACCTCATAAAATAATGATCAGATAATAATTGATTAATTTTATTATTTATTTGGAAAATTTAAAAGATTTTTTCTTTTAATGTAGAAACGTTTTTCAATGAAACGACGTTCGGCATTTTCTAGCAGTGTTGCTAGAAATCATCCATTTTCATCCGGTTACAGTGGTACCACAAATTCTCCTGGTAATTAATTTTACTTACAGTTAGGTTATAGTATATTCAATTACAATTAATTTATTTAGTACTTTTTTTTGTATGTATAAAAAATTACTGAAGAGAAAATGGAAAAGTTTCTAATACTATTTTTAGATATGCTCATATTTTCAAAAAGACTTAATTAAATTATAATTATATTAAAAATGAAATCTTGGAATGATTTCAGGCTGCTCAAATGTTACTGGTAGAGGTAATCCTGGTGGACGATCACCACAATCATCATTAGATTCAAGTGATGTTGGACAGGTTTTATTTACATTGTTAAATCTTATTTTAAACTGAAATTTTCCTTTATCACTATCACTTTATTTTTCACTGATTAGAGATTATTTTCGAAAAGAATTTTTTATTAATAAAGATTAATTTGCTATACCTATTCAAATTATTTGAAAATCAAAATTTGTCATCCCAAATTTGTTCAAGACAAGAAGTTCAAGAAAATTCGGAACGGAATAGAATACTTTATTTTTACCAATTTTTTTTCTCTTTACTTTGTCATAAATCAATGCGCCATTATCATTTTATTTTTGATTTATTGCGGTAATTATGTCGCATACTTTTTTTAGGAATTCATTAATTTCAAATATGAAATAGAAATTTAAAATTTCATTTTTTTAGTATTTCATAATTCAATAACCACACTATTTCAGTCAATAACATTTATAATCAATTTTATCAAATTACAAATTATCAATTGAATCTAAATTTAATTAGAAAAATTGAATTTATAGATTTCGGTAAATTTGATGCGTGTTAATGGTGCAATTGCACCATTTAAATCATTACTGACAACCTTAACAAACTTACCTGATCCATCACCGCTTACTACACCACGGAAAGCTGGCCGAAGTGCTTCATCACAATATCTGTCCACTACGATTAGTCCCAAAAAACTTCATAAAATTGATTCACAATATGTCCTCGAAAATATCAATCGAAAAGACGACAGCACAACACGACTATTCGATACACCAATAGTTAATGTTAAAGGTCAATTTCTCTTAAATATATTTTTTTTTTCAATTTTAAAATCTAATCAATGAATAGTCGTTATCAAAAATATTGATAAAAACTATTGATCGGTTTTTTTTGATAATTTCCATCTTTTTTCATTTCATTCATCTTAAATTGCTAATTGCAATTTTTTTCAATTTCAAAATTTAATCGACGAATAGTCTTTACCAAAAATACTGATAAAAATATTGATTAGTTCTTTCAATAATTTTCATCTTTTTTTCAATTCAAATATCTTAAATTGCTAATTGCAATATTTAGAATATTTTACAAAAATATTCCCATTTTGCTTATGCCGGAATTAATTAATTTTTTTATTAGAAAATTTATTTTTCGATCGTAAAATTTCCCAAAAATTTTTTAAAATGCAAAATTGTTAATTTTATTAATTTTAAATATTTAATAAATTTGCTAATTAAATGCAATTTTAAACTATCACAATTTTTATCAATATCACATATATATGTTTCGTTGCTAAATATTCAATGAATTCATTGATTAAATGCAATTTCAACCTATCACACTTTTCTCATTTTTATCAATATCACATATACATATACATTTCATTGCTTACATTCATATCATTTTAATTTGCAATCAAAAATTTCAATCAATCTCTTCGCATAACTAATTAAATAAAGAATAATTTAATAGTTATTGTATTCCTTTTTTCTTTTTTTCTTTGTTCATGCATATTTGGATTTTTTTTAAATTTTTAATTTTGCTATTTAAATGGATTATTTTGATATAAAGTTGAAAAAAAAAAATAAAAACGGAAAATTCTAAAACAAATTCATTTTCAATTGCTATTATTTATGCATACAATGAAAATGAGCCCTATGCATTCGTATAAAATTCGCTTAAAAAAAAGCCAATCATCAAATGATTGGCTTTTAACGTTTTTTTTGCAATTTTGTTGAACGATCGATAGAGGGAAATAGTTTTTTAGCCTTTTCTAGCTAGGCTTTTTTTTTTTTGACTATTTTCTATCATGACTAATTACGCAAATTAAAAGAAATAACTTAGAGATTGTTTCGTACTAAAATTATATCGTTCATTAATTTATTTAATTTATATTTATATAAATTAATATTATTTTTGAATTACAGACAAATGTAGTAGCAATATTATCAATTTATGTTAAAGATTGATAAGATATTAGAATTACGAAAGTCTCAAAAAATATGAATATTAAAATTAATTTAATAAACATTAATTTTATTTTCCAATTTTTTAATAAATATCAATAGCTATTAGTTTTTTATTAAATTTTAGAATATTAAATTCGATTAATAAATATTAATAATAACTATTAGTTTTTATTAAATTAGTTTTAGAATATTAAATTCAATTAATTATTGCGATTATAGAAATATGATATTAAAATTTAAAATAAAAATCAATAATTTTTATTAAATTAATTTTAGAACATTAAATTTGTTCAATTATTTCAAATATTACGGAAGTTAAGCAATATTATAATAAATGATTTAACAACAATTATACGATAGTTATATGATAATTTTCTTTCTATGCCATAATTTCATCCACCAATTAATTCCACCTTAAGCAATCTTCGTGAAACTTCGAGATCGGTTTAAGCTGAATATGAAGAATATTAAAACTGCACTTTTGCATTTCTGCACTTTCTCGAAAATGGTCCATGTGGGATTTTTTTTTTTTTGGAAGTTGAAAGTTAGTTTGTTTCGAAACTTCAAAATAGTTTCATTGAATTCATTTGGAAAATAGGAGTGCAAATAATATCATAAGAATATGTTGATTTTCTAAATCGATTAACGGATGCTTTTTAAAATTTTTAGAGGTATTGTTTAAATTTTGTTTTTTTTTCGACATTTATTTATAATTCGATATAATTCCGGGATACCTCGATCGATATAATTCGGGAAGAAGAAAGCAAAATAATATTGTGCATGTGAATTAGGATAGAATGTTGTATCATTTAAAAAATATTTTAAAGTTGTTATTTTTAAAATCAAGTATATATTTAAGATTTGAAAATGCTAAATTAAATTTTTTAGAATATTTTCGTCTTACTTATGCTTTGATATTTCTGATTTATAATCATTATTATTATTGAGATAAAGCATCTCTTGAAGTTATGATATTTTAAAGTGATAATCTTCTGTAGCTGTACATGTGCATGCAAAATTTATTTTAAAAAAAAGTTCATCAGTATCATTTTTCAAAAAACAGCAGTATCAGATTTTATAAGTTAAATCATTAAGGTGTAAATAAAACAAAACATCTAGATGATATGGATTACTGTAATCATAAATTTGATTAACAATTCTTAATCATTTCAATCATTTTTTAATTTGTTAAAAGATTAATACAAAAATGTTTACATTTCTATTTTTCTCTTATTTATTGATTCCTATTTTTACAATATCAATTCTTTCCAATCAATTTATCAACAGATTTTTTTATTATCAAAATTTTGAAATAATACGAAAAATTATGCGATTAATTTAATTTATTTATACTACTTTTTTTTGCATATTTTAATTAATGCTGAAAAAAATCATCTTTTTTTCATAAATATTTTTTCATATATATTTATCCAAATATGTAGCTAAAATTCACGGCCCATCTGTCCATTTCTATTAATTAGCAATAGTCGATACTATCAAAAATAGCAGAAATTAGGAACTAAATATGAAAATGCTTTTTTTTTGTACTTATCTAAAAGTTGTGCTTTTAGAATTAACAATAATATGAAGGAATAATTAAAAATGATATAATATGCAGAGGGAAAAAAATGATAATTAATATTAATGATAAATATAAGAAAAAGATAAATATTGAAAATAACACTTACTCATTTGATATTATTTTTTAATCTTTAAAAATTCTAAACTGTTGCCAACTTTTTTTTTATTTTTTTTTTGTTCAACTAAAATAAGCAAATAGTTAGTGTAGGAAGTTGGTTTGATGGAGCTATGGGAATATCTTTGAATATTGTTCAACTACATAATCGTCGTAGGTTTTCGATCATTTTTCTCGAACTAATATTTTTCAATTGTATAAAAAAATAAAAAAAAATGGAAAAAGCAAACAATAGAAAAGTTGAAATTATTGAAATTATTTCTTCATATATTGTTTTAGAAAAAAAAAAGTTACAACTTCTTCGATATCAAATATTTTCATTTAATTGGATGTTTACACTTATTTTTTTAGAAAAAAAAAATAATCACATCTGTTCGATTCATCTAGTTGTTCGAAAAAAAAAATTGGCTATCGATGACGGGAAAAAAGTTTAATTTATATGCTTGCATAGAGTTACTTTATAAATCTCGAAATATTATGGAAAATGAAAGTTTCATTTTGAACTTGAATAAGCGAAGAATTTGACTTCCTCTTTTTTTAAATTCCAATTTCTAATTTGGATTTTTCAAAATTTTTGAAAAGCATTCAAGTGAATGGCCATTAAGAAATGCCATAAAAATTTAACACATAACTCTTTTTTTCCCTACATATTTGCCATTCCTCCGTTTTTTTCTCAAAAAAAAAGGTAAATTATTGAAAATTTATCATTTTTCCTTATGCATTTTTACTTGTATTTGTAATTATCCTACAGTATTTCTATCCAACTGTCTTATTTTTTTGTATTTTATGATTAATATTTTTGTTTATAAATAGCAAGACTTTTAAATAGAAAAATGATTTCATTCTCGAAAAATGATTTCGTTCTCGAAAAATGATTTCGTTCTCGAATATCTTGATTAGTTGCTTCAGTCAGCTTTCACAAAAAATAAATCAGAATATAAATTGTGCAAAAATTTTGACAAACATTTCAAGAAGACAGATGAAAAAAAAAATGAAAAAAATAGACGAGAATAAAATTTAAATAGTATCAATTACAATATATCATTTCCACAAGGATACGAATAATAAAAAATCCATTTGATGATTACTAGACTATGACGGAAAATTGATCTATTCCTAAATTTGTCTCTTTTTTTTTTGGCTAACAAATTTTATCACAAAATCCATTTCATATTTTATGCTCAACTTTTTTTTAAGTTTTTTGTTTTTTGAATTTCATTTTATAATTTTCATTACAGAATTATTATAAAAGTTCTATTTGTTTATCTCTTACTTGCAAAATAATACAACTTCATTCAATTTTCCTAAACATTCCTCTGAGGAAATGATTTTTTTAAAAAAAAAATTGTTTTCCATCTTCCAAAAATGAATGTTCCCATTAAATTAAATGGAAAATGATAAAAAAAATTCTACTTCTTAACAGTTTCATCTTTCAATGATACAAAATATTAACAATTATAAGTTATCAATCGATACAAAATATTAACAATTATAAGTTATCAATCTATTTTTGTCTGGATTTTCTAATATTACGTGTTTAATTTTTCAATCAATTATTGCATAGTGATTAAATGTTTGATTAAATTTTCAATGATAAGTTAATTATAATATAATTTAGTTAAATTTTCGATTAATTATATATCGTATATAATTTGATTCTATTATCTATGGAATGGAATGTTTATTTTGGTAATGAATATATGTACATATATCTGTAGCCCAAAATTATTTCCTATATTTTATTTTCGGATATTTTTTTCTTTTTTTATGTTAGTTAATTAAAGCATTTATTTCATTTTCAGTCACATTTTTTCCTTTCGTTTTTGAATCATCCATTTTCAGTTTTGTCTTCTTTCTCATTTAGAATGAAATTTTCTCATTAGATTCTTTTTTTTTTTTTTTGTTTAATTTTATCAAATAGATGGAACAGAGGCGATAAAAGGAATTACTGATATTTTCATCCGTTACTTAGAGAATAATTGATAAAAGAAATTATAATTTGGAGAACCTCAGATTTATTTTTTTAAGTTATTCATTGATTTTGCTGAAATTAGAAGTTAATGAGTATAATATTTAGGTTTTCCTACTTTTTCGAAGATAGAGAAAAAGATTGAATGAATTATTTTCAAGTATGCTTAAAATACAAATAGCTAATTCAAAATTTTATAGTTTATTAAGGAACAAAAGTGCATTTTCTAATTGGCAATATTTTTTTTCTATCTTAATAAACTATTATCAATAAAATATTGATCATATTTTTTTCTGTTTTAATAAACTGCTATCAAGATGATGAACAATGATTCTATTGTTCTAGAAAAGAAAGTTCTATCGATGTTTTAATAGCGACATTTAAAATTGAAAATTAATCAATAGATTTATTCTTTATCATAATTATCAAAACAATGAATATTTTTTCTTTTCTCATAATCTCAATTTTTCAATTTAAAAAAAAGGTAAAAATGATTTCTTAAAAAGTTTTCTATTATACAAAATAGTTTTGATTAATTCGTATATGATAACGTTTTTTTTTTTTATTTCAAACTTTCATATACCATCTTCATTAATCGCAAAATACTGAAATATAACAAACAATGATGAATGTAATTACAGTAATACAGTACAGTAATACAGTTAATACTAAATGATCTTTAATTCAAGGGAAAAAACGTGAACTTTTTAATATTAAATCCATTTTTATCGTAATTCTATGTTCCAATTACGACAACAAAATTTGAATTTGGAGATTTAACAACAATTAGAAGCAAACTATTTCAAAAATTATGAAATAGTTTTTATTTATGGATTAATTTTTAAGATATATCCGATTTTAATTCTGAAAAGAAATAATTTTTGAAGATGATTAATCATGAAAATATCTTCATAAATTTAAAAATTATTTTTTTTTTGGATATTGATAAGCCATGATATCTTTAAAATTTAGTATTTTGTTGGAATTTTTTTTATGGTGCAGATTAAGAAAGAAAATTAGAGAATTGTTACTATATTTATTCAATTCTTTGATAACTGTGACATTTTTAAAATAAATCATAAGCCAAGAATCGAGAGCTATAGTTTGTTTATTATTTGCATACTGTATGATTTGGCCATAATTAATCAAAATTGATAAGATAAGAGTAGAGTGAATTATTTAAATTTGCGTATACGGTGAGTTTTTAATTGATAAAATAATTTGAAATTTGTTTCTATTCATTCTTTACTTGAATATATTTCAATTTTTCCAACATCTAATTAATGTCTGATTCTGATTCTTGATTCGAATAAATCTTGATTCTTGATTCTTGATTCTTGATTCGAATTCAACTATCATTTTATAATTCCTTTAATGAAAGCAATTGAGCTAATCATCAGATAAATTGATTTTAAGCTATGTGCAAATAAAATTTGATTAAAATTTTAGTGTATGACTTTAAAAAAAACTTATCGGTATGAATTAGGTAAATAATAAGTATCAAAGATTGAATTTTATAAAAATTTTATTAATTGCCAGATATTTTTGCAATTATTGCGCTTTACAGAGAAAGTAAGATTGAAGAGAGGATTTGAGTTAAAAAATTATTTTTTCAATTTAATATAATTAACAAAATTTATCGAATCTGATTTTTTTTTTAACACTTACTGACCAAATTAATATTATCATTATTTTTTATATAACTTACAAATAGTTTCTTAAAATTTTATATACAAAAAAATGGCTGCAGTTTCTTGAAATTTTTATATACAAAAAATCACGATTCTTGATTCTGATTCAATTTGATAGCTTCTGACTTCTATTTCTAATTCAATTTGACAGCTGACTTTTTATTAATTCATTAAGCAAAAAGATTTTCCGAACATTGCAAGAAATTACATCACTGATTATTGATAATTCTCGAGGAAAAAACTTAACCATTTCTTTTCTTAATATTTTTATGTGCTTTGATTATTTTTATACAAAATGTAGGGCTTTTGTTTTTTAATCTCAACTTGATTTAAATTAGTTCACAACTTGTTAATTGAACAATTTGCAATAGTTCCTTCAAATATTTTTAGTGCTCAAATAATTATGATTCAATAATTAATTAATATTGATAAGTAATTGAAATACAGCACTGAAATTATCTCTTTAGGAGAACAAGATTCGAAGAAATCGTTATCACTTGTACTTAGCGAAGATTTAGAAGGTCAACGAATAGTAAATGATGATTCGGAAAGTCCATTAATGAGGAAGAAAGAGACGAGGTGTTTTTTCAAATATTTGAAATAAATTTCGTGAAATTTAATCAAAATTCAATAAATTGATTTTTAAATTACTAAAGATATTAATGAAAGAAATTAAGTATTGAAATATACAAAATTCAATTATTAATTGGAACTATTTTTCATTAATTTTTACTACTGATTTAAAAAAAAATAAATGTTATCATAGGTCATTGCTAATGACCTTGTTCTTTGAAAAAAAATAATAATTCAGTAAAAATTACTCCTGTTTCCAGTAGTGGTCGATTAATTAGACGCCAATTTTTATTTCACGTACGACGAGTTACCAGCGATTATGCTCTATTTTTTGCAGCAATTGGAATTGGTTCGTTTATTTTTAGAAATGATAATTTTCACTTATTTTTGAAATTCAGAATAAAGTATTAATTTTGAACTTTTTCTAACAATTAAATTTCTAATTATAATTTCAGTTCTAATGATCATCGACAATGAAATGAATGCTGCTAAAATTTATCAAAAAGTAAAATTTATCAGTTTAATTTTACAACACTTCAAACTTAATTTTATAAAAATTGTTTGATGCGAGAAAATTATTGCAATTTTTGAAATGTTATAAAAATAATTGCTTCAATTGAAATTATAATTTATTGTTGGATTTAGTATTATTTTCAAACTTATTCCATTTTCAGGGATCGTATATGAGTTTGATTTTGAAAATATTAATATTGTTAAGTACAATTATTTTAGTAGCACTTGTTATCAAATTTCATGTACATGAAGTACAAGTGAGTTTTATTTATTGTTTTATTTTTTTTGCTAAAGAATACAAAATATACAGTAATGAATGATAAAATTGCGAGAATAAATATCTGTAATCTCCAGAGAGTATCAATGTATTTGCTTTAAATTTTCAATTTTATGTTTCATTTTGAACTTCCCTTTTTCTCTCTCTCTTTCTCGAAATATTTATATTTATTTTAGATAATTAGATTATCTTCTGTTGCTGATAAGATAATAAAATATTTGAAAGAATAAATATTTAATCTCAGATTATTACCAGAAGTCAGAAGATATTTATTTGTAGTCTGAAGGACATTGGTCTTAGAAGGACATTAATATATTATCTTAAAAATTCAATGTTATGACAAAAGCGCTTCATTTTGAACTTCCCTTTTTCTCTCTCTTTCGAAATATTTATATTTATTCTATTTATTTTTTAGATAATTGGATTGTTAATTTAGACTGTTCTGTTACTGATTTTATTACAGTACTAACCAGATTCATTTAAGAGCATTTTGATACTGTGTTTTGGAAATTTTTACCGTATTTTGTAGTTATTCATGAATGCAAACAGTGCAGAAGATTGGCGAATTGCTATTACATGGCAGCGTGCTTTACAAATTGTACTTGAAGTAATGGTATGCGCACTTTGTCCACTTCCAATTAATATCAATTTTTATTGGACAACATCCAATCATGATACGGTAAGTGACTAGATTGGACAAATTAATTTTAGATATATATATATAATATTAATTTAAATAATTTTCGTATTTGAAGTAAGCAGTTTTTAAGTACAAATTTATTCTTAAAATTGTAAATATCTGATAAAAAATGAAATTCGTAATTTCGAGATGTTTGTTTAAAAAAATTGATTAATTTGGGTAGGAAATATATAACATTTATTTAAAACATATTGCAATTTACATTTTAAGCAATATTATATTTTTGATTTTAAATAAAGTTTTAACTGTTCAAAGATTTCTTGTGTGATAAAAAAAATTGATTCATTCTATGTCATAGCATTGATAAAATTAAAATGATAACATTTGACAGATTTCTCGAGATTTTTCTCGACACTGTTTTGAACAAATGAAATTTCAGATAGAAACAATAGAATTACCGCTTGATGTGATCTTATCAATTCCAATGTTTTTTCGATTATATTGGTTATGTCGTGTTATGCTATTACATAGCCGGTACAGTTTTTTTTTTGACTATTGCTTATCAATTTTTAATCATTTTGATTTCAATTTTAAAATGATAATATTTGATGGCACTTAAAAATAAAAATTCAAATTATCAATGCCTTTGTGATGAAAATTTAAACGTCATAATAATCAGTAATCAATTAAAAAACAAATAATTAAAATCGGACATTTTTCATTTCTCAGATTATTCACCGATGCATCCTCAAGGAGTATTGCTGGTCTCAATCGAGTCAATTTTAATGCACGATTTATTTTGAAAACTCTTATGACTTTATGTCCTGGTATATTTATCATTCATATCAATAACTTTTTTTAAAATGAAAATAATAGAAATAAGAATGGACTACGGTCTGTAAGAAATCGACTAAGATTTGTAAAAAATGGAATACGGTTTTTAGGAATTGAAGTATGGTCTGTAAGAAGTGGAGTACGGTTTGTAATCGAAAATTATAGACATTTGATCTGAACATTTATAGAACGTTTCTTTATTATTAAATTATTGCCTGTTTACTTATTTTATTTGCTGGAAAATTCCAAACTCTTTTATTGTATTCTACAATAAGCTTTTGCTGTACCCTAAATCAATTTTTACCATATCCTGTGATCTATGATCAATTCATTGAAGGTACTGTACTTATGATATTTACTGCTTATTATGGATAATTGCTGGATGGATTCTAAGGTTGTGTGAAAGGTTTGTTCTTTTCACATAGTAATTTTCAACAATAAAGCGAATTTAATTTAAATAATTTTTTTTTCTCATCTCACTTTATCTATGCGCCATTTGCACAAATCTTTAAGTATTTATATATTTTTATTTCCGTAACCGTAACGATTAAAGCATAATTAAAGCATAATTTTTTTTTTTTTTGTTCTAAATTAAAGAACAAAAGTCGAATTAAAATACATTATGATATACGTTATGAAACTTTTTTTTATGTATTATGAAATTAATTTTTATTTGAATATATTTTATATAATAATTTCAAACCATCATTTAATGAGCTGAATTTAAGTAGAAATCTTTAAAAAACTGAATGAGCAAAATTTGTTTGCAGTAATATTTAAAAAATAGCTTGATTAAAGAGATTTTTTTTTTGACATTAATTTCTTAGCTATTGATCGACAAAATTTTCTTTTAAAATTTTGAAAAAAATGACATCATGTTCGAATCCAACAAATTATATATCATTTTTAAACACAGCTTACTTTCTCTTCATTTGACAAAATATGGATGAAAAATTTTATGTCAAAAGAATATTTCGAATCTTCCTTGCAAATTTAAATGACAAGTAAAAATTTAATGAAAGAAAAATAAGCAAATTATAGGCAACCAACAGCAGATCCAATTAATATTCATGCACAAAAACATCAGGATTATCTTAATTCTTTATGGCTAATTGCAATAACTTTCCTTTCTGTTGGTTATGGTAAGTAAATTTTATATTAGTCAGACAAAAGTAATTATAATAATGCTATTGTAACTGTGTTATAATTATGGTTGCTAATTATTATACCTTCCAAGTGATATGACCAGAAAATTTTATAAATTTTTTCAGGTGATATTGTACCAAATACATATTGCGGTCGTGCGATGGCCGTTATTACTGGTATTTTAGTAAGTTTAGTTTTACTCTTTATTACATGAACAGACAATAATTTATTTTTGAAAGGATAAAGTAAAGATCGGAATGTTTTAAATACTTTTAACCTGTTGATTATTTTTTGAGATTAGAATTTAAATACTTTTAACCTGTTGATTATTTTTTGAGATTAGAATTATTTCTTTTGATATTATCAAAAGATTATCAAAAAAAAATTATCAATTTCTAATCAGATTGATTTCAAAAATATATTTCAATTCAGGATTTTTTTTTCTACAACGATGAATTTTTTTTTACATAAATTATTCTAGGGTACATGTACATCATCAATGGTTGTAGCTGTAATAGCTCGAAAGCTTGAATTAACTCGTGCCGAGAAACATGTACATAATTTTATGATGGATACTCAACTTACCAAACAAGTAATCGATTCTCAATTTATCACTTTACTACTATCCATAAATGTCAAAAGTAAAATTGTCAACATTTATCAATTAATGAAGAGACACGAAAAATCGATATTTTTTAATTTTCAATTTTGCTATTCTTATTAATTCCATATATATCAATTCTTGAAAATTATTTTAGTTAAAACATACAGCAGCTAATGTATTGCGTGAAACATGGTTAATTTATAAGCATCGATGTTTAACGGATAAAATTGAACCCGCAAAAATTCGCATGCATCAACGGAAATTTTTAGTTGCCATTTATGCGTTAGTCTTTTTCAATTTATTTATTATTTATTTTGTCTTCAAATTTATAGCTTTGTTTATCATTAATAAATTTAGAAATTACTTGTTCTAAAATTCATTGAAAGTTTATTTTTAAATTTTAGATTGCGAAAGGTGAAACGAGATCAGAGGAAATTAGCTGAAAATTCAGTTTCGCTAGGTGATGTTGCAAAGGTTTGCAAAATTATCATTACTATTTAGATTTATGCGATAAAATTATTAGATTAATTATTTTTATCAATTTAAATGAAGTTTGTCTATACTTTTATCTGTTTATATGCTTATACAGTAGTGTGCAATTTAAAATTATCAGTATCAGTGAAAGCATCTTGATTTTGTTTAGCAAAATTTATTCGTACAAAATTATAATTTTTTTTTAAGTTAAATTAATTTTGAATATTTTAGACTACGTCAAATACGTATGAATTGGTACATGATGTTCATAGCTATCAGGAAGGCTTATCATTGCGAATGACCGCTATGGAATATCAATTGGCTGATATCAATCGTGAATTAAGCACATTAGTGGAATTTTTACGACCAAATCGAATTTCGAAAAATGCTACGCTTGCAACATCAGCAACCATTGCAACATATGATAATAATTCAACGGATACTGTAAGAAGGAAATGTAATGCATCGGAAAGCTGAAAATTCACGTGATATTTGATAGAACGTATAAATATTACGGTTCTCGAGATTCTATTTTCGTAGAATCTCAAAATTCTATTTTCATAATTTCACTTCACATTTAATCAAAAGATTAATTATGTGTATATTTGTGAAAAAAAATAAAAATTATCATTTTCCTATTTTTTTTTTCGTTTTTTTTGTTTATCTTTTGATTATAAATGAATGCAAATTTAATTATCAATAACAGAGGACGATTCTCATGAATTATTGTATTTGACATCTTTATCTTCAAATTCTAAAGTCAGTCTCATTTTTTTGTTGCCTAATTTTTTTTTTGGAAAACATTAAAGATACAAAATCTTATATGAAAAAATTTCAGATGCAAAATGCATTGTTTATGATAAATTTAAAACTCTGTTATTTGTTTTGCTGCTGGGACTTTTTATCGTAATATCGAATTTTTTTAAAAGTCAATTCTAATACAAACAGATCTTGATTTACATAAAGGATTAATGATTTTTTTTCAAAAATATTCAAATATCAATTCTTTTTCCTCATATCATTTTTATGCGCATATGTGTATATATTAATATCTTTGCTGATATTATTCCGTGTAATTAAGTTATTATTTTAAATTACAATTGATTAATTACTAATTTCTTTGCAATAATTTTGTACGTAATTTCTTAAATGTCAAAAGTAGATAGCAAACTAAAAACATGTTGATAACGTAATATAAAACATAAATAAACTCGTACTATAAAACATGGCTAAAAGTTATGATAAGCTAAGAATAAAATACAACTGTTGATAACTGATAACTGAATATTTGAACTTACTTTGCCTTACAAACGAAGATAAGATCATTGAAACTATTTCTGTGTAAATAAATAAATGCTCGAATAAAATTGAATTATTGATTTTTTTTATTGCTGATTTTGATATTGATTTTTTTTTTTCTAATCAAAATATTGATATATGCCTCATATTATTGTTAAAATTTTTCAGCATCGTTATTATAAAAATTTAACTCTTATCATGCAATATTATTGATTGATAGCAGCAAATTAAAATCTAATTTTTAAACGAAATAATTGCATAAAATTTTCAAAATTGACTATCAATTCATTTTTTCTCTTCACTTAATTCTTCAATACAATCAATTTTGATCATCACAATTTCTGATAGAAAGTAAATTTTTCAGATTAAAATCAATTTATTCTTGCATATTTTGAAAGAGATAATTTTTTTTTTGATTGATGAATCCAGACTTAATTATGCATTAGATCTTTTGCTAATGAAATGAACTGTAAGGTTTTCTTTTTTTTCAAATTTCCGCAGCAATCCTAGAGAAAAAAGCGAATATTTTGTAAACTTTTTATTTATATATGTTATAATTTTGGCAAAAATCCAATGCTAAATTAAATTGGTTTCATGTAAGTTTCATATTTAGATAAACAGATAGATAAGCTTATGATAAAGCGAAAAAAAAATTTTTAAAGAATTTAATATAAATAATGAATGAAAAGATTTGACGAGAAATAATAATAAATTCATGCAACTGCATATAATTAAAGAGATTAAATTCAAAAAAAAAAAAATATTTTATTCTTTTTATATATTTTTTAATACGCAATAAATATTTATTCATTCCATCAAAAAAAAAAAGAATGGATATGGTAGCTCTTTCATCGCAATTATTTATTCCCCCAAAAAAAAAAATTCCCACATTTTCATATGGAAAATATTATTAATTACATTTTAATTGTGCTAAAAGAAATTTTCATAAAATTTTTAAATTTTTAAACTTTCGCATTTTCCTTGATATATTATATATGCATAGAATTTTTGAAATTTCATAATGTGCAGGAAAATTTTTAGTAAATAACAACTAAAGCTTTTCATTTTTTTTTTTTTTTTTGCATCTTCGTATTTGCTGTAATTTGATTCTTGTGAATAAAATGAAAGAGGCGGAATTTTTTTTTTAATATTTTCAGAAATGGCATTTTCAAAATGTCGTGCTAAAAAAAATGTATATACTAAAGATATCCGCTCTATTGCTATCACAGTTTTATTAAAGCGCAAGAAATGTTGGCTAAAATTAAGCATCATTATTTCTAATTCGATTCCATTTGAATTTATCAAATTGGATCAGATGGAAGAATCTTGAATATATAGATTTTCCATTATCGAGAATAAATTTCCCCATTTAGGCATTGATTTTACTATGAGCATTCTTTTTGATATATATCAAAATTTATGAAATGATTGCTAGCATTATTTGTTTATTATTCTTAATTTTTTTTTCATTTTTTAATCAATAAAAATTTTAAACGTTTTTATGAAAAATTATGTTCAACTATCATGATTATTAATGATATGTAATCATCTAATTTCGATAATCTAAGAAATGAGATAATATTTATTAACATATTTAAATCAAATATTACTACATATTATTATTCGAGAGCAATACTATTTCATTTCCATAAATTATGATGATAAAAATATCATATGAATCAAGCTTATCTTAGAAGTGATATAATATTTATTCCTTAACATATTTAAATCAAATATTACTACATGTATTATTCGAAAAGCAATACTATTTCATTTCCATAAATTATGATGATAAAAATATCATATGAATCGTACTTATTGAGAATTATCATAGCGTGTTTTTATAAATGTTAGATTTGCTCTCTCTTTTTTTTTTTAAATCATACTATGCGTTTTACTTAATTAAGATGAAGTAATTTTCATATTCCAATAAAGCTTATATCTTATTTCATCTTATTAGCAAAGATAATCTATTTGTAAATATGATGAATATACATATATTATCAATAGACAGATGTTGACAATCACATGCCATACGATGTATCCAATTAAAGTAACAACTAAGGCTATCATTTTACATCGGTCAATATTTATTCTATCTAATTCATCCATTCATTTTATTCATGATATCTATCTATCTATTCATTCATTTTGCATTACATTCGAATCATCTTCAAACATTTTCATAGAAATGTGTTCGTCGAATAAGCTATGTCGCGTTAATCTATTTGTTTTCAATTTTTTAACCTTCTATTTCACTCTCGAGATCTCCCTCTTTCTCTCTCTCTCTCTCTGTCTATCTTTCTTTCTTTTCCAATAGTTTTTAGCTATTTATGCAAAATAAAAACCTTAAGGGAATGTTGTAAAAGTCAATATTTATTGATATGCTTGATTAGAGAGAAAAGAAAAACACGAATAATAAAACTTTGTAGAGCAGAGAGTAAAAAAAGGAGAAAAAATAAAAAATGTATTGAAAAATAAGTAAATGATTTAAATTGAAATTTGAATTTGTTAAATGAAATTTCACATTTTATTTCATCAAATTTTTTGCATTAAATTTTCCTAATTTCCTAAATTATAGTAATAGCTACTGAGTGTACGGTAACTGTAATGATGATGGCACGGTAATATACCGTTGCTCATGCTAATTCCTTAAATATAGCATGTATGCAACCCTGAACATCTAAGGGAACCACAGACCTGTTATTTAATACAATACGACTATTCTAAAATATAAATTTCGAAAATAATTATTATTTAGTATACAGTAATTGTAATGACAAAATAGTACGAACATTGCATACTATCATTATAGGATTTAAATGTTAAAATAATCATTTAGAAGTGATTATAACAGATTTTTTCAAATTACTTTTTTTACACACTGGAAAATTAATCTTAAACTTAGGTAATTAAACCTTTGTTGCGATAATTTCGATAAAATATCAACGAATGTAACAATTACAATATCAATGTTATAGATAAGATAATTCTGATAGTAAATGACATATTTTTGCATTAACTAATTTTATAGCTGAAAATGAATAAAATGCAAAAAAAAGAAAAATAAACGGATGAATGAAAAATGATCGAAATGATGGATAAAAAATTTTGTTCCTTTTTTGATAGTTGGCTATTTTGATTCAAATTTTTTTCCCTTCTTTTCGTTGTAATTCATTTCTTTTCTAAATTATTGCTATATTCACTGAAAAGCTTGGCTATTCAAAAAAAAAAATTTTTTTTCCTTTATTTTTTTTTTGTAAATTTCTGTTCTTAATTTTAAGTGACAAATTCGAATTTGCAAGCTATTCCTAAAATTTTGCTGCATAGTTTTTTATTAATAAGCACCTCATATATATATATTATATATGAAAAATAAATAAATTTTTATGCATAGATTTTAATATTCTAGAATTTTCGAAAATTTTTTCATTACTTTCACTTTTTTTTTTAAATAACTAATGTTGTTTACGATAGTAAATGACGCACATAATATACCTTGGCCACTTTTTTTTTTTGTTCACGTTATTATCGGTGACTATTTGAAGCATTTATACTTTCTGTTTATTTCAAAAATTATCGAAGCTGATAAAAATTTTATTTTCGTTAAATTTTTTTTTCAGCAGCAAAATAATGTATTTCGTAAATACGAATTGAATGAAAAAAATAAAAATAAATATTTTGGACAATGATTATTGACATCATATTGTTGAGATATGGTTATTTCTTGATATTCATTGTAAATTTAATATATTAAAATATCTTTCAGTCTTTTTTATAAAATTTATTGTTTATTTTGTTGCAATTGAAAATATTTTTTGCTCGTTTAGTTAGTATTATATTTTCTTTTATACGTTTAAATTTTTGTTGTTATTAGAAAAATTTAATTTAATTTAGAAAATTTTTTTGTTTTTAATCTTTTACCTAATTCCTGGTTGTAATTCTTTGAAAGCAAATTATGAAATATTTGAAATAATTTCAAAAAAAAAAAATTTCTAATCTATTTTCCACTTATCAGTCATTCAAATAAGCATCTCTTTTCTGTCATCTTCAATTTTTTTGAAAAAATTTCTGATGTCATTTATGATGCTTTGAAAAGTTTTGCAACGTTCGATAAAATTTATGATTTTTGAACGACTTAGTAAATAGTGATGGTAGATTTTAAATTTTCAGATATCGTTTCATCATGTAAATTTAACTGATCGAAGATTTTAAATTTAAAATTTCTCATTAATTTCACTAAACAGCAGTCAATTAATTTAAGATATAACAGATATTGTTGATCTTTTTTCTAAAACATACATTTCTACAATATTTTTAATGGCAATGCGAAAATGTAAAAGCCAATAATTTCGAGGAGGTTTTTTGAATAAATTGTGAGGGAAGAAATTTTATTAAAAGTTAATAACAAAGCTTTATGTATTATATGTTATCAAGAAATTAAAATTAATCAATACCATTTTGAATTAAGCCTAATCAACAGATTATAGCCTTATAAGCTCCCTTATGAGAGTGGTAGTCTTTTATTCTTTCATCCATCAGCCAGATTATTTTTAATTAAGTCTATACCGTAATATTTAAAGGACATATTGCTTTGATAAAATCAGCAAAAAAAAGAGCTTGAAAAAATCTTCCAAAAATATTCTTGATGATGAATTATTTCAAGTTATATAAAAATTAAACCTTTGAGTGGTTAAGTTCATTTGATTAAAATATATTCATCTAATCACAATGTTATTATTTTTTCCTTTCAACATTTATCCTCTTTTTATTCCATTCAATTGATAAGGCTAATTTTCTTAACATTTTCAGTTTTTATCATACAATTGAAACTATTCAAAAAGTGGCGAAATATGAAAATTCTCTTTATCAAATACAAAAAAGTAAAAATTTTCTTTTGCCATTTTACTAATCTATAACAAGATTTAGGCAGAAAAATTCATAACTATAATTGAATTGAAATGAACAAAAAAAAAAAAAAAAATAAAAATGAAATGAAAGTACATCTTTGAAAGAACTTTCTTGTCACTCTTACTTCACATATCAGTCGATGTTCACTTTTTTTAATAAGCTTGATTTTTTTCTTTTTTGAAACTATAAATGCTTTTAGCATTTTATAATAGAAAGATAAAATTTATCATTGAAATTTATCAATGTTTTAAGAAAAATGATTTGCAGTATCAAAATTGCTGCATTTCATTCTTGAAAGGAGCGAAAAGTTTAATTTGCGATCAAACCTTGTTTTTTTTTTTTTTGAAGGCAAAATTATTAGAATTTAAATTCTAATTAATAACTGTATAAATATTGAAGTTGTTACTAATCCAATCAAATTAGTCTTTTTTGTTGCAATCATTTTGTGTTGTTTTAATATTATCACATATTGAGATAAATTTTAAATAAATTTTAGACAAAAAATATGCATTCAAGTCATCGGACACTTTTTTTTGAGATTTCAATTATTTCGATTTTCTTTCCTAATAATTTGACTTATCATCCACAAATTACTTTATTATTTCCGAATTAAATCTTACTTAGATATTATTATAAGGTATTGAGTTAGTTGTTATGTAATTATGATTAATTAGTTTTAATTTCGTGATAGTCAGTTGCAATCGTGTAATTCCTTCTAATCGAAAGTTTGTGATTTATTAGCGATCTCCTAATATAGATTAATGATTTCATGTGGAAAAAGCTAAGAAAAGAGACAAATGAATAAAATAGCAAACTAATTTTAAAAGTGCTTAGAGGAGGGGGCGATTTTCAATGGAAGTATTTTTGCTGCAAATTGTAAGTGCGAAGAGCTTCATTGATTTAAAATGCATGGGATATTTGGAATAGAGATTTTGTGGCCAAGTAAAGAAATAAAAGGCCTAGTAAAACGAACATCAGCTTTTTTTTTTCCTGCTTCGCTTTGCTCTACCTAATTTTTCTTTCTACGGATGTAATACTTTACATTTCTCAACATTCCTGCTATTTCGATTAATTGAGAGATGAAAAGTATGAAAAAATTTTTATATTTTAAAATGTTATATGTTAAAGGTTATTTTTTGCCTTAACTTAACTGATATTTGAGAAAAAATTTTAAGTCTTATATTTTGGCAAAATTATGGAATAATAATGAAATTCTTCATAAGCAATAATAGTATCTATCAAGATTAAATAAAATTGCGAAATACTTCAAAAATTAGGTAATTTCATATGATGATAAAATTATGAGATTCTGATTTCATCAAAATGAATGCAGAATCATTATGAATGATTATGCTGATGATCGGAATGCGAACTAAAATAACAAACTGAAAATTTTTGCCGAAGGAAAAATAGCAATTTCAAAAAAGATTGATAAAGTTTTTTTTCTCCCTCCTGAAATGATTTTTTAAAGAAATTGTTGTCTAGTTTTCGAATCAAATAAGGAAAATAAACTATCAATCAAAAATATGTATATATATGCATAGGAAAGAAATATTTAATATGGAAAAATTAAATTCAATTAAAAAAGATAAGAAAAAATTAAATTAATGGATAATGTCTTTTTTTATTTTTTATTTAATGATATAGCTAGTAAACTTTATTTTTTACTACTATACACTGCCATTATGCAATTTTTTTTATAAAAATAACATCAATAGATCAAGGAATAATAAGAGAATGAAAATAATCAGATAGATAAACAATATTTTTAAAAAATTTTAATTATTGATTTAGTGATTAGTTTTTATATTAAATTTGAAATTATTAAAATTTTAATTATTAGAATAATACGTGGTATCTAAAATTATAACAATAAAAATTTTAATTATTAGAATAATACGTGGTATCTAAAATTATAACAATAACAGCAGATTTGATTTGCATTTCTGAAGTTTTCGAAATTTTAAAAGTTAGTGAATTTTTGAAGAAATCAAATAATTAGAAAATCAATCGAATCTTGTATCTAACAATCAAATCAATCAATTTAAATTTATCAAAAATTCGTTTATCATCTTTATCATATTCGAAATAAATATTATATCATTTCTCCTTTCAGATTATTGTTTTATTCTTATGATAAAAATTTTTTTCCAAGAAAATAGCAGTAAAAATTTGAATTATTATCATATTCGAAATAATTGTTATATTCATTGTCTTCAGATTACTGAGCAAAAAAATGGATTTTTATGATGAAATCTCTTTGTTTTTTTTTTTTTTTTTTTGCCAAGAAAATAGCTATAGAAATTTTGATAACAAAATAGTAATATTATGAAGGAAGTTTCAGATAAGACACATAAATAGTATACGAGAATGTGGCATACGATGAATAATGCAATCTCAATTATTTCGCTAAAGACATTTAATTATTATCCATTTTTGCTTCCTTTATTTTCATTCCTTGTTCTAATAACAATGCCTTTGCCTACCAATTAAATAAATATTCAATGCATCAAAAATTATTTCACATACATCTAGATATATATCAAATAATAATAATAATGTTCTAATGACTAAGTTAATCGACAATTTTCATCAACATTCAACGATAACTACCTATGCAGGTATTTTTTACTTCTTTCCTTTTCCTCTTACTTTACTTACTTACTTTTTTTTTGTTTTTTAAAGTTTCAAAAAATGCACGAGAAAAATGATTTATTCATTTTATCAAATTTTCTTAAATAACATTTGCGGATGTTATTTAAAACAAATAATTTAACTTTTTCATTCCTTTCTTTTTCCTATTCCATGTTATATGATGATATTTGAAATTAATAAATGAAAATTTGAATATCTCAGTAACAATTTTAAAAATTTCCTATTCAGTTAATTTAGCAATTAAAGCTTAATATATTGATTTTAATTTCACGAATAATATTATTTTTTGTCAATATTTTGGCTTTCTTTTCTGCTGCAATGCATAATTTTTTTTTCGATATTTAAATAATAATTTCTTATGCAAATATAAATAAATAGAAATGATATGCAGCTAAAATTATCCGTCCAAATGATATTCATCTAATATCCACAAATATCAATCAAAATTTGTTTTTTTATTAAAATATGTCTTATGCCAGTAAATTCAGAGAATTTATTATAACAAACAATTTCTATTACAACAATTTTAACCGAGAAAATACTTGAAAATTTTATTGGTCTTTCAAATATGCTAATTATTTGCAGCTATCGAAATTCTTTGATACATTTTATTAATGATTACTTAGCGCTAAATTATAATTTTAAGATGAAATATTTGTATGCTTTCTGCTAATTATTATCTCAATCTTCCGAGCAAAATAAAAGAGGCATTTAGTTGTCTTGACAACGACCTTATTGTTATAGTTAATGATAGCCTGATTTAATGAGTCAAAAATATGGGTTTCTATGTCATTTGTTCAAAATTAAATTTATTAATTTTTCAAATTTCAAATTTAATATTCTTTAGAAAATTTGCAAAAATTTTAAAAACTAATTGTAAATAATAATTTGAATGCTTCCTTTTTCTTTTTTGCTTTTTCGCTTTAATTTTTTATCAATGGATAGATATTATTTTATCAAAAGATGAAAAATATTTTTATCGTTATTTTATTACGAGGAAGATAATCGCAAATAAAATCAAAACAGTCGTAAATGGGATTATTTTCCCCAAATGCTACAAATTATTCAGTTTACTCATCATTGAAAGAATTTTGAAACATTTCATTTTATTCATTTCCTCTAAATTTCGTCAGCAATAATTGCAAAGAAATCGAACATTTTCATGCAATTCTCTCGAGAATTGAAAAGCATATATCAAAATATCAACCAACATTTTTCGCTTTTTCTATTAAAAAAAAATATATAGCTGCTTTTTAACTAATTTCAAATGAGACTTTTTTTTGTCTTATGGTATTGCGGAATCGAGAGTGAATTTTTTTTTAGAGAAACTCTCGAGTTAACCACTTACTTGAACTGAACATTTTATTAATAAAAGAATATGACGAATTTCTGTAAAAAATAAAATGAATGTCTCATAATTTTATTTATAAATATCATGTTCTAATATTCCGTCTCAAATAAATAAAAAACGATTAGTTATTATATACTCAATTAATTAGTAATTTCTGTTTTCCTAAAAATTATTGCACCTTAACATACTTACATCCAAATTCAATTAATTATAAATTCGATATTTTTGCACATTAAAATTATCTTTGATATATAAATTTCGATATTCGACATTTATAACTTTTGATTTAGATTTCATATCTACTTTTTAGATAAATAATATTTGAAATTTAAGGAAATAAAATTCTGATACTATCAGTTCACATTTTTTTTTATTGTATATTGACTGTTCTACATTTAATTCCTCTTCTTTTATATTCTATCCTAGAAATAAATCTAATTTCTGCTATCCTATTGAGTTGTAATAAATTTTCCGTTTTCTTTTCGCTTTTTTTTTGAATATATTTTAGATCGATTTGTAAGATTGCTATTCCTTTATTACTTATAATTTTTTCTTCTTTGCGGATAAAAACAAAATGCAAAAGAAAATGATATAACTCATAATGTCTTTTGAAAAATTTTATTTTTTGGAAATTTTTCTTTGAAAAATTCGAAATTTTATTTTGCTTAAATATAAATAATTTTTAAAATTATTATTTCTTAATGTGAAATATAAACAAACATAAAATAAATATTTAAAATGCGTGAAAAATTGTATTATTTCAATGTTCAAAAGTGAAATTAAATTATAGATTTAAATTGAAAAATTTGTTGAAATGCAAAAAAAAGTATTAAAATTAAATCGATAGTATTAATAAATTAAAGCGATTTTCGACAACGTCACCGGTTGAATCCAGTTCGACGGTTACAGAATTTACAACACCGCTCGACAATTGCTATTATCGGTTAAACATACGCTCCATTGCTGGATATTGGAAATTATATTCAGCAAAAAGTATCGCTGAAGGCAAGGTTCTCGTTTAGAAAATAATTTAACAAATAAATTTTTAGGAATAATATGATAGCAATATTGATTGATTTTTCAATTCATTCAAGAGACGACTTTCAATATTGATTTTTAAAATAAACATTAGAAATTATGGAAATTTTACTTTTAGGATTCAACGATATTTATTTTTGATCGAAAAAACAATGTCAAAGCACCAGCACGATTGGGACGTGGCAATCGTCTTACATTAATTGATCTTATTCGATATGATATTTCACAACTTTCATCGCTTGCTCATCCACGAATTTTACAAGTTCTTCATGATCTTAAAGAAGACAAGTGAGTGATATAGTAATTATTAAATTTTTTTCAATATCTTTTAGAGTGAATGATGATTTTCTAAAATGTTTTTTCAGTTTTGATCAAAAGATTATGTGAAAATAAAATAGGTATTTTGAAATATTTGTTTCTAAAAAATTCTGAATATTTTTAAAAAAAAATTTCTACCAGCTATGAGTTTAGTTCCAATGCTTATATGGATAATTATACGAGCCTAATTGTTTGAAAAGATAAGCAATTAATTGATAAAGAATAAAAGAGAAAGTAACTTCTAAACTATGATTTTGAATTATTTGCTAGAGAGATAATAACCTTTGCTGCTGAACATATTCAAGCAAGCTTAGAAGTTATTGTGATTGAAGATGGAATTGGTAAACTCGAGATGAAACTTGGTATCTTACAGGTTTGTTTTATTTATTACAAATTTCAGTTAATTTTTAGGATTTAAAATTTCTTTCAATCTTATTTGTATTCTCAAATTTTTATCTGTTTTCATAATAACCGAGAACTTCAATTTATAATACTAGATGTAAGTATTTGTGCTAAGTTTTGAAGTTAATAAATATTTTTTATTTCTATAAAAAAAAAAATGCACCGTGTGCAATTGTCACTAACTGGATAAATATATAATTAAATTGGAGTGATAAAATAAATAAATATCAAAAATGGTAGACATGAATAAGATTAAAGTAATCTATCGTATGTTAGTTTAGGTAAGATTAAAAAATACTCGTTTGCTAGCCCATATAATTTTAAATTTGAAAAACTGTAGTAAAGGGATAGATTTAAAATCAATATTCGATGTCATAAGTCATAAGCTCTAATCTCTCAAAAAACAGCCCAATCTTCCTAAATTCATTTATTTATGAAAAATAGAAAGAACTGACAAATGTTGATAATAATCATAATAACTGTCTCAGTAGTATCATAAATATTATTTGTCATTACTATATTATGATTGCAATTGTTATTTTCTGTTTGATAATAATTTAGGTATATAAATAAATTCCATGGAAATAAAGAAAATATATAAATTCCACCATGGAATGGTTAGAAATAAAGAAATCAATTAAAAAAAATTTTTAGTTAATCGATGGCCTCTCATATTTGCATAATAGCGCAAAAATACTTCATGGTAATTTGACGCCCAATGTTATTTATGTAACAGTATCGAGAAATTGGAAAATCGCTGGATTTGCATTTTCGGTAGCTGCTCGTGAACCGGTGAGCTATTTCTGAAAAAATTAATAATAATTTTTCATAAACAGTACTTCATTTTTAATTTTTCTTATTCAAAAAATAATAATTCATGGTTTCAGTTTATTTTCAATATCTCCAATATTCCCATAAACGGAGGACATTGCTCATATTTCCTTTGATCTACTTCAATTAAGAACAAAAAACTAATTGATTATATAAATAATTATTCGATAATGTAACTGATCAATAATGTAAATAACCAATCAATAATCAAACAATAATTAAACTATTTGGAAAAATATAGCTATATTTTTTCAAAGCATTGAAATAATTAACTGAAATTAAGTAACATGTCTGATATTCTTAATTTTCACATGGTATAGTTGAATATAAATAAGAATTTTATTCCAAAGTTTTCTAAAAAACAAAAAAAAAAATTAAAATTTCTTACTTGAAAATGTTATCCATTTGTGATTGGATTTCTCATAGTTCTGCATATGGACCTATCCAGGTTATTAATACAGGTTTCAAGAGTACAATTTTGCTTTCAACTAATTGGTCATAACGATAATGCTTTCAAGAATACAATTTCATTAAATAATAGTATAATAATACTCTTGAATATATGTTTGGAAAATAGATTAAAGAAAAACGATGCTAAAAGATCCAAATTTTTGCTGCATTAATTTTTTCAACTATATCAAAAATACTTCAATTTGGAAATTTTCCTTATATATTTTCTCTCTGAATTTTTTTTTTTTTTGAAATGAACTGAATCAATTCTGATAATTAGATATGTACTACTAACATAATCTGTGCTTTGATTTGTTTAATTTTGCAGTTTTTTTCTCCGTAGAAATTCTTCCCTTAAATTTTTCAAAGCATATTGTTTACACGTGCGTTTTCTTCAGAACGAAGTTCAATTACATATTACATAAATTGTAAAATTGATTAAATTTTAAAAAATTCAAAGAAAATCCCCTATTTGTCTGGCAATCATTTTTATGAAAAATTAGGCGAATAAACAAAATTATATTTATATGAAAGTTTTTTTATAGAACGTATTTCCATGTTTTCCTTGGACAAAAAAATTGCCAGCAAATTTACAACCGGATCTCGACTTCCTAGCTCCGGAATATTTGCTGCCAAATAAGAATTCGGTCACTTCGGCAGCAGATGTTTTTTTCGCTAGGTGTTCTCATTTGTTGGATATGTGCTGGTATATTTTAAGAATTAAATTCTTTTCTATTTCAATTTATCATGCTTAACAAGCAATATATGTTAGCTATATATTAACTATAATTATTGATTGATACCAGCATTACTAGTAGCTTTCGTTCTGATATTTATTTTTGAAATTTATGATCCGAAATAATAGAAAAACGAAAATATGGAAACTATAATAAAAATATGATTTGATATCCAAAAATTTATCGCAGTTTAAATTCAGAGTATAAATTGAATTACTTGTCAATATTTCAAAAAAAATAGTGATATATACGATTGAATCTTTGAAAATTCTGCTCATTTTTTTAGAGAAATCTAAATGGCATATTTGGCCAATCGCTGCTTAATAATTTTTGAATTTCAAAAATAATGCAAAAAATTTGAAAAGTAAAAAAATGAATCGGTTTGTTAGTTAATTAACCGCCGTTTAAAAATTTTATTTATTTAGGTGGGAAACGATTAATTGATGCCAAAAACAACATTGATACATATCGTGTAATTTGTGGGCAAGTAATAATTTTCATTTTATTTTATTTTTTCTGTAGCTGAATTTATATTTACGCAGGACTTTATTATTTTTGCGAAGAGATTTGAAAATTTTTTGACAGTTACGTCAGAAAATATAGTGACATGATTTATCTGGTTTTAATGATCATATGAATATTTTATGAATAGTATGCAATATACAGTACGCTATCTATGAATAGTATGCAATCGATTGACCGATCGTTAATGCTGTTTCTAATTATTAATTGATCTACTGAGTTTGAAAAGAGTTACCTGCAAATTATAAAAATATTTGTGCTCTGTAGAATTACTTTTTCCAACAGAATTGTTGATTTCGGATTATTAAATGAATAAACAATTTTTTGAGAGTTATCGATTATGGATTCTTTTTAATCTTTGCGTGACGGTATATTAAGATATACACCTGTTGAAAACGTAAACTTCTGATAAAAAAGAAAACTAATATTTAGGATCATTATGCAGGATTAAAAAAAAAGTTTTTGACAGAAATTGCAGAAAAGCTTCTTGCTATCAAGTAAATAATTTGCTTTGTTATTGGTCTCAAATTTGAGTAACTAAACCTCCAAATGTAAATGCATTGATTTCAATATTTTTATTGATAAAAAACAAATATACTTAAAAAAAGCAAGCGGAAGAATGATTGACAAAGCGGGTAAAATATAAGGATTAGAAATGAAGGATGAGAATGAGATAAGCAGAAGAATGATGTAAGAGTGGAAACGATCAATGATTGCCGACGTTACATGATCATGTATAAACCAGTTTTTGTAACATGCAGTTGTGAAAGCTTATTTTTGTATTGGTAATCTTTTGCCTTTGTATTGGGCGATAGATTATTATTTTTACATGACCCATTCAAAGAATTTAATAATTAGAACAATAAATGAGAAATGGATAATATTAAAATATACACAAAAGCTTCGATCGTTACAACATTTCAGATAATTAGCATAAATTTCAACATTTTAAATATTGCACATAAATTTTGAGATAAATGAAATTTGTTATATTAGACATCGTAATATTCGTCTACATTAGATGATTTGTGATAGAAAAAATAATTTAATTATTTGAATATATTCTATATTATAAATTATTTCGGTTTTTCAACAGAAACGGAATGACACTAATTTTTTTTTTTTTTGCTAATTATCTATCATTTTTATACTGTGTTCTCAATTATCAGCATTTCTTACGAACTAATAATTTCTATCCGAAAAAAATTACATTATTTTAAACAAAATATTCAATTTTTTTGCAAGAATCAGAAATTGAATCATTTCAAGAGATGAAAATATAATAGGAATTAATGAATTCATTGCTACTTTTATAGCAAAGATTCTTCGTCTCAAAATTAGAAACTTATGTTTTCTATTAAGAATTAAATCCAAAACAAATTTATGTTTATAGACATTTAATGTCTGTAAGATAAAATTACCCTTTAAATTTTAAAACAGTTTCAAAATAAATAATGCTTAAACAAATCGACGACTTTTTAAAAATTCCCCGACGTTCTGCTTCTTTTAAATTCAAAAAATTTTTTGATCTCCGAAAAAAGATGAGAGAATGAGAATCCAAAAGTCATTTAATTATAATAATGCATCACTTGAGTTAAATATTTTTGTCAATATGCTAAATGTAACGGATTCTTGAATATATGTTAATAAATGTAACGGGAAGAAAAAAGAATAATAAAGAATAGAATATAATACAATAGAATAGTCTAAATATCAATTTTACAAATACTTTTTCTCGTACATTTAATCTGTTAAGATTTCTATTTATCAATAATTAGGATTAGCTTCTTTAGTTTCCGGTTGATTATTTTTTTTGCAGCTTGATACAGCATTGAAATGCATTGCCAAAGAACTTGGACCGAACTTATTGGATGCGATGGAAAAAGTTCTCAGCTTGGATGTTGACAAACGTCCCACCGTCCAATTTCTTGCCTTGGTTGGCAACAATTTTTCAGATTCCCAGATTGATTACACAGTTGAAATCGAATTTATTAGCCTGAAATTGAGGGATCACAATTCAAAATATTTTACTATGTTATTTAAATTAAAGCTTATAATTTATGCATAATTAATGTTTTATAATTTTACATATTATTACAGATAAAATATTTCGATGATCCAGCACTCTCTGCTCTTCGTCAACTTGATGATATCATGCAGGTTTTTGATCCCGAACAAAAGAATTCATTTTTATCGCAAACTCTTTACGATAATCTACCGATTATTCCGGAAGTAAGGAATTAATCTATTTTTCAAAGTTTGGAAAATGATGAATAAATATTCTTTCGATTCAATATAATTTTGGAATTTATGAAATGCCAAATATTACATTGCAGAATTTATGGTTTACAAGAGTATTACCACGCTTTGATGAATTTTTTATCGATTCCTATGATTTATACGCTGCCTTATCTCGTCCACTATTCTATATGTTAGATCAATGTGAAAGTCATAATATAAACAGGTTGAAATCATGGATACATAGGATCATGGATCATTCTGTTCAACGCACGGTTAACTTGTTTACCGTTACTCATTTTAGATGTTTAATTTTGCTATGCACATTACAGAGAAATATTACTACAGTAATCTTTTCATTTAGATTCTTATTATACTCTACGCTCATTTCATGATCAAATAAATAAAAGAAGGTGAATATCTAACTCATTTAGGATCCCAAAAAATCCAAAAATCTGAGATGTATGGCTGAAAAATAAGTTTTCAGCTAATTCCTTTAATTTTGGAGAACGTGAGTGTATTGTTTCGGCGTTATTTTAATGATAAAGAAATTGAAGAACAAGCACAGGATTTGATTATTATGTGTGTTAAATCCCAAGATGTTCATATTCAGGTAAAAATATTTTGAAATTTTTAAAGCTTTCATTAGAATTTTAAATTTTTTTTTCATTTTGAATCGATCATTTAGCATGCATTTTTTCTGAATCGATTATTCGGTACATTTTTATAGGGGAAGGTAATTCGGATTATCCCATCAACAGCAGAATTTTTTTCTCATTGGTTCCTTTCAAATCGACTAATTCCTTCATTTAACTATTTTTCATTGTATCTTGAAGGCGATATTTCGGTAATATTTTTTCTACCAAAAAAAAAGAGAAAAAATACAAATGAATTGATTAATTAATTCAGTTGTTGAGTTATCAGGTTATTTATTTCAATGATAGGCTAACATTGTTGTTGTTTATTTCAATTGGCTTACTTTTGTTTTAAATCTTTTGCAATATTGCATATATGAAGTTTTATAACTAGCATTCAAGATTTTTTTTTACCACAAATCTATCGATGAATTATTTTTTAGAGACAGTTGGACTTTTTGGCTTGCATTGGAGCGCTATCAGATCGTTGTGATTCGAATATACTGAATATGTTAATTGCGACAATATCAATGTGCAATATGAAACATAGTGCTGTCATACATACAGTATCACGTATGCGAACATTATTTTGAAAAATTTGCATTATTTAATTATCGAAAATTAAATAATAGAAAGTGCACTATTTAAAAGTGAATTCCCTTTTGTAGTTTAATTTATCAAACAAAATACTTTCTGCATATACGAAGTCTTTCGAGGTATCTTTGTATCATTGATTTTGATAGGAAATAATGTTTTTGAAATTACGCCTAATTTTTCCTCAAGATTTTGATTAATCGGAAGAAAATCGTATTTATAAGCATTTATTAATTTTAAGGTTTGGTGCAGCGAATACTGATGTGCGATGCTACGCGGCTACGTGATCGTGCTGCGATTTCCACCTATTTATTGAATCCATTGACAATCGGATTAGCTTCAAATGATCTTAAAATGACACAGTTTGAAGATTTGATTAATACTGTGCGAATCTTAATTGATATAATCGAACATCTAAGATATGTAGGATCGAATACAGATTCGTCACATAAAACTTCGCTTTCCTCATTTGCGTAAGCTTTGCTGACATTTTAAATGCAAATATAATAATATCATTTTAATTAAAAATTTTGTTTCTCATATATTGCATTCATCTTCAAAGAGAATTCAACTCATGGTCTTTAATAACAAGCTCGTGATATGATCGAGAAAATTGCTTTTTACTTCATAATTGTTATAAATTCACGGAAAAAAAAATTAGTTCAAAATTAATTACAATCTTGAAATATGAATTCTTTAGACGAATGAACAATCGACGGGTAAGTATGAGTAGCAGTCATTTACCGCTCGTTATGATCACTGCTGCTAGGCCTTCATGTTGTGGATACGATTCAAGGTGATTTACTCTTTTACTGATATTTGTGAGGAATGATAAAAATGAATCAGATTTCGAGAAAGCCTTATGATAAATTAAATTATTCAGTTTAATGACCCGCTTGATGTTGCCATTTTTAACATGATATATCAAGAAAATGGTACTAATTTACAAAAATATATTCCTTCTCACATTATTTACTTTTTATTATTTTGAAATTTATCGATAAAATATCCATCAATTTTCAAGGAATTTTATCATCTTAAGGATGCATAATTTAATTGACGAAATAAAGCAGATTCTCAAATAATACACAAATAAAGCTGAAAAGTTTTTTAAATTAAGAAAAAAATATTAATGCTATTATAAAATTTGCAGTTTGAGAAAGACATCCTTTCTGTCTGCAGATGGTCGTTTAGAGAATCGGGGTCGTACCAGTTCTAAAACGGGTAGCAAAAGTTCGTTGGAATCGAATCTGTCACTAAAGTTAGGTAATTGAAAAATTTTTAAATTTCTATCGAATATCTTTAATTTACTGAATATCTCTGTAAATGGAATTATTTCAAATAAAATTATGAAAGCTTTTATTGTGAATATATTGATTTGATTCTATGAAGAATCTAGCAAATAATAGCATGATTTATTTGGATGTGATGATATTCGGATTTTTCATAGAATTTTAATTTACTATCAAGCATTCTTTCAAGGCAATACAAGTGATATATCGGATGAACAGCAGCCATCATCATTACTTGAAATTAGACGACAGTCATGGTTGGATGCTGATGTCGCACATTTTATCGATCAACCTATCACTGAGAAAGAAAATCAGGAGAGGTTTGTTTAATTTTCGTCTTATCAAAAAAAAAAAAAAAAATGGATATCGAGCAATTATGCGGAGAAAGTGATTAAGGAAACAATAGTTTTATAATAGTCGGATTACTAAAGTAATTCTTTCTGAACTTTTGGTGCCTTTGAATCAATATTAATCATATGATATTAACTTAGAATTTATAGAAACGTACACTTAAAAATTCCTTCATTTCTTTTTTCTTTCAATTTTTGATCACCGCCTTGTTGTTCAAGTTTAAATTTTTAATTCCTTAATTTTTTTACTTTATTAATAAACAAATTTTTTTAATTCTTAGATTCTTATCAAAATCTTTTTTCTGTTATCCGTTTATTTTATTTATAGTTATTCGCTATTTTTTCTTTAATTTATATCTCTCTCCATTATCTGTTTGTTTATTTGTAAATCTATTTTTTGCATTTTTGCAATAGCAAGGAAAAGCTTTTATTGTTCATCTGGAAATCATTTATTTAAGTAAACATAAAACATTTATTTAAGTAAACATAAAATCGTATCTTACGATGTTTAAGCAAGCACATAATTTCATCGATCGGATTATTAAAGAATCCTTTCTGAGTTCTTGGTATCTTCAAGTTGGTAAATTGAACTTTTTTTTTGCTTGTCGCAGTTTGATTTTACTTTGCTTTATATTACTTTTAGACTGAAATATTATCTAGCAAAAAATTTCAGGAAGCGTTGTAAAAGTGAGAGACGATCGAAAACACGATCACCAGTAACAGATGAAGCTGGACAATCAATTAGGCCGAATAGTTTCACCAATTTAGGCCATAATCTGGTAGGGAATTAATCAATTGCGGCACAAATGATTAGAAAATTTTTATCTATTATAAGAATCTTATCCAATGAAAATACTATCATCTAAACACTCTCAAATAATGTAAGAACATCCTTAATAACATTAAAAATCATGAATTTAGCAGAATTTTTTAGATATTTGAAATTTTTCGATCGCTTATTTTGTAGCTATGAATAATTACACCGAGCAGTTCAATCCACAATTTGAATAAACAATGATTTCAGACCTGTCAAACACCCATTTTTTAATGATATAATTTCAAATCTTCAGCATATCTTATTCTTTCGTTTCAGGCGTGTACATTATGGAAAACTTTTTATTGATATGACATATAAATATATTAATTAATTCGGAATGATATTGGTATTAAAACTACAGATTCCCGTATTTCTCTGAATTTGATCTTAAAGTGCCAGTTAATGTGAAAAATGATGAATCAAAGAAAATTTATACATCCATTAAAAAATCCATAAATTTGTGCTCATGCTTGAAAAACCAGTGCATGGAAAGGATATTTAAGCATTATTAACAATACAAATTAAGCAAATATGCAATACAAAAAAATAGGTTATCGATTTAGTTCCTTTTTCTAATGTTCTTTTCAAGAAGGAAATGAAATAATTGCAAAATCAAGGAAGACTGCTTTAAAGTTTGAAAGTTTGAAAACTAGTTAGTGATCAATATCTGTAAAAGTTCCTGCGTTGCGAAAGAGTTAAAGAATTTTATTATAATTTATATACACAAAGTATTGCTAGGGAATAGCAATTCCTGAGTTTCATTTTAATTCATATAATGATCGTAATAATGAAAATTAGTGGCCAAGGAATTAGATAAAGGATCTTTGATAAATACTGGTAATTTGTAGGATTTTTTTCATTTTGTTTTTTTACTTTCGCTAGCGAAAGTTTTTTTTTTACTAACGAAAATGGTTTTGACGTTCCGTGACAAATTATGTGCAAGAATAAAGAATGGAATATGAAGATTTTGTCATGCAAATACCCATCGTAAACTACGATTCACATTTCATCAAACTATGGTTTACATCAAGAACGCAAGGAAATGCGGCCCAACACATTATCATTTAGCAATACGTGAAAGTTAAATAGGTATTGAGGGAAGATCAATATATCGCCATTTCTGAATCGATCGTTGTCATTCTTTATTATTGCGAAATCCGTATAGGTTTTGGTATTGCAAAACTAATGCATATATTGTTTACTAGTATCCGTGCACCACTCTGCGATATCTTATCATTTAACCTGTATATAAACAGAATATTATCACTTTGTCAATTTTTTTTTTGACTTATTTGTGATATAGGTTGATATATTTTAATCGAATAAAAACTCAATATTTTTCATCGATTTTTTCAAATAAATTTTCGGATGCGTTCGTAGTATTTCTGGGATCATCATCACAAAATATCTATTCCCGGAAAAACTTCACAACATAAGATATTGCATGAAAAAATCTCTTTACTTGAACAAATTCTCGCTCCCTTTATCGTATTGTAATTAAACTTTTTCTGATATATCGTAAAATGCAGTGTTATTTTATCGAATTTTGATTAGATCTTCGCTACAAAATATTAGGTGATTAGTATAATCATCGGGGAAAAGCCTTATTAATATAATTCTCGTTCTCTAGGATACTAAATTGTTTCGCTAAGTTTTTGATCTTTTTTGTCAGATTTTTGATCATATGTTCGTCATTTAAGTGTCATGAAAAATTTGTGTTAAAAATATCACAAAAATGAAAATTTGCATAAAAACGAGAGGAAATAAATTTTTACTAAATATACAAATTTAAAAAGAGATACAGCTAAAGTGAAAACAAAATATATTCAAAATTAAAAAAAAATGCCAAATAATCGAGAGCTGAAATAATTCGAATATGGTATTTCATCATAAATTCTATACGTTTAAAATGTGATAATAATGGTTTACATCAAGAACGCAAGGAAATGATAATAATAATGGATACAAAAGCAATGATAAAATAACGTAGATTTTTTCGATAATGAAATTTTGATCGCTAAAATTTAAATATCACTTCACATCATTTTTCGGCAAAATCTGCAATTTTTAAATGTTGTGAAAAGTTGTCTGCTAAAACATTATTTAAGTTTTCCAAGTTTTATGTGATAAGCTTACCTGAAACTAACAATGCTTATAATTTAATAAGGAACAGCCAGCTGAATTACTTCCTATGCATAAAATATTTTCTTGCCTTTAAAATCCCTTATTATGCTTACATTTATTTCTTTCGTCTTTTTTTCTTCCTATGCTTATATTCATTCTGAACCATACTGCGGTACTATTTCAGATAGTTTTTCTTAATTTTTGAATTTCAGTAGATAAAATGATTTGAATTGACATAACTCCATTGAATATATGATCCATACTCTGAATTTTATTGATATATTTACCTAATTTAAGGAACTTAAATTTTTGGAAAGAAAATTTTTGGTGAAAAATTGATGAAATTTCAGATGAACTGGAGAAACTTTTTACTGTTATATCTGTGGGAGAGAAAATTGCTCAATACTTAACAAATAACGATTTAAAAAATATGGCGTTCGCACTTTTCTTATAGATATGCATTATTATGTCGCAATCATTCCTTAAAATTATAATCTTATCCACCAATTTTCATTATTTCAATTACTTATTATTGATAAGGACAAGTTGCAACGAACTGATGAATCCAATGAAATGATCAATTATTTATTTACAATCAACTTACAGAGCCATCAGAGTGATGGCGGATACTGCAACTTCGAGTTAAATCGTCGATTCAAAGTGCTATATTGGCGGGATGGCAAAATAATCCCGTCGTTCTTGTCGAAAGCTTTGGAACGCATATTCCAAACAAATTTCACCAATGATACAGTATGCTTCTCATTATGTGCTGTCAGATTTGAACAGAATTGGAAAAAATTATTGTTCGAATGTGCAATTCTATATTTAAAAAATCATTTCTCATCTAACAGTTGAATTTATCACCAAATAATGGATTTGGTTTTGTAAATGTTTGTTTGAACTTTCAAATAACAATAGATAGGGTCAAAAAAGAATTTACAGAAAACGAATATTTGATTATGTAATCTCTAACTTTAGCATCGAAGTGACTTTACAAAACATCATTGGACACCATATCAAGCTATTCTATTTGGCGACAAAAATCCGTTAAATGTAGCTAATGTAGTGCAATATTGCTTAGTATTGGTAGTTACACTCCGTGAAAATCATCTAATTTGAATATTTGTAAAGCGACGATATCTGACATTATAACTATTTTTAATTTTCTTTACTTGAATTCGTCAGTGCAATTATTTACAATGTTACTCAATCTTTTACTATCAATATCATTTTTTCTTTACAGTGGCACATTTTCAGAAATTCAACGTAGTATATTACTTTTGGTTGGTAGACCATCGATAATTGGAGTAAACCATCAAGTTGAGGCAAAATCTCGTTTCGATGCTGATACTTTATATGCAGTTATTGGACTGCGGAAATTTGGGTATAATGAGAAAATTTTTCCTGAGAATAGTGATTAATTTCGCTACTGATTAACTGGCAGTTTTACTGAGGTGCAATTCTAATATTTATTTTTAATTTGCTGAAATGTATAATGTTCCTTGACTGTGTTTGTTCATAACAAATATATTTACATGTATCATTGATTTTTTTTTTTTCAGTAGTTGTTACATGAAAATGAAGTTGATATGTGCTAAAACATAAAATGGATGATTTATAAATTGAAAAATATTCGCAGTCTCGAAATTGTCATTAAAACTATAGAGAACAGAAATACGATTTTCTCTGCTTTATAAACAAGTCATAATTACGTGTTGTTTAATGAGACTAACATTTTGTATTTCAGCGTTATATCAATTTTAGAAATCAATCAATCTTATTTTAAAAATTTTACGAAATCCAATGAATAATTTCCTAGTTTATGCAGAAAATGAGATATTCCATAATATTGAAAAACAAATTCAAGGAATTCAATAAAGTTTTAAAGGGAGGTTTAAAATCTTCGAGAGCTTTAGAAAGTAATAAAGCGTTTCAAAGATTAAAGAATATAGCATTTCAAACAAGGAATTTAAAAATAAAGTAATAAAGCGTTTTAAAGATTAAGGAAATTTAGAAAATTGGAGAAATTAAGAAAAAATTCAGAAACTTCAAAACCAAAAGATTTAAACACTAATTTGAAAAACCAAAAAATGTCAAAAAAGATGTGTTAAAATAATTAAAGATATCTAAAAATGTGCAAAATTCAAAAAAATTCAAAAATTCAGAGATTCAAGAAGGGACCTAAAATTCCAAAATATTAAAGAGAGATTCAAAAGTTTAAGTACAATTTAAAGTTTCGAAGATTTCAAAAATCTTTTTAACAAGCATTTAACTAATACTATATTTAACTAATGTAAACATGATCGGCAAATAATGACAGAAATTGATGTAATAATAAAGTAAAAGATATCAGTGATTTTTTTAATCAAAACTTTCCGAAGAAAAAGATAGTAAAATAGCAATGACTTTTTTAGCATCTATGTGCGTAATAGCTGGTAACCCTTATTTACCTATTTACAATAAATCTTTGATCTTTAATTTTGTATACAATACAAAAAATATCTGGTTGCAATTTAGTTTACTACTATGTACTACTTTGTTGTTTATTCTTTTGCGCAAGTTATTTTTGCCAAGAATAAGTTTTAAAATAGATGTCGATTGGGCTTTTAGAGCTTTTAGAGGGACCAGTATCAAAACGAAATTCTGTCTTAACCTGACGGTTCACTCCAACTATGGATGGTCCACCAAGCAAATGTAACCTAATTATAACTTATCAGCACTATGTAAAAATTATTCAATTTTCAATTCAAGTTTTTTTTTCTTATAATTTTATCAGCAATTCGAGATTGAAAATATTTTTCAATATGCATATTTTGTACAATGTCCAATATTCAAAATTAATTAATCAGAATTTAGTAAAAGTTTATCATATTCTAAGGTATTTTATACGTCTATAACTTTCTTTTTTGTTAATTATCACTTTCATCGGAAGAATATTCCGAATCACATAAAAAATATTCCTGATAATATCCGTAACCAAATTTCTTAAATCCAATAATTGAATACACGGGACCAGTATCAAAACGAAATTCTGTCTTAACCTGACGGTTCACTCCAACGATGGATGGTCCACCAAGCAAACGTAACGTACTCAACTGAATTTCTGGGAATGTATCCCTGTAAAGATGATATTAATGCAAAATTGTAAAAAATTAGAATACCATAGAAGCAATGAGATATAGAGAGTTAGAATGTCGCAGATATGGAATTTCAAATTTAACGAATAAAATTTTTGAATTTGAAAATTCTCTCGTTATCGATTTCTTCTAATCGTTGCTTCGAAATTTCATATAAATTTAAACATTTAATTGTGAACTTATATCACAATATTTCTGTTATAAGATATTTTTATTTTGACGCTAGTCTCGGGAATAGACCAGAAATTCAAATTTATTTGGAACAGAAATGTTTAATGTATTTTATTAATATTCTTATTATCACTGAACATGGCAATACTAAAGCATATATCACTAACCAATAGCATATTCTTTTTATCTAAAATAAAGCAGTATCAACAGAATTTTAACACTTTAGTTCTTAACCGATATTTCTACAATCAATATGTCTTTCTGGATTGTCATAAATGATTGTTATTAAATATTTCTTTTTTACCTGAATATTTGTTCGCTATTTTCTGGCTCATTACCTTCGATCATCGTAAAATGGAAGGCTATTGTTTGATGACTATCAAGGAAATCTAACTCCTCCTGCAAAAAAATGGCAATTTATAAAACTATCATGCTCAGAGATAATGTGTTGTTAATAGATATTAATAACACATAAAATATCGTCAAAAATACATGGAAAAAATACATGAAAAGACAAAATTTGAAAATTTACTAGACTTCTCTAAATAAGCTTATCAGAGAAATTAAAATATTATTTCTAATGAAAAAAAAAAGTCTTGAAATTCATTATAAACATTTATCAATTTTTCCTGATGATAAAAAAATAAGACCGACGAAATTGAAGCGGGTTGATAATTAATAAAAATAAACAAATGCTCGGAACCTTCCACTTCAGAAGTTCTTTTCGCATCGTTTCTTCATCTTTGGTTTCTACGACAAAAGTTGATGCACTTGCATCAGGACCATAAAAGAAAAGCACTGAGCTGTTATCATATTTTTCACTGAAATACCTGTTGAACAATAATAAAATTATTCGCTATCTATCATTAAATATTATAGCAATTGTTTGATTTTGAAACCATTATGAAAGCCATCCTTCTAAAATACCTGAAATGGTTAATTCATACTTAGGTGGTGATCAGCGGTGTATTTGTTACTTCCTCTTACTGATGCCTCACTTTAGCTCCTCTATTTTATCGGAACTGTTTCAAAAAATCATTAAATCTAACTCACACATTTTCTTCGAATATCCAATTGAGAAACAATACAAATTGGCATGTTACCCAGATCATTCCTGATAGTTTGTGCTGCCCTAAGAGCACGATTTTCAACTGCTTTCGGAGTGAGTTGATCATTACCATTGATCACAATGGCTAACTTCAATCGTTCCTGAAACTCACGAGTATCCAATTGGACTTCAAAGATTTTCTAATCTGCTAAGGATTTCAATAATGATATTCTAGCGAAATCATTTCGATGTTCAACATGGTACTGCAAAGCATTCTGATTTAGTTATGATAAACTTACATCGAGCAATTTAAACAATTGATATACATTATTTTCATCGTCGTCACTGAAAACTTAAGATAAAGAATAAAGATAAATGTGGTAATAATCATGATATCATTGCCTATTTCATGATCATGGTCATCGATTTTTTTTAGAGCAAAATTAACCGAATAGCGTGATCTTTGGCGTTCTGCCCTATTCCTTTTCGCAGCATATTAGGCGCAGAGAATTCATTGTCATTCAGTTATGATGGCGAATTGATAACAAAATATGTTATATTATTAATCAAAATTCCAAAAATTTTAAATTATTTAAAAATCTTGGACAAAAAAATTTCTATCTTTTGTGCGAAAAAACTTCAACATCTGTTTGACTTTAACATAACTCCACTAATCGCATTGGTTACAGTTTGGATCTCTGAAATTAAAAAGTGACCAACTCAATGTCTCTCAAGGTCAGAGAATAGAAGCCGAAGTTTGGAGCAGTGGAAAAGGGCCACGGAAAAATCACGCCATTTGTTGGACTTCCTTTTGTTTTGTTGGAGAAAAATACGCCATCTTTACCTAAATTGCGTTACTGAAACTATTTCATTTGTCTAATATTGAGTTAAATTACAATATATATGTACTCTTCATTCAATTACAATATGTACTTTTTACGAAAATATATTATAATTTCCAAACCAAATACGATTTCTTCGAATATTTTTAGGTGATCTTCATAGGGTATAACTACCAATACTAAGCAATATTGCACTACATTAGCTACATTTAACGGATTTTTGTCGCCAAATAGAATAGCTTGATATGGTGTCCAATGATGTTTTGTAAAGTCACTTCGATGCTAAAGTTAGAGATTACATAATCAAATATTCGTTTTCTGTAAATTCTTTTTTGACCCTATCTATTGTTATTTGAAAGTTCAAACAAACATTTACAAAACCAAATCCATTATTTGGTGATAAATTCAACTGTTAGATGAGAAATGATTTTTTAAATATAGAATTGCACATTCCGAACAATAATTTTTTCCAATTCTGTTCAAATCTGACAGCACATAATGAGAAGCATACTGTATCATTGGTGAAATTTGTTTGGAATATGCGTTCCAAAGCTTTCGACAAGAACGACGGGATTATTTTGCCATCCCGCCAATATAGCACTTTGAATCGACGATTTAACTCGAAGTTTGCAGTATCCGCCATCACTCTGATGGCTCTGTAAGTTGATTGTAAATAAATAATTAATCATTTCATTGGAATTCATCAGTTCATTGCAACTTATCTCATCCTTATCAATAATTAGTGATTGAAATAATGAAAAAGATTATAATTTCAAGAAATAATTGCGACATAATAATGCATATCTATAAGAAAAATGCGAACGCCATATTTTTTAAATCGTTATTTGTTAAGTATTGAGCAATTATCTCTCCCACAGACGTAAAAAGTTTCTCCAGTTTATCTGAAATTTCATCAAATTTTCACTAAACTTCTTTCTTCCTAAAAATTTAAATTCCTTAAATTAGATAAATATATTAATTGATAAAATTCAGAGTATGGATCGTATATCAAATAGAATTATATCATTTCAAATCATTTTATTTATTGAAATTCGAAAATTAAGAAAAACTGCCTGATGTAGTATCATTATGCGATAGGACATAGCCAAGAATGAATGCAAACACAATTGTAGATTTTAAATCCATCGTCATTTGACTGAATCAATCACAAATCATTAAATATCGTTTCAATCAAAGATCATAAAAGTGTTTTTTTCAGCAAAAGTCGAGATTAATTCAGTTGGCTTTTTCGCATTAAATAGTAAGCATTAAAAAACAAACAGTATTTCAGATAATTTATTATGTGAAAATTCTGCTAGCATAAATAATATTGTTCGCAAATAAATTCCATAGCAATTGGAAATTTATAATTTTTGAAATAAAATATTTAAATTTTAGCATGAAAATTTTATTATCGAAAGATCACATGCTTTTTTTAATTATTTTTTGCTGTTGTTTTTGCAATATTTTGTATGTGCTGAATCTATGAGCAAAAATACAACTGATTTCCGTAACTTTCGACTTTTTTTTAAAATTCAAATTATGAAGTTATTTCGTTGCTTTCATTCTAAATTATATTTTTTGTAAATCAGCATATTCAATAAATTAATATATGTAGCACTGCATATTTTTAAATTATTCAGCAATCAGTATATCCAATCTTTTTAAATTGATACTATTTTTAGTTTAGAAAAAATGAAGCTGATTCTTTTATTTAACGCAATGAAGAGTGTTCAAAATGTCATGAAGTGAAATTAATATAATGCAGTATACGGGAAGTTAGAAGGAATTGTATAATTATAATATGCATGAGATAGAAAATAATTGAGAATAATAATAACTAACGTATCAATCGAAGTAATTAAGCAATGTGGGATGAATGCGAATAGCAATTTTTTATTTTACGAAAATAAAATCTTTTAATTTCTTCAAATAATGGCTTTTGAAATTTCAATATTTTTTAAACTGATTAGTTTAAAAGCATTCCGCATGCGAAAAAAAAGAATATTTCAAGCTATTTAACTAATTTCGATTTTCGTACGAAAAAGTGTAAATAATTTGAGGTTTTCAATTTATAAAAAATATTATTAATTCCCATTTTTTGCTATAACATTATTGCTCAAAGAATTTTCGCATATTAGGCTTATTTAAAATATTTTTATTTTTCCAATGCCCCAAATTTAATATCATTTCAATCAAAGATCAAATAGTTATTTCGCTTACAAAAAATGTGACTAAGATTATTTTTAATTTTTTTATGAAAAAAATATTTTCGATTTTTGGCTGAAATTCTTTGTAACCAGTTTGTTATAAAAGGCCTCTCCTTTCATTTACAATTCATGACAGTTTGTCTAACTGCCACAAATTGTTATCTCCAAATTTGTAGAAAAAAATTTTATAAATTTTTTTATTCACTTTATAGTTTTGTTCATCAAAGCTATGATCAAAAAGAAGTTATGGAACTTATTTTGAGTATTTACTGTACTACATGAGTTTGGTACATATTTCCTACCTAAAATATTTCGGATGTTGTGAGTACAATATTATTATAGATAGTTTCTTAGAGGAATTCAGAGCTAATAAACTGCTGGTGTAAAATTTTCATGAAACAAGTGTGATGACAATCTAATTTTTAACCAAAATTGCTTATATTTTTTATCAATAAAAAATAAAAATTTGATCTTCGTTATTTAAATCTCATAAAAATTTCTATAAAAAAAACTATACGATATCAAATAGCACATAAAAATTAGGAAATGAACTTCTACTAAAAAAAAAAATATTGATGACTTAGAAAGAAACAATAAGATATATCCAAAATTAGAATTAAAAAATCAAATGTGGATTATGTATTCCCAAAATGAAATAACAACAGCAAGAAATAATAAAAAATACATAGGATTTTCTCGTAACAAAATTTTGGTCGTCAAAACTTAAATATTACTTCGTATCATGTTACTTCAAAAGTTAAAAATTTCCAGTTGCTGCAAAAAATTGTTTGTTATAGTATTATTTAAGTTCACTGAATTTTTATACAATAAATTTTTCTGGAAATATTTCATTTCCAGAAATGCTCACTATTCGATGCGAAAAAGTTAACTGAATGGATCTCGGCTTTTGCTTAAAAGAATATTTTCTTGACCTTTAATTGAGAGGATATTTATATTTAATGCTTCGTGATTGATTCAGTGAAATGACAATGGTTTTAAAATCTCTTATTGTGCTTACATTCTGGGCTATGTCCTACCGCTTAATGATACTACATTAGGCAGTTTTTCTTAATTTCTGAATTTCAATAAATAAAATGATTTGAAATGTATAATTCTTATTTGATATACGATCCATACTCTGGATTTTATCAGTTAATATATTTACCTAGAAAAGGAACTTAAACTTTTGGAAAGAAATAAATTTGGTGAAAGTTTGATGAGATTTCAGATGAACCATATTACTGTCTGCGAACATTTTGGAGAAACTTTTTACTGCTACGCCTGTCGCGAATAAACTGCGAAAAGGTTTCTTTGTAAAAGAAACTGTGATTTTCACTGAAATCGTGAGAAGAATAAGAAAATCAACGATTCCTTTGTGTTGGATTTCAGATGAATGTGAATATATTGTACGTGCGTATGTACTATAATAATGTAAGATGTAAGCTAAAAGTTCATCCTTTGTCCATAAGCTGCATTTCTCACAAGCTAACAAAGACTCTGTTCTTTAATCAACTGTATCAGGATCTTCCACCCAGAAGAGGGTGCTGACCATTCAAATTGTCGATATAGTTGCTCGGAGAATTTCGTTCGAGGATAATATCAACGGTGATGGAGGTTTTTTTTCATATTGTTACTGTTATTAATTCGATTTATTGAAATTTAAATCGTTGAGTTTTTTGTTGTCGTGTTAAATAACTTCTTATATCAATGGTTTAATTACCCAACTTTGAGTTTGAGATTGGTGTTTTGGACTTTGTCTTTGGCGACAACTTTAACTGGAAATAAAGAATTTGCAACTCTGGGTATCCTGTTCGATTCAATCAAGAAAGAAAAGGAAGGTTTTTTTTTTTTTTTTTTTCACTGCATGGTGCCGCGAACCAAGGAATTTAACCGGAGAAAAACAAACTTGCGGTCAGTTTTGAAAATTCTAAGACCGAAGAAAATGTCTGGATCCCTGCGTGAGTGAGCGGTACCCACGAAAGGATGTTTGCAGCGATGACATAAAGAATTACCGGAAACTCTAGAGTCATCTGAAACTCTGTTTATTGATGAAAAAAGGGCTTATTACGAGAAACTTCTCTACTGACTGCAATACACAAATCGGTCTATCACTTCTGCTGTGGATAAGCTGGGGGCGATAAATCAGAAGTGGTTGGAATTGAACAAATACCTGATGACACAAAAAAAGAACAGATATATGTCCAAACTATATCTGATGAACGAAGCTTCATTAATATGATGTCAGTAATGTTGGAGACGCAAAAGGATGAATTGGAAACCATTCTGCTGCGTCTTAAGAAAAAAGAAAGCTTGAACTTGACTACTCCAGCTTCACTGCCTCATCTCGAAGTTCAGTACTAAATTACTAAATTGGAATTGCAAAAATTCTCTAGCAAATCTCTAGAATGGCCTGCTTTTTACGCAAATTTTCAAGTTGTTGTGGATAATCAAAACATTCCTACGATAAAAAACTGGATATTTTACTGGAAAAGCTACGGCAGCTATTTCTGGATGCGCTATTACCTCTGGAAATTATCCAACGATAATGAATGTAATCAAGCAAAAATATGGAAACCAATGTGTTATCCCCGAAGTTGTACAATGAATTAAGCAGACTTCCAACAGCCGAAATGAGCTCCCGTCAATTGTAGAAAACATGAAAAGAATATTACGGCAATTGGAAACATTGGGAGAAAATTTGGAGCATCCAGAAATTAAAATAGAAATTCAGTCGAAGCTGCCACGATAGGTTTTACAGGACATCTATCGGAACCGAGAAAAAGGAGATTCATAGCCTGTAACAAAACTGATGAAGCAATTAGAAACAATAATAACACGAAATGAAGCTATGAATCACATACAACAAGAAATAAATCAAGACAAGAATATAAAACACAAACTTCGGCTGTGAAAAGCGGTAGCGAATTTCAATATCGCGAGACTCAAATAACGCAATAATCAAATAAATAATAAAATAAATCAACTCATCCACATTGTACTAAATATTCTTAATATCATGACTCATTTAATTCCTTAGATTAACAGTTGTCGGAAAACCGATAGAATATATTATACTTTAAATGTTAAAATATTTTTATATTTCATCTTTTGTATTAATCATTTCCCAGCGTTCTTTATTAATTCCCCCAAACAATTCCCAATTTTATCTTTGTATCTAAAATTATCCATCCCACGCTAATCTTCTCACCCAATCTTATTATTTTTTATCCCTACTGTTCTTTGTGTTTTTGTTGCGTGAACAGTTAAAAAACCACTCCCATTTCCTAATCTATATAAAACCTATGGTATTAACCGAATCAGTTTTCAATAAACAATTAACAATGGAGTGCCTGGAAAAATCAACTCAACGTCCGTCAACTCGACTCGTATGAAAATACTGGTGGTATCCGACTATCAATTAGTTGACATTAACTCACAATTCAAAAAATTCCGCGACAAAAGCTCCGTTAAGAGACCTTGCGTCTTCTGTTCGAAGAATCATTAGAATGATGAATGCAGTGAATATAAAACAGTCGATCAAAGATTTGTCAGAACTGAGAACTGCAACTGTGTTTTCGATGTTTGAGAAAACATAACAGCAGAAAAAAAAAAAAAATAAAAAATAAAAAAATATACCTTTATTATAAGGGTCAGTACAATTCTGCATTATGTAAAACATGTCAAAGAAATAAAGATGACAATTGGGATAATAGGAAAAGAATACTGTAAATGAAAAAATGAAAAATGAAATTCCAGCGATGTAAAGATGTAACAATTATCAATCCAAAGAATAATAAGCGAGCAATGGTGACAGCCTTCCTAGATGCCAGGATCACAATTATCTTTCATCACCAAAGAAGTTTATAGATAACTGGGACTAAGCGGAGAGCAAACCGAAATGTTGAGAATAGAAGGTTTCGCCGAAAAAGAAGTCAAAAACATCAAACAACAGCGATATCGCTTAATATTAAATTACGAAATGGAAAGTATAAATCATTGAAAGTGAGAACGATGGAACACCTCACTTCACACTTACAAAGAATTGATATAGCTAATTACCAAGAGAATGAATTGCTAAAAAATAGGGAAATCGATTGGACAGAATTCCGTTAAAAATGGGAGGAACCAAAATTATTAACCGGAGCAGACTATTTCTTTGAATTTGAACCAAAGATAATTAGGGAGCTAACGAATGGAATTCGACTTGTCAACACATCAATTGGCTATATTACAGCGGGAAGCGGTATTCTGAAGGATGCAAAAATCAATTGGAAAGCATTATGTTCAGTCATCAGTCCTATAATAGTAACGCCTCTAATTAAAGCAAATGACTGCATTGATATTGCTCAGTTTTGGAAATACGAATTACTGGGAATAAATACATTATCGAATGAAGGTAAAGATGAATTAGCAATGCAACAATTCCAGAAAAGCATACGCAAAGAAAGAGAAAGATATAGCGTAGCAGGCCATGGAAGAGTCCCGAAACTAAACTGCCATCGAACTTCGCACTTTGTTTAAGTAGACTCCAATCAACAATTAAAAGGTTACAACCTCAACCTGAACTACTGAAGAAATACAACAATATAATAAAAAAAAGCTAGAACATGAAATCATCAAAAAGATAGAGTACAATAAAAGCCTGAGGGACTAATACACTATCTCTCTCATCAAGCAAAATCACTCCATGAAAGCAATGTACTAAAATAAGAATGATTTTCGATGTTCGGCTAAAACATCTACTAAAAGAAGCCTCAATGATCTCTTATATAAGGGACCAATGATGCTAAATAATTGTTGCGGTATCCTATTGCGATTTTGTTCAATGAATTTTGCTATCCTGTATGACATTGAAAAAGCTTTCTATCAGATAGCACTAAATGAAGTAGGTCGCGATGCCACTCGTTTTCTTTAGTTCAAAGATTATAATGCTCCAGTGAAACAGAAGAAGTAGGTTGTAATGTCACTCGTTTTCTTTATTATAATGCTCATGTGAAACTAGAGAGTCTAACTACTTATAGATTCCTGCGAGTACCATTCTGTGTTATATCATCACTAATTTTACTTGCAGCAGTACTTAAGCATCATTTAAGAACAATATCATCATCAGTGATAGCAAGAAAAGTTGAAAGAAACTTATACTGCCATAATCGAAATAGAAAATGAAGCTGAAGCAATATAAAGAAGTGAAAGAAATTTTCAAAAAGGTTGCAATGAATACAAGTAAATTCATATCCAATTCAAAGGAATTCAATGAATCTCTTTCAGCTGCTGATAGAAAAAAGGAAAAGTAACAAATGTGTTAGGAATCTATTGGGACATAAAAACAGACAAAATCAGCATTAAATTACCAAATTTGACTTAGAAAGCCACAAAACGACCAATATTTTTGATCCATTGGGACTTATCACACCAGTCATTCTACCACTCAAAATTATACTTCAAAATCTTTGGCAACAAAATTACAAGTGGGATAACGTGTTACAAAAAGAAAAGGAACTGAAATTTGACTTAGAAAGCCACAAAACGATCAATATTTTTGATCCATTGGAAAGAGTGGAAAGGAATTGTTAATGATTGGCATTCTGCATTTACTGAATTACCAAAAAAGATTCCAAAAATAGAAGCAACAACGCACCAAATCCATGTGTTTTCGGATACTTCTCAACACGCTTATGCGTTGCCATCTATGAGATCTGAAATTGAAGGGAAAATTTAGTTTTCGTTGATATTTTCAAAAGCCCGGTTATGTCCAATCAAGGGAAAACGGTTCCAAGAAGTGAACTTCTGGTGGTACGAGAAATTAATTTCGTAACAAATCAGCTGGAAATGCAAAATGTTAAAAAATTTCTTTGGAGTTATTCAATGTATGTTTTAAAATAGATACAAAATAAAGCGAAACAACAACCAAGATTATTCAAAATCGTCTAGATGAAATAAGGAAAACGAAAATAAATTTCAAATATATCCTACAGCTGACAATCCTGTAGACATGGCCAGTAGAGGAACACAAATCAGCGAGTTAAAGAATAACTCTTTATGGTGAAACGGACTTAGTCGGTTATCTAACCAAAAAATATTTGGCCACTAATATCAATTCCCGAAAAAGACAGAAATAATGAAAGAATTGAAAAGAAAATTCAAAAGAAGATGGCTGTATTAGAACATGACGAAAGAAAAGAAAAAGAAAATCTTCTGGATATTTATTAATCGATTTAGTAGCTGGGATAAATTACTCCCATCAACTATTCGAGTATTCAAATTTATTAGACGTATCTGCCACAAACAGCTACAATTATCAGAAATATCTCTAAGAACCCATCTATTTTAGCGCTGAAGATTACATAACAGCAGAACAATTTCTTATCAAAGAAGCTCAGAAGAATGAAGTCACGGAAAAGGAAAAAAAAAGAAATGGCAACTAACTACCAATAATGATTGCTTAGATCCACTGGACTAGAATCTGAATTGATCAAGAATGCGATCTGTCCAGTTTATCTCCCAAAAAAATCAGGATAACATTACTGATCATCATGAATATACATGAAAAAGTATTCCATAGCGGGATAAGTCAAACACTAATTAAAACAAAATTTCTGGATAGAAAAGGAAGAAATACAGTGAAAAATCAGATTGCATGTTGTGGAAACGATGAAATAATAAACTATTTCAACTGCCGAATTATCCCCTCTACCTAAAACAATATGAACAGCGTTCATCAGTATTTACGAATATTGGATTGGATTATTTTGGCCCAGTTACAATTATCAACCATCATTGGTTGATACCATCATTGTTTTATTATTTGACTACTCGAGCAATACATCTTGAAGTAGTACAGGATTTAAGTGCGGAGCTCTTCTACATGTGCTAAGAAGATTTACTGTACGTCATGGAATACCAGAAACAGCAGTGAATGACAATTCACCTAATTTTAAAGCAATAAATGAGATCTATAATGTAATAGAATATGATCTCAATGAAGATTCTTCAGTACTTCATTACTGCAGCAAGAATAAAATTAAATGGAAGCATATTACTCCACTCGCTCCATGGCAAGGAGAAATATATAAACGATTAATTAGAGTGACAAAATCAACGTTTAAAAGAGCCGTGGGTAAATGCTTTTTATACGAAATGGAACTAATTACTATCACTGTAGAAATTGAAGCTGTCTTTGCATTCCCGACCGTTAAAACAAATAATGAAAGATTCGATAGAAGTCCTACGTTCTATTGATTTCATAAATCCCCTAGCTAAACTTGGAGATCCGTCCTTAGAAAAGAAATCGAATGATGAAGATTATGGCACAAGTAGAGGCTCGACATAAGAAAAATTAACAAGACAATTCCGGAAAACAAATCGATGTTTAGACCAATTCTGGATGCAATGACAACGAGATTTACTTAGTTTGATGGCGAACCCAACACAAACAAGGACGAACTTCTACTGGAAGAAAACCTGAAATGAATGAAGTTGTAATCGTAATGGAGGAAAAACAACCAAGAAGAACCTGGAATCATTGAAGAATTAAAACCACTTAAAGAAGGAACAATTCGAAACGCAACAATACGACTCCGCAACAATCACAAATTAATCAAGCTTATAAATTTACTGATCCCGCCGGAAATTACAAATCAAAACGAACGTGAAAGGAAGATAGATCAAGCAGAACATGAAACGTAAAGGAAAGGAATTAATAAGATCGCATTCGCCGATAATGCCTAGAAGCAAAACAAAGGAAACACTCAATGCTTCCTCAATACTGAAAGCAATCAAGGTGCGGTTCTTTATCCTAAGCTGATATTTTTCGGATTAGTTACAGCGGAAAATACAACAAAATCTCAACAGCTCAACGGAAGGCTAACATGTTCTCAAGCAGAAAAATTATGCCTGAGAATGGAAGGGAATGAAACAAATCAAATGAGTTTTGCCAACTTTGCGTGTTCAAATTGTTTCAAAAAGCTTGGCTTTCGCGGTCGGGAGTGTCGCGAATAAACTGCGAAAAGATTTGTGTTGGCTTTCACATGAATGTGTACGTGCGTATGTACTATGTAATGTAAGATGTAAGTTATTGTACGTGCGTATTTCAATTACTTATTATTGATAAGGACAAGTTGCAATGAACTGATGAATCCCAATGAAATGATCAATTATTTATTTACAGTCAACTTACAGAGCCATCAGAGTGATAGCGGATACTGCAAACTTCGAGTTAAATCGTCGATTCAAAGTGCTACATTGGCGGGATGGCAAAATAATCCCGTCGTTCTTGTCGAAAATGGAAGGTCTCAAGCATTTGTTTATTTTTATTAATTTCTATCCGCTTCAATTTCGTCGGTTTTATTTTTTTATCATCAGGAAGAGTTGATAAATGTTTATAATGAATTGCAAGACTTTTTTTCATTAGAAATAATATTTTAATTTCTTTAATAGGCTTGATAAGTCTAGTAAAAAAAAAAAAAAAAATTCAGTTAACTTTTTCGCATCGAATAGTGAGCATTTCTGGAAATGAAATATTTCCAGAAAAATTTATTGTATAAAAATTCAGTGAACTTAAATAATACTATAACAAACAATTTTTTGCAGCAACTGGAAATTTTTAACTTTTGAAGTAACATGATACGAAGTAATATTTAAGTTTTGACGACCAAAATTTTGTTACGAGAAAATCCTATGTATTTTTTATTATTTCTTGCTGTTGTTATTTCATTTTGGGAATACATAATCCACATTTGATTTTTTAATTCTAATTTTGGATATATCTTATTGTTTCTTTCTAAGTCATCAATATTTTTTTTTTTTAGTAGAAGTTCATTTCCTAATTTTTATGTGCTATTTGATATCGTATAGTTTTTTTTATAGAAATTTTTATGAGATTTAAATAACGAAGATCAAATTTTTATTTTTTATTGATAAAAAATATAAGCAATTTTGGTTAAAAATTAGATTGTCATCACACTTGTTTCATGAAAATTTTACACCAGCAGTTTATTAGCTCTGAATTCCTCTAAGAAACTATCTATAATAATATTGTACTCACAACATCCGAAATATTTTAGGTAGGAAATATGTACCAAACTCATGTAGTACAGTAAATACTCAAAATAAGTTCCATAACTTCTTTTTGATCATAGCTTTGATGAACAAAACTATAAAGTGAATAAAAAAATTTATAAAATTTTTTTCTACAAATTTGGAGATAACAATTTGTGGCAGTTAGACAAACTGTCATGAATTGTAAATGAAAGGAGAGGCCTTTTATAACAAACTGGTTACAAAGAATTTCAGCCAAAAATCGAAAATATTTTTTTCATAAAAAAATTAAAAATAATCTTAGTCACATTTTTTGTAAGCGAAATAACTATTTGATCTTTGATTGAAATGATATTAAATTTGGGGCATTGGAAAAATAAAAATATTTTAAATAAGCCTAATATGCGAAAATTCTTTGAGCAATAATGTTATAGCAAAAAATGGGAATTAATAATATTTTTTATAAATTGAAAACCTCAAATTATTTACACTTTTTCGTACGAAAATCGAAATTAGTTAAATAGCTTGAAATATTCTTTTTTTTCGCATGCGGAATGCTTTTAAACTAATCAGTTTAAAAAATATTGAAATTTCAAAAGCCATTATTTGAAGAAATTAAAAGATTTTATTTTCGTAAAATAAAAAATTGCTATTCGCATTCATCCCACATTGCTTAATTACTTCGATTGATACGTTAGTTATTATTATTCTCAATTATTTTCTATCTCATGCATATTATAATTATACAATTCCTTCTAACTTCCCGTATACTGCATTATATTAATTTCACTTCATGACATTTTGAACACTCTTCATTGCGTTAAATAAAAGAATCAGCTTCATTTTTTCTAAACTAAAAATAGTATCAATTTAAAAAGATTGGATATACTGATTGCTGAATAATTTAAAAATATGCAGTGCTACATATATTAATTTATTGAATATGCTGATTTACAAAAAATATAATTTAGAATGAAAGCAACGAAATAACTTCATAATTTGAATTTTAAAAAAAAGTCGAAAGTTACGGAAATCAGTTGTATTTTTGCTCATAGATTCAGCACATACAAAATATTGCAAAAACAACAGCAAAAAATAATTAAAAAAAGCATGTGATCTTTCGATAATAAAATTTTCATGCTAAAATTTAAATATTTTATTTCAAAAATTATAAATTTCCAATTGCTATGGAATTTATTTGCGAACAATATTATTTATGCTAGCAGAATTTTCACATAATAAATTATCTGAAATACTGTTTGTTTTTTAATGCTTACTATTTAATGCGAAAAAGCCAACTGAATTAATCTCGACTTTTGCTGAAAAAAACACTTTTATGATCTTTGATTGAAACGATATTTAATGATTTTGATTGATTCAGTCAAATGACGATGGATTTAAAATCTACAATTGTGTTTGCATTCATTCTTGGCTATGTCCTATCGCATAATGATACTACATCAGGCAGTTTTTCTTAATTTTCGAATTTCAATAAATAAAATGATTTGAAATGATATAATTCTATTTGATATACGATCCATACTCTGAATTTTATCAATTAATATATTTATCTAATTTAAGGAATTTAAATTTTTAGGAAGAAAGAAGTTTAGTGAAAATTTGATGAAATTTCAGATAAACTGGAGAAACTTTTTACGTCTGTGGGAGAGATAATTGCTCAATACTTAACAAATAACGATTTAAAAAATATGGCGTTCGCATTTTTCTTATAGATATGCATTATTATGTCGCAATTATTTCTTGAAATTATAATCTTTTTCATTATTTCAATCACTAATTATTGATAAGGATGAGATAAGTTGCAATGAACTGATGAATTCCAATGAAATGATTAATTATTTATTTACAATCAACTTACAGAGCCATCAGAGTGATGGCGGATACTGCAAACTTCGAGTTAAATCGTCGATTCAAAGTGCTATATTGGCGGGATGGCAAAATAATCCCGTCGTTCTTGTCGAAAGCTTTGGAACGCATATTCCAAACAAATTTCACCAATGATACAGTATGCTTCTCATTATGTGCTGTCAGATTTGAACAGAATTGGAAAAAATTATTGTTCGGAATGTGCAATTCTATATTTAAAAAATCATTTCTCATCTAACAGTTGAATTTATCACCAAATAATGGATTTGGTTTTGTAAATGTTTGTTTGAACTTTCAAATAACAATAGATAGGGTCAAAAAAGAATTTACAGAAAACGAATATTTGATTATGTAATCTCTAACTTTAGCATCGAAGTGACTTTACAAAACATCATTGGACACCATATCAAGCTATTCTATTTGGCGACAAAAATCCGTTAAATGTAGCTAATGTAGTGCAATATTGCTTAGTATTGGTAGTTATACCCTATGAAGATCACCTAAAAATATTCGAAGAAATCGTATTTGGTTTGGAAATTATAATATATTTTCGTAAAAAGTACATATTGTAATTGAATGAAGAGTACATATATATTGTAATTTAACTCAATATTAGACAAATGAAATAGTTTCAGTAACGCAATTTAGGTAAAGATGGCGTATTTTTCTCCAACAAAAAAAAGGAAGTCCAACAAATGGCGTGATTTTTCCGTGGCCCTTTTCCACTGCTCCAAACTTCGGCTTCTATTCTCTGACCTTGAGAGACATTGAGTTGGTCACTTTTTAATTTCAGAGATCCAAACTGTAACCAATGCGATTAGTGGAGTTATGTTAAAGTCAAACAGATGTTGAAGTTTTTTCGCACAAAAGATAGAAATTTTTTTGTCCAAGATTTTTAAATAATTTAAAATTTTTGGAATTTTGATTAATAATATAACATATTTTGTTATCAATTCGCCATCATAACTGAATGACAATGAATTCTCTGCGCCTAATATGCTGCGAAAAGGAATAGGGCAGAACGCCAAAGATCACGCTATTCGGTTAATTTTGCTCTAAAAAAAATCGATGACCATGATCATGAAATAGGCAATGATATCATGATTATTACCACATTTATCTTTATTCTTTATCTTAAGTTTTCAGTGACGACGATGAAAATAATGTATATCAATTGTTTAAATTGCTCGATGTAAGTTTATCATAACTAAATCAGAATGCTTTGCAGTACCATGTTGAACATCGAAATGATTTCGCTAGAATATCATTATTGAAATCCTTAGCAGATTAGAAAATCTTTGAAGTCCAATTGGATACTCGTGAGTTTCAGGAACGATTGAAGTTAGCCATTGTGATCAATGGTAATGATCAACTCACTCCGAAAGCAGTTGAAAATCGTGCTCTTAGGGCAGCACAAACTATCAGGAATGATCTGGGTAACATGCCAATTTGTATTGTTTCTCAATTGGATATTCGAAGAAATGTGTGAGTTAGATTTAATGATTTTTTGAAACAGTTCCGATAAAATAGAGGAGCTAAAGTGAGGCATCAGTAAGAGGAAGTAACAAATACACCGCTGATCACCACCTAAGTATGAATTAACCATTTCAGGTATTTTAGAAGGATGGCTTTCATAATGGTTTCAAAATCAAACAATTGCTATAATATTTAATGATAGATAGCGAATAATTTTATTATTGTTCAACAGGTATTTCAGTGAAAAATATGATAACAGCTCAGTGCTTTTCTTTTATGGTCCTGATGCAAGTGCATCAACTTTTGTCGTAGAAACCAAAGATGAAGAAACGATGCGAAAAGAACTTCTGAAGTGGAAGGTTCCGAGCATTTGTTTATTTTTATTAATTATCAACCCGCTTCAATTTCGTCGGTCTTATTTTTTTATCATCAGGAAAAATTGATAAATGTTTATAATGAATTTCAAGACTTTTTTTTTTCATTAGAAATAATATTTTAATTTCTCTGATAAGCTTATTTAGAGAAGTCTAGTAAATTTTCAAATTTTGTCTTTTCATGTATTTTTTCCATGTATTTTTGACGATATTTTATGTGTTATTAATATCTATTAACAACACATTATCTCTGAGCATGATAGTTTTATAAATTGCCATTTTTTTGCAGGAGGAGTTAGATTTCCTTGATAGTCATCAAACAATAGCCTTCCATTTTACGATGATCGAAGGTAATGAGCCAGAAAATAGCGAACAAATATTCAGGTAAAAAAGAAATATTTAATAACAATCATTTATGACAATCCAGAAAGACATATTGATTGTAGAAATATCGGTTAAGAACTAAAGTGTTAAAATTCTGTTGATACTGCTTTATTTTAGATAAAAAGAATATGCTATTGGTTAGTGATATATGCTTTAGTATTGCCATGTTCAGTGATAATAAGAATATTAATAAAATACATTTCTGTTCCAAATAAATTTGAATTTCTGGTCTATTCCCGAGATTAGCGCCAAAATAAAAATTCTTGTGATTATAATATGAAAAATAGGATAGCAATGGAAATACTGTGATGTAAATTCATAAATAAGTGTTTAATTTTATATAAAATTTCGAAGCAACGGTTAGAGAAGATCAATAACGGTTAGAGATCCAAATTCAAATAATTCAAAAATCCCATGCGTAAAATTTGAAGTATCATATTCGCATATTAATTGTGTATCTCAATTGCGTCTATCCCATTCATTTTTTCAGTTTCGCATTAATGTAATTTTTGCTTTACACTGATACGTTCTCAGACATTCAATTGAGTACATTATGTTTGATTGATGAACTATTGATAAATGGAGTAAACTATAAAGCTGAGACAAAATCTCGTTTCGATGTGGTTCCTGTGTATGCAGTTATTGGATTTAAAAAATCCGATTAACTGATATTCGGATGAAGAATATTTTTTACTCTGAATATTCTTTCGATAAGTGATTATTAGTTGATATTTTCGAATGATTAATATATAAAAATATCTTAAAATATGATAAATTCTAATTGGACTGATTAATTGGTTTCAAATATTGAACATTGTACGAAATATGTATATTGAAAAATATTTTCATCGAAATTGCTGATAAATTTATAAGGAACAGAAAAAATCAGTTTTTTCAAGATTATATATTAAAATTATAGTTAGATGTTAAGTAAGGAGATCATTGATATCTTTTCCTTCATGGCAAATTTGGATTCATTTCCATAACCTTAAGTCAGTTCCTGATACTATTTGCCGATTATATTCAGGCATTGCATACATTTAATTAATACTTGTTATGATTTTCGAAATCTTTGAAATTTTGATGGAATTCTACATTTTGTATTAAAATAGAAACATAGCGGTAATTTAATAAGCGAGCAAATAAGCAGTAATTTAATAAGCGTGATGAAGTAGATAATGCACACAGATTAGTGAAATTAATTTGCTGATTCCAATCAATTAAGTGTTGGAAACAGTGCGTAAGACTTCTACTAGATTCCTTTTATGAAAATACATTAAAATATTATGTTCATCATTATTTAGATAATGCTATTTTAATCATGCAAAAATCAATTGCGGCTTTCTAATATTCGAGTTCGCCCAGGAAAAAAAAACTCTGAGTCAAGAAAGTATGCAAGAAAGATAACTTCGGTTACTATTCCGATTCTAATAAAACACCTGGCCAGGTATTTATTGAATTTAATAGCATTCTTTTTTATATATTGAGTTTTGTTTTTTACATTTTAATGAGGTATATTATCGTTTGTATTCAATTATCAATCTCTCGCACTCCATTTAATCGATGAAAGTTAAACAAATGAAAAGGAACATTATGTAAAAAAGAAAAGAAACAAAAGCAATTCATATATTTGGAATTTCTTGCTCTCTTCGATATGTAACGTGTACTTTTTTAAATGGATGCCCAGTAAAATTGCAGCAATGTTATATATAGTAGATGATTTAAGAAATGACAAGTAGTTTGATAAATAATTATTGATGGGTTAAGAAGTAATTTATTATTATAACAAAATAAATCATTTGATTTTAAAAATAAATAGCATCATTATACTTTTGGAAATAATGCAACCATTTGAAATAATCTGAACTGTTCAATTTTCATTTATTTGTATATATGCATCAGATAGATATTATTCTGCAAAATATCACTGGTAAAGGCGAAACAGAAATCCTGAAGAAATCTCATTTTGTGATTCTAAAATGTTAGCAAAAACAAAATAATCAAAATCTACTTTCCAAAATTTCTAACTTTTTTCAAAAATAAATTTTGGTTAGTATTAAACATGAAGGCTAAATTCCAAATTTAATAATGCAGACACATTTCTTCAATTAAAATGATCGACAAAAAATTGAGTTGTGATTAATTAACAAAAGATTAAAAATGTTGGAAAGACAAAGTGATTCTATTTCCTACCCCTTCGAAAAAGATATTATACAAGAAAAAAAAGTATTTTATTTTGCATTAAATAATATTTTCGCAGAGTATATAATTTGTAAGAAACATTCAGAAGTAATGATTTTCCACGGTGATCAAAAGAATGATGTCATGGAAAAACAAGAAGATTTCTTCTTTGATGTGAGCGAATTGATATTTCACAAATATTTATATTTGAAAAGGTTTATTGAATCGGAGAGTTGCTAATATTACAACAGAAAGATATTATTAACCTAATTGGAAATAGATTATTAAAGCTTTTTCGTATCGCTTCTCCGGGAGAAATCTCTGCCGGTTGTGAAATCTCGACTGTAGAACGACCGTTTACCGTTGGAATCTTACTGAAGAATACTCAAAAACCGTTTGATTAGTAATACACAATCTCTATGCCCTTCCTGGGACAGGATATAGACAAAGATAATCATTTGTATAGATCAGATAAAGAAATAGTACTCTCTAGAAACACATCAGATAAATCAATCGCATATCCGCATATCATATTGAAAAGGGCGAAACTGATGGGAAGAAAGGAAGTTCACTTTTCCCACATTTAGCAGGATTTGTTAATAACATCAGAAGAAGCAAACAGCATACAAAATATTTGTAAGCGATGACAATTGATAATATTGTGACAAAAATTAATTTAACATCAACAATTGGCTATGAAAAACATTTATAGATCATACAATTTCTTCGGATTTCTCGACAATTAGATGCAATCTTTGATATTTTGCATATTCGCATCAAAACAGTTTTTAAAGAATATTACTTGTAAGCAGAATATTCTACTACATTCTTTGATTAATTTCGACATTCACTTTTTTTTCCAATTAGTTTACTGAATGTAATGTAGTATTTTTTGCTTCAGGTGAACTGGAATATGATTTAAATCATTACGTCATTAGCTTTTTTTTTCATTGATGAAGTAGTTATTATGCGATAAAGTTTATGATTTTGCAGGAATTTCGCTTTCAATAAAAAAGATGAAAAGAAAAGAAACTTGTCAATATATTCGACAGTCTTGATTATTCAGAGAATCAATTTGTAATTACTTTATCATTAGAGTGATTTAAACGAAAACAATACAGCTAACTACTTCATCTTTTTTATTATTTACTTTTTTATAAATTAATCTTATAATCTATAATATCCTTACTATACTTGCTTAATCACATAAAGTTAAGCGTCTTTTTTTGTGATTTATAAATATTTGATGAATTTGATTGTGTTGAAGAATTCTGTAGAAAACAATTTGAAAATCGTTTGTTTGCTTTTTATAGGAATGGGAAAATAATTAGAGAAAATATTCTGTTTGAATTATTACATGAAATTGGTAAATCAGGTTAAATTTAAATGTATTTTAGAAGATCGAGAACAATTGAAATTTCAATTCTGCCATGCATATGCTGTTGATTTCATTGATATCGAGAATGTTTCGCGTCAAAAATTTAGCTAATCTTGCAGAACGTCTCGAAGAGAGTAAGAAATATCGTTAGCCGAACTGTATATATCCTTGAAATTGAAAATGATCTTTCAATTAGAATGTATATGTTTTAATTTTTATTAATTAAAATATATTTAATGAATTTCGCAATCGGAAGAAAAAATCCTCGTTAATTTTTCTTTCTCCGCTCAGTTATATATTTAAATTCAGCAAGTGGTCATGATTGAATCGAGGTCAAAGGAATGATTTATCACATATTGATTCATTAAATCATTGCATTATTTTGCTTCCTTTATCTTTTTCTTGCTTAATTAAATGTTATTAAATGAAATCGATAAATGATTAAAAAGAAGCAAATAATTAATCAATGATAATTACTGTTATATATGGAAGATTAATTATTTATTTCAGTATGTAAATATTGTAAGCAAATAAAATTTACTTATTATTAGTTTTATCTTTAATCAAAGAAATCAACTAGTACCGTTCACAAATTGTGATGATTTCATTTTTATATATTGGAAAGTTTTTTTTTTTCTAAAAATATTTATACATATGAAAACCTAAAAGCTAGCAAACTCATTATTCATGGATATTCCATTTTTTTTTTCATTTATTGTGGCCCTCATATCCTATTGATATTTTTTTTTTTACGACCGTAATGTGAATTAGAGTTGTGAAATTTACGACCGTAATGTGAATTAGAGTTGTGAAATTCTATATCCTGAATCGATACTAGAAGGCATACGTGATGATTGCTATGGACGAAAGGCATGAGAAATGTTGAAAACTCGATCCTGTGGGGATGAGAAATTCTTGGTAAATTTGTGAATTTCAGAAATAAAAAAAAAAAACGAAATTCGGATTGTTACAAACAATAAAATATTCGTAAAATTGATTTCGTATTTTTCAATTCAAGGACTTTCATATCGCTTTCTGTTATTCCATCTTTCTATTCAACAAAGAATAATCAAACGAGTTAATAAAATTCAAAAGCGATTTACTAGATTTAAAAAAAAACGAGTTATTAGAATTTAAAAAACGAGTTAATAAATTTCAAAAATGAAAAAACCAGAAAAGAAGAAGAATAAGAAAAAGAAAAAACGAATAAAAAGATAATTTTGAAAATCGTGAAAGAAATATGAAACAAAAAAAAAAAACTTGGTTTCTTTGTCTGATTCATATCTCATTTGCTATGCTGCGATAAAAAGATAATTCAGGAATAAAAAAATATTTCATAAAATTCATATTTTTATCATAATGGAAAATATCATCGCATTGTTGATAATTATGAGTGGTGGAAATGAGAACTGATTATATGGATTATTATAGTTATTAATGGAAGTAAAAATATCTGAAACTGATTATATCGAATTCAAAAAGTAAATAATTTAAATTAAACAAATATTATATAATAATGAAATAAACACGAAATAATCAAAACAATGAATGCCAATAAAGTAATCATAATTATAAGCAAAGATAAAAATTGATAAGGATGGCTTTATCGTTATTTTGGTCATCTTCTCAATTTCGAAGAGGTAATGATATGTGACATTTTGTCTGATTAATGCAATAATAATTCCAATAATAGAAAAGAAAATTAAATTTAGAGAAATCAGTTTTAAATATTCAAATATATAATCAAATCTTCCATACATTAGATTCGAAATATTATAATAAGATAACGACATAAGCTTGTCACTAAACATCATGCTATTAGTTTTTTATATTCTAATAATTTATCGCTATTGAAGGAAAAAAAAACTGGCAAAACTAATAGAATGGTAAGATTTTTGTGAAGTTCAAGTAACTTAAAAAATATTAAAAAATAAAAAATAATAGGAAAATAATTTTTCTCATCTCTCAACTGCACAAGAATTGAAGAAAATTTGCAAAAAAAAAGATTCAGTATTTTCTGGTTATAAATTATATTGATGAATTTTGATAATTAGCGAAAAATACGTTCATTAAGTTACATTAAGACTACCAAACAAATAAAGACACCTTAAAAATAATAATCTACTTAATTAATCTTTTCTAAAGTCAATTTTTATCATAATTATCTCACTCCACTTGCATTGTTTGCATTTCACTCCATTTATTTTCAGCTTTTTATTTATCATTTAACAATTTATCAAATTTTTTACTTCCAATTCTTTTCTTTTACTGACCAACATTTTAATGCCCTAACCAGCGTTTTCACAATTGACAGTTGAGAAGCACTGTTTCATTGCTATGTTCAACATAATTTTTCTTTTAACTGTGACCTTTTCATCAAAATGTATAAATTCCGTTACAATCAAATAACTTAAACTATTTTGCGAAGCTATTTTATAACTCAAAAAACAAAAATAGTGGTATATGTCATTTACTTATCATTATTCATATCTTGATATCAAAGTATATAAGACTGATTTCATTCCTATAATTGATTTTTAACCAAGTTATTATGAGGTCAATATCGTTATCAGTAATTTGTTTTGTATTCGCTGTCATTATCAGATAATAGAATATAAAACAAAAGAAGTCTTGCTATATTACTGATTCCATTATTAAATATTCTTGAATCTCATGTGGTTAATCCATTGCTTGTTGTGATTTTATTGTCTTGTTGAATTTTTCTTAATTAATTTATGCTGATAGCAATAAATTGCTATTAGTAAAAAAAAAAAATTTTGACAAAGCTGCTATATTCCAATCTTGATACTGTCATCGAGCTGAATTATTTCTTCATCAGTTGCTTTATCGACGATCTCATATTCTGATAGCAGTGATAATGATTCAGTTATCCATATCATTAGCAATGAATGATTAATCGTAGGATAAATGTCCTTTATTTGCGACAAATTCACTTCATGTCATTTCCTTTTTGATCATTTTATCCATTTCAAGTAAAACCATTAATAAGTTTTAATAAGTTAAAAAAGTTTCGATTGTTAATATCGTTTTTTTTTATATATATATATAAATATAAGAATCGTTTTTTGTTCAACTTTCTAAAATTGTCAGTAAAACTCTAAAAAAACCTTTGCAGGGAATTACTTTGTTCATAAGAAATTACTTACAAAAATTTATGAAGATGAGAATTACGCATTTATAAAAAATGAAAGCAAACTAAAAAAACTAATTACTTTTGGAGAGTTGTCGAAAAAATAATTTAGAGTGAGAAAAAAATCAAAAAAAATTTTATTCCTACATAAAGTGCTGTGTAATATTTGCAATAAAATAAATTAAAAAAATTTTATTGAACAAAATTTTAATTGAAAAGATTATCGTACAAATGGAAATTTAAAGGTCTTCATTTGCAAAAATTACAACATGTGAAATGATGATTTAAACATCTGTATGCATTATTTCCGAATGATAAGATAGAATGTTTTTGGAAATAAAAAAAGATTCCTAAATTATAATTATCATTAGCGTTATCAATGCATACATTTTGAATTTTTAACATACAACAATTCTGATCGTTCATAAATGATAATTCGTTTTTTAGAATATTCGTAGATATCATAGAAATAATAATACAAATATAAGTAAATTTTAATATTTTCATTCTTCTTAAATAAATTTTAAGCTTAATTATGTTAAGTGAAGGTCATATTTTACTAAAAATCCACATTTATTCTATCTGATCTTTTTTTTAAAATTTGATTTGCATTCTTTCTGATTGTTAAAGCTTATTCAAGATTTGATTTGTAAAGATTTTTACTCATTATCTCTATTTTAGTACATTAAAATTTTCAAGTTCCTTCCTTTTCAAATAATAATTTTATCGTAGTTTTAAGTAATTTTTTTCCCATTTTTTTTCTTCTCGCCAATGATTCCAATGACAGAAACTGAACGATTGTTCTTTGTTTTGAGTAGTTTTAAACTGTAGATGCAAAAAAAGTTCACCGCTTATTTTCTTCCAAACATTTCTTCTCACTCGATTTGACAATTCAAAAAATAATATAATGGAATGATCATTTAATGAAAAGATTGCTTGAAATGAGAAATGAAGATGATGCATATTTTAGAACGCTCTGCCAAATTATCATCCTTCAAGTTAATTGATTTAGTTTGTAAAAATTAAAAAAAAAGACGAACAAAAAAATAAAAAGTTCAAATGCATCTACTAGTCGATAAAGTTCAATTTGTAAATAAGTAAATCAATAATTATTTCATTTAATATGAGCAAAATGATTGTGATAGATGTTAAATGATTGTTGATAGAAACCGTAAGAAAAAATTGTAATTAGCAAAAAAAATATATAAAACTTATAATATGATTAAAAAAAAGTTATTTAGAGAAAAATTATCAATATGAGATAAAAGAATTTTGAATTTTATGGTAGCTATTATTTAAACAATAAACGAAATAATAATTTGATATTCTGATAATAGTTATCTTCAACAAGTTATCATAAGAGGGGCATTCTACTTAGTTAGTTAGATGCAATATTTGTAATGATAACATCATTACTTCAACTATATGTTTTAAAATTTAAATAAAATATAGTGTATAGCTATTTCCTTCATGTCAATTATTGATTTCGTTCGTTTGATTTTTCAATGTCCCTGATTTTAGAATTTCTGGTTAATCTCGAAAAAATAAAAATGAAAAATGAAGAATCGCGAGAAAAAAAAAGTATGCTGAAATGAATATTATTGAAAGCTTAATTTTCTTTTTCCTGTATTAGTAATTAAATCTTAAAAAATTTTGGAACAAATACTAAAAAGTTACATGTGTGAATGAACATGAACATGTATCACAATAAGGGATGATGAACTTTAAACATTTTGCAGAATTTTTAACATTTAATACCTCATACATCTTATGTATTTTTATTTCTCAGTGATATATTTGCAAGACAAAAATAGAATTTCATGAAATTTTCTTCAAAGTATAATCAATCAGGTTAATTTGTGGCAAACGAACAATTTTTTTTAATGTCGCTGTTGATTTAACTTCATTGATATATCACAAAAAATATTTTGCTCTATTAAGATTTGATATATAATTAGCATAAAGCCTTTTATTTTAATTAAATATTTATTAATTTCAAATTTAATTAAATATATTTATAAATTTAATTAAATATATTTAAATTAGTAATTTCAAAATTGATCATATTTGAGCTCCTTATTGAATGTTATATCTTTAGAATTGAAATATTTATAATGTAAATATTCAAGCACAAATTCAATTAATATATTTATAAATTGCAATTAATATAAAACTATAAATTTAGAGAATTAATTTGCTATATAATTTTTTATTTTTTCTGATTTCAAAGAATGGAAATTAATAAATATAATATTGAAACAATAAAATTAGCGAAGAAAAATGAGAAAAAAATTAATCATTGGATATGACAAATTAATCTGTCCCATATGATTTCTAGATATGAGATATAATTCTAGTATATAGTGGAATATCTATCATAATTTGAATCGAAATGGATAAATTAATTAAAACATGCTAATGTGATTAGCATTGTTAGAAATAATTTCATAAATTAAGAAAAAAACAATGTTGAAATATATGTCGTAAATTTTAAGTACGTATGTTTCATTCATGCTGAAAGCTATTCATTTAAATATGCTAATTAAAGGTGATGAATAGAATATTTCTTGCTTGACTAAATATCGAGATAATAAGATTAAGCTAAATGAAATTAGCGAAGACTTGTTAATCATGATTATTTTTATCCTTCTGTTGTATCATATTTAAGAACTTTCATTTTATGCTTATTCCTTTCTCGAACTTACTCATTTATTGTAACAAAAATAAAATGATTCTTTTTTTTATGCATAATATATACTAATAGTTTTTGATAAAATCGATGTAAAGGATTGTTTATCAATCTTATCAACAACACAAATTAAATTTAAATTGAAATTAATTTGATTTTTTCTTATATTGGAATGATATTAGTTCTGCTTATCATAAGCATAACAATAATAATAATTTTTGTATTTCCTATTTCTTATTCTTAATTCTTGCATCAAATGATTAGAAAGAAAAAGATGACAGTTGCAATACGATAAAAATAAACATTTACTGATATCAATAAGAAAAAGGAATGAAGAAGAAAGATAAGGAAGATAGTAATGAGACAAAGAAAGAAGAAAGGAAATTAAGAAAGATTGGAATGAAAATAATTTTTAAAAAAATTATTTTTTTTCTTTTCCTTTCTTATCACTTCTTCCTCCTTTTTTTTTTTTTTTTTTTTTTTTTCATCATTCATCCCAAACAATGATATATTGCTTGTTCTTATTCTGATCTGATAATTCATTCATTCGTATGCTCTAATCAATAAATCTTATTTAAATTTTTCGAAATTCTTGATTAACTAATTTTCATTTGCCATCATCTAAAATAACTTGTATTTTTGTAAAGGCGATATGTTTGTTACATTATGTACAATCATTTATAATAGATATTTGCGCAAAAGTTCACAAATATGTAAACTGACACACCTATACTTCTTGCTAAACAAGTCACAACAGCGTATCACGTAGCAAAAAAAGAAAAAAAAAGTTTTTTTCGTTAAAAAGTTATTAATTCTTTTTTTTCCTTCCTCTTGTTACGTGGTGTGATTTTTTTCCATACCTTCAAGGCATTTAGATTCCTTTTCGAAAGTACTTAAACTCCCTTTTTAACAGGTATTTCTATTATCCTAAAACATCAACTTAGAAATTTATAGAATCCTAGGCAATCATCATCATCATCATCATCATCTACGCATTTCTTCTCAAATCAAAATGTTAATCAATACTCTGGTATGTTGTATTTAGTTTATTTTCAAATGATTATTTAATTGATGATTTTGATTAATGATTTTTCAAAATATTTCAAAAAAAAAAAACTATAATTTTATTATTACTTATCAATTCTATTATTATTACTTATATTGTTGATAATATTGTAAAAGATAATTATTATATTTACTTTTTTTTAAATTTCATTAATTTAATTTTCATTTCACAAATATGCACTCTTTCATCAACAAAAATTTAATTTTTAATCTTTTTTGTTTTTATTGAATGATTAAATTATATTAATTTCATTGTAAGCATAAGATAGTAACTTAATTTAAGTATAAAAATCTTGTTTGAAAATTTTATTAAGCATATTTAATAGAAATAAAATTAAAATAGATGCTTATATTAAATGATCTTCCATCGATACAAATTTATTTTCCCTTTTTTTTAATTTGATAAAAAGAATGACGAATGCTGATAATTCATCAAATAATCATTATACAGTTATCATTTTAAATTTGTTATCTCTTCTTATTTACTATTATTTGTTAATTGTTGTCATTTCTTATTGCTTTTCCCTTAATTATTATTATATCAAAAACATTGCGAATTTTAATATAAGTTGATATAAATATTGGATTAATTGAAAATTTGAAACATTATTATCTAGTTTATATCAAATAAATGAATTGATAACAAATATAAAATGGTAATTTAAATTATCAGAAGTCACCTAAACACTATTTTTAAGTTTTTAAATTATTAAACTTAAAATTTTTTAAATTATTTTTGTATCAATAAAAGATCTCCATCTGAAATTTAATCAAACGACATGATAATTGCTTGTATAATAATAATTACTTAAAATACATTCATTTCGTTCTTCTCATATCAATTTCAATTAAAAAAAAAATTAGTAATTTTTTCCCATCTATCTAATATTATCATCACCAATCAGAAGAAGGATTGAAAAGAAAAAAAAGTAATTAAATTTTGTTTTTAAGAAATCACTTATGTTATAATTTTTTATTCAAATAAATATTAAAAAAATTCAATACAAAAATTTATCATAAATGTATTATTGCACTGGTTAGAATTTTTCGATAATATTTGAAATTATTCTATTTTACAATACAAAGTAGAATTTGAATTGAAAATTTGAATTTCAAAACTGGTTTTAATTGAAATACAAAATTTCAAAATTTATTATTTCATCGAAATTTTCACAATTTTATCAATTCTATTATTTGTAAACATTTTTAGGTATTATTATTAATGGTAATAGCTGAAATAAATCCAGCAAATGCTGTCGGTTGTTTATCAAACCCATGTTCCGCTTGTTCATCATCAAAAAAATGTTGTAAAGTTATACAACCAACAGTTCCGCAGCTACCAATGTTTCCGTCATTTCCGTCGTTTCCATCTCTGCTTCCGGCACCGGCGCCTCCACAATCTAGCTGTTGTTCTGCTGCTCCTGCTCCTCCTTCATATCCTGCACCATTTCCTGCTCCTGCTCCTCCGCAACAACCTTGCTGCTGTTCATGTTGTCCTTCCGCTCCTGCTCCTCCTTCATTTCCTCCACCACCACCTCCTCCTCCTCCTCAGCAACCTTGCTGTTGTTCATGTTGTCCTTCTGCTCCTGCACCACCTCCATTTCCTCCACCACCACCTCCTCCTCCTCGGCAACAACCTTGTTGCTGTTGTTGCCCTTCCGCTGCTCCTGCATCACCTCCACCTCCTTATCCATTTCCTCCTCCTGCTCCTGCTCCTCCTCAACAACCTAGCTGTTGTCAATGTTGTCCTTCTGCTGCTCCTGCACCACCTCAATATCCAGCATTTCCGCAACCTCAACCACCTGTATATCCTACTCAATTCCAGCAACCTGCACTACCTCCTCCACTTCCACCACCACCACCACCACAACCTTCATATCAACATCCTCCACAGGTTTCTGCCGGATATCAGCCACCACCTCCACCTCCACCACCACCACCACCAGCTCAACCTCCCTCCTATGCATTGCCTTCACAACTTTCATCCACCGGTGTTCAAGCACCACCACCTCCACCCCCTCCACCATCATCCGGTTATCAACCACCTCCACCACCTCCAAAATCTGGAGGAGGCGAAGGAGGAGGATATCGATTATTTTATCAATGGTGAAAAAAATATCCGATATAATAGGAAGAAACAATTATCACATTTTCGCAAAAATTTTTACGATAAAATTGTATATTATTTGTACAAAATAATGATGCATTTTACTGGTCCTTCGTTGATACTTATTTTTATTAAAAATTTTTCAAATTCATTTTCTCTATGAGAAGCATCAGACTTGAAATCTGTCAAGATTCTTTTTTTTTCAATATATTTTTATCTTTCTATGATAAATTAAAATTAACACTAACAATGTTTTTATCCAACAAATTTCTTCCAAAAATTCATAAAATTTTTATCGAAAAAATTGTATTAAAATTTTGATGAGAAAATATTTTTTTTTTTGATTGAAGTACTAATAATTTATAAATATATTAGTGCTAAATATTGATATATTATTTATCTACTTTTTTTCTCATTTTGTTTCTATTTCTTGATTGATAATTCTGCATTTTTTAATAACATTACTTCATATGTAAATACTTTACCTGTCCGTATGTAAATTCTTTTTTTCAAAGATTGAGAGGATTTTAACGATTCCAAATCTCAAATAAAACTTCCTGAAGAGATAAAACAATTCCTTTTTTTGTTTTCTTTCTCTTTTTCTCTCTCTCTTTCAATCTATTCGTGATTTTTGCTTCAAGTTTATGCGCAATTTCTTCGGATCAAATTTAATGAAATTTGAAGTAATTCATTTAAGATTAAAGTTTATCATGTGACGCTATTTTTATTACAGTATGTTATCAATTTTTTTTTTAGATACTCAACTATTATTATCCTTTATTGAAATAAAAAAAAATACGAGAAACTTGTTAAAATACAAAAGCAACATGTTTCGTTTATTCAATATCTTCTAACAAGAAACAAATTTTTTTTCCCGAGATCAGAAATATTATTATTAAAATAAATTTGGTAAGATGAATCTTTCCCTGTAATTTATCACTGCCTAATGAAATTGAAATAATATAATGATTAAAATAATTATTCCATTATTGGAATAATTATAATTTAATTCCTCTCATTCTTCTTAATATAATTTCTTGTAAGTTATATATAAAACGCTTTAATAAATATTATCAATTTTAAGTCTTAAATAGTATCTTTTCTTATTATTTCTTGTTTCCGAAAGTTCTCGAAAAATTTTCTCGATAATTTTCAATTCCATACTATTTTGTTTACATGTTTATCATATTCGGAATTTTCATTATCCTGTGATATACAAAATCGTTTTGTATTATCATTATCATATCATGGAATGGAAGCAAAATTTATGAACAGATTTATTTGTTTGACGAAATTTTACAAAATTGATTCATCATTATAAAACTAGTCCAATGATAATAGTTTTTTGCGAGGAAAAAAAATTGGCGGAATTTAATCCCTCAATGAACTTCAAATTTTCCCAATTAATGCCAAATATAAATTCAATTCCCGGGCACCAACGAAACTTCGACTCCAAAGCAATTTTAGACCATCATGAGAAATTGCAGGATACAAGTTCTTATAGTCATATCCAGTGGTAATCTGGAAATAAAATAGCATAGAATATATCAAATAACAAATTTTATAATTGATTATTTGATTAGTAATATAATTAGCGATAATTTAAAAAAATAAATAATGATAATTTTTCGAATTTTATCATAATTAAATATGCGACAAATTGTTTGATTTAATTTGAAACAAACACTCATACTTGCTCTAGTTCACTTCCATCAATATTAACAGCAAAAATATTGAATGTATCATTTCTTTCTAGAATACCATTCGAGATAAATAAAATACGTTTATTGCTTAGAAATATAGGCCATAAATTTGTCCCATTTTTTGTTAATTGCCTTAAACCACCTCCATCATTATGCATCAGAAATATTTGACTATTTGTCAGATCAATAGCATTATATCTGCAAAAAGAACAATAAATAAATATAATTTGTAAGTTAGAAAAAAAAGGAAAAATTCATAACAATAAGTGAAAAGTATGTGTTGAAATAAATTAAGATGAAAAAAAAGAAAAGAATTAAACCTATTCAATATAACCAATAGATCAGATTTAAAGAATTAAACCTATTCAATATCTAGATCATAAGAATTAAACCTATTCAATATAACCAATAGATCAGATTTAAAGAATTAAACCTATTCAATATAACCAATAGATCAGATTTAAAGAATTAAACCTATTCAATATAACCAATAGATCAGATTTAAAGAATTAAACCTATTCAATATAACCAATAGATCAGATTTAAAGAATTAAACCTATTCAATATAACCAATAGATCAGATTTAAAGAATTAAACCTATTCAATATAACCAATAGATCAGATTTAAAGAATTAAACCTATTCAATATAACCAATAGATCAGATTTAAAGAATTAAACCTATTCAATATAACCAATAGATCAGATAAAGAAAAAGAATTAGTAAAAATTTTCAATAAAAATAAAAAAAAATTTGAACTTACTGCCATAATAGCCAACGATATTTGATAAGTTGTATAAATGATGTTGGACGTGAAGCGTGTGAAAAACAACGAAACGTCCGTCAGGACTCAATTTTGCGCCACCCTCATAACCGATAATATTTGTTATCTGAAAAATAAAAAACAAAACAAAACAAATTCACAATGATAAGATTTTATCATTGATTTACAACAATAACAACAGCAAAAAAAAGTCATTCCTTTAAAATTTTTCCACAAAAAAAAAATTTCAATGCTTCAAATTAGTTATTGCTATAGTTATTGGGTTTTTTCAAATTACGTCATATTGTGATAATTTTTAGATATGAAAAAATCAATGATGTAAAATTGAATTCTTTAAAATTACATCTATTCATCATTTGATAATGATACTAGAAATTTTGATGCGATAAAAATAGACGATAAGATATTTAGCAAAAAAAAAAAAGAAAAGAATTAAACCTATTCAATATAACCAATAGATCAGATTTAAAATTAGAAATTTAATTAGAATTAAAATTAATAATACCTGTTTAGCATTTTGCCCATCTATATTCATTGTCCATAAATCAGGATCACCATTCCTTCTTGATGTAAAATAATACGTTTCCATCTGCGGATATACTTACATCACCATCATAACCTGAAATTTTATTTGATTTAATTTTCAACTTATACCCTAGAATTAATTTATCATTGTTATATTTTCATACCTTTTTTTTATACGCCATTGTTTATATTAACATAATTAAATTGTTTCATAGCGATGTATAATTATGTTTGCAAATTGATTTCATATAAATAACAACAGCTATGATAATAATCATAAAAATTTACTGAAAAAAAAATTTGCAAAAAAAAGAAAAATGCATGTAAACAATGCATGCTGATATCATGCAAACTGCATGTTATACATATAATTGCATTTATAATAATATTTTTAATAAATTGCTAAATAACCTGATGTATTTGTTAGACGTTGAATAAAATTACCAAATTTGTTTACTTTGATGAGTTCGAAATCATGATATAAATCGAGAATATATGAATGTTTACCTTGAAAAATTTTTTAATCAAATAATTATTAAATATTTATTAATATGAAAAAAAAAAAAACGAGAAAGATGGAATATTAAAAAATATTTTTTGTTATAGGATTTAATCATACAGAAAAAAAAATGATGAATTTACATTTTATCATTTCATTTCAATTTTGTTCAAATGTTAAATAACAATTTAGTACTGATGAAATATATAATATAAAATACATTAAACAGTTTATATGATAAATAAGATAAGATAAAAAAAAAGGTATCAGTAAAATTTTGGAAAACAAAGAAAATAATAATTTAAGAATATGCACAAAAATATAGAAAATTAAAATATTTTACAAATTTCTTTTATCCATGATTGCTTTTTATCATTACATGCTCGTTGTGGACAATTATTTAAGATGGAACGATCGGTAGTAAGAATATTACTAGCATATATTATCATATTATTATCAGATATATATATTGGTGAACGAGTAGCACCAATACCTGAAGAAATTTTTATTAGTGTTTAATTTTTTTCTTCCCTATTTCGAGAAAAATTTTATGAGTAAAATTAATAATAAAACGATAGACATTAAAAGAAATTGCTCAGAATTTATCAAAGTTTTGCCAAATTATAATGAACGAATTACCTGTGCTTAAACGTCGAATTCTTCGAGATATATTTGTAAGATCTAAATCGAATATCTAAAATAAAATATTCTTTAAATGATTATAATAAATAATATAATAAATATAAAATATGATAAAAATTGAAATTTCATTTAACAGATATAAGAAACAAACCTGCTCACATGTTGTATTATAAAGATTATCACCATATCCTTCATAAATTACTCTTTTATCATCCAAACTATAAAAAAAGAAAGAAATGATTTAAAATAATAATAAATTTTTTACAAAATAAATATTATAATATTAATTTAAATAAATCAAAATAAATCATTGGTTTTAGCTGAAATATATATTTTTTTTTCATATTAAATTATAGTAAATATAATCATTTGGATCAAATATCCTTTAATGAAATGTAATAAATATTATAATATAATATTGCAATACAGATATAGTAAGAATTTTTTCTCGAAAAGATGTATTTAATTATTAAAAAAATGTTAATAAAAGATTTAAATTAATAATTTGCTTAATTAAGTTTTAAATTTAAATAAGAGTAGTTACTGTTAATTCATGTGCAAAAAAAAAACCTAAAAATTTACCTAAATGAAGCTGCGATATTAATATCATCCGTTGTAAGTTGTTCGATCTTTTTTGGATTATTTTTTTGCATCGCCATAAATGGCATGTCGAGATCAGGCGTATTTTCATCCTAAAAAAATTAAATAACAATATTTGATGATTTTATGAACAAAATTAATGAAAGTATAATTTGAGCTTAATATTAATATTAATTATACTCCTAATTAATCCAATTTAATTGATCGCTTTTTCAATTTTCGCAATTGAATATATGTTTTATTTGAAATAAAATATATATTGTCGTAATATTAACACTGTAAAAAATTCGATTGATTGCTTTATTATATTTAATTGGTTATAAATTATTTTAATTAATTGATTACTACTTGCGTATGTTTCCATATTAATTTAAGTATTTGTGTAAAAATTTTAAATTGTTAAACTTGAAATTTGAACTTTTATCGTATTTTCAATCTTCGTCATACAAGTTGTATTATCATGCCAATCAGCGATGAAAAGATTTAATTCATTTCGACTATGACCATTTCGACTACTACCCCAAATTAAATGTTGACCAGCTGATCAAACATCGGAAAAGCATCAAATCCACCTTCGTTGAAAGTTATCTGTTATCAAATTTCATTCATTCATTCATTTAATTCATTTTTTTTTTCTTCCAATCAACATTTTTTACTTAAAATATCAGGAAAAACATCAAATACAAATTCATTCATTCACTTAAAAAATTTAAAAAACAAGTTTTTAACTTTTAGTAAAAATTAAACGATAGCTTAATTAATGGATGGATTAGAAAGGAAATGAAAAAATGATTGATGATTCATTAACAAATTTTGTTAATTGATCTGATTTAAAAAAAAAAAAAAAAAAATTGACAAAATGATTCATTTGAGAATGATAATTTTGCTCAACACAAGGAAATGTTTTTGTCTTCATATTTCAAATATTTCGGATAATTTCATAATACAACAACAACAACAGCAACAACAACAACTACTACTACTACTACCTATGAAATCATATCAACATATTTACCTGTTCAATATGTTCACCAATTTCATCTACGACATACAAATTAAATGCTCCAAAATGACCACCAGTTTCATTGAAATTTGAACTAAAGATGATATGATAATTATCAGGCATATAAAATGGAGCCCAATTGGAACCACCAAGAGATGTAACCTTTCTTAAATCACTGCCATCAATATTAATTATATAAAGTTCCATTTCAAGTGGTGATACTAAATTATATCTGAAAATAAAATATCGAATTCTTTTAAAAATAAATAAAAAGGGATAAAATTAAATTAATTGAAATGAAATAAATAATTAATAACTTGAAATATAATATAACTAATTTTCATTGAAGAAAAAGAAAGAAATTAATGCTTGATTCTATTTATATGCTCGATTCTTGATTCTATTAAGCATGTAATTATGATACCATTATTATTAATGAATAAATTCATGATGCACTTAATTAATGAATAATTAGAATGGTTAATAGATGATTTAGCATACGATAATAAATCCTTGTATGTTTGAATTTCTTCGCTAGTATTTGGCCTTGATGCACGGAAAACAATTTTAGAACCATCGGGACTGAAAAATGGACCACCATCATAGCCAAGTTCATTTGTTAACTGAAATAGAATTATATCCTATAATTTCAATAAATTTAAAATTTATTCATCCAATAATTTATTGATAATTTTAAAAGCTAAATTTCGAACAAAAAAAATTTGCAAATTTTAGAATATAAATAAAATTCTTATATAAAATAATTGAGGAAAAAATTAATTTTGAATAGAAAAATTTTATTTTTCTTATATTTGAAAATTTTGCATTATCATAAAGTAAATATTAAAAAATTAAAAATTAATTAAATAAAATTTACTTCCTCAATAAACAAAAAATATTCTTGCATGTTAAGATGATAATATTTACTATTAATTTTAATTGATCGATTACTTTAATCATTCAGCATATTAAGATATCAATCAATTATCACGAAATGCTCATAAAAAAAAAAAATGTTAAACCTGCTTTGGTTCTGTTCCATCCGAATTCATAATCCATATTTCCGGATCACCGCTTCTTAATGATGTAAATACAATTTTTGACCATCCGGTGAAACCGTCCTTCTGCATCAATCCTACTGCATCAGTTAAACGACTTATAATTGTACCAAATTCATTGACCTTTAATTTATCAATAATTTTAAATTTAAATTTCAAATTAAAATAATTTGACAAAAAGTAGAAATTTGTTGCCAATTTTGAAAATATAAAATAATTTTCTAAAAAATAATTATAGGAAACGTCAATCTAAAAAACAAAAACTTTTTTTGTTTTCCTCATAATCTAAAAATTCATTTAAAAAAAACCTTAAAAATATCGTACTCCGGAAATAAATCCCATGTGTAACTTGTGTTACCTATAAAATGAAATCCTATCATCTTATACTTTATTATCTTTATCTTAGCAAATTGCAAATTAGAAGTATAATATTAAAATCTCATTAAATTTACAATTTACTATGAAAAAAAAAAGAAAAATGTCTGCAATGTTCCAATTCGAATAATAAATTCCAGAATTTTTTAATTTAAATTAGCAATAGCTCATACTTAATTCAAAAATATTCTAATGATTAGAATCGATATTCCAATACTTAATTCTCAATTCTTTTCTGTAAAATTAATCTCAATTCACATTTTATACGCTTCAACTTAATTATTTTATTGTTATTATTTGATTTTCATTATTCTTAATATTATTATTTAAAAAAAATAATTTATAAAATTAGTATTACAGAAAAGGACTAGCATAAATAGAGCAATAAGGTATAAAATATGAAAATGAAGAAACTGAATATCGGAATTAAATCAAAATAAAGTATAAAAATAAAAGCAGAACATTGAATATGAAAATGAGGAAAGTGAATGTCGGAATTAAATCAAAATAAAGTATGAAAATAGAAACAAACACATATGAATATGAAAATGAAAAAATTAAATATCGAAATTAAATCAAATGAATAAATTACGAAATATAAATTACAAAATTTTGAAATTCATTCATTCCACAAATATCAATATATGTATTTATGATATGATAATTATAAAAAAATATTTATAAAATTTAAAAATGAATAACTTACAAAGATGTCTTAAAAGTGGATCGGTTTTAGCACGTTGCGTTTGACATGTTTTTGTTGGACAACTATCAATATTAACTGATGAAGAGAAATTTGCATGTTGAAAAGTTCCCGCATAAATCATATGACGATTATCTGGATAAAAATAGGAACAAGTACAAGCTCCAATACCTGAAATAACTTTTCTCGATTCTCGACTAAAATTTTTGAATCAATTTCTTCTATTTATGCTTCCCATTTTATAAATTGGTGGATAAATAAAATAAAATGAATTGAATTTAAAATAAAACAAAAGTAAAAAAGCGAAACTTAAATTAATAAAAAAAATTTAATATATTTATCAGAAGCTGAGAAAAAAATATTCATTAAAATGCATAAATATAACAGTAATATATTAGTCAAACATCAAATAAATACCGTATATGATTACATAAGTAATTTATACAGTATACGCGAAACAATATGAATAATAGCATATAAATGAACATGGAATTTTGATTCCAAATTCTAAAATTCGTTAGTTATTTAAAAATATCAACTGATAATTCAAAAATATAAATTTTAAAATTTAATTATCTAAAAAAAAATTTCACCTGTGCTAATTCTTTGCGGTATTTGTTTCTCTGGTGGTATAGTTAAATCAAGCTTATAAATCTGTAATTTTATACAAATTTTTTCAAGAATTAATTTCAAAAATTTAATAAGGAAATGAGCAAAAAAGAATTTTGATAAGGAAATGAGTTTGATAAGGAAAAAAATAAGTTCATAGAAAATTTTTCGAGAATTAATAACCAATTAAAAAAATATATGTATATATAAGAAACATCAGTAAAAGTAGCACTTAAAGGAATAATGAATGTTCATTTTTTCTTTTTTTTCAGCGACAAATTTAGTTTATATAAAGTTTATATTAGAAAAAATTTTGATTTAAAATTTAATAAAATTCTAATTGTTATAGAAATTCAAATAGAAAATTTTATCATAATTTCAGTATTTCAGTATTTAATTAAATCATAATGTGAAAATTAGAAATAAATAGAAATTACTGAAATATATTTAGGAAATATCAGATTTCTTAAGAGAATATAAAAATAGCGTAAAATTCTGATATTTAATATATAGGAATAAGAATTAAAATCAAATAGGGATGATAGGGAGATAGATATGAATAATTACTAAATAGTTTATAATAAAACAAAAAATTCCAATAATTAAAGCATCAATAATTAAGTGATTAAGCTGATATTAAAACTGATATTAAAGTGAAATTAAAACTTAATTGTGAATTGAAATACTGAAAAACTTAATACCTGATCACATGATGTACCATACTCTTGAATGCCAGCTGCTTGAAATGTTAACCAATTCCCATCAAAACTTAAAATATATTCGATGGAAAATAAAAAAAAACAAGCGAGACTAACAAAAGAGAGAGAAAGAGGACAAGAAAAAGTAAAGAAAAATAATTCTCCAAATTTTAATATAATTCTTCAATCAATTAATTCATTTCAATTTCAAATTTATTACTGATATAAGATATAAAGAAAGAATTATTACTGATATAGAATTACTGATATAGAATATATGATAATTAAAAGACATAAATAATTTTTAGAAAAAAGAAAAAAGTGTATAATAAGTATTTAATAGATAATTAACCTAAAATATCCCTCGGCATTTTGTCCCCCAAATGTTAGTTGACGAATATTACTTAAATGATGTTCAGCCGGAAAATGAAGTTTACCAGAAATAATTATTCCGATCGATAGAGCAGTGAAAATAATAATGCTGGACAAATGCATGGATTATAAATTCTAGAAAAATCTTTCTTCTATCTTAAATTGAATTCTTGCAATTAAAATTTAATGAAACTTTCTTTACAATAAAGGAAATTCTCTACAATAAAGAAAATCACTTGCCTTCAAGAAATATATTAAAGTTAAAAAATCCAAATTTTTTAATTCATTAATTTTCCATAAAATAAATCAACTACAAATATCATTAGCATAAATATCTAAAGTAAATAAAAAATTTACTTTTTAAAAAAAAGAAAAAATAATTTTGGGAGAATTCAAAACTTACAATGCCAATCATTTCAATAAATAAAATAGGTATGAGTAAAAAGATTTGAGGTAATTTAAATAAATATCCTAATTGCAAATATATATTACTAAGGAAATATTTAAGTAAATAATTAATTAGAATTAAGTGGGAGCAAAAATAAATAATCAACTATTAATCAGACAAATATTTTTGTACCTCGATCTTTATGCCAATCATTATTATTACGATATCTTTCACTGTTCAATTATGAAAAATCATACATCTTCCAAAAAAAAAAATATTTTAGAAAATATCTACATTGTATTGATTGATATAGAAAAATATCTATTTAATTTATCGATATATGGAAAGGCTTATTTTTTCTTAAATGCCTAAACATTTAGATCACTTAAGTATTTAATTAACTCAGTTATATAATCTTAAATTCGGTAATAAATAAAAATAAAAAAGGACAAAATTTTTTTTTAAAATATTTCAATAGTTTTGAAATGTAAAACACGAGGATGAGAAATGAAAGCGAATACTTTATCACAGCACAGGACAACACTTGAAAATGATAAATAATGTATACATAAACAATGCAAACAACTGATATGATATATCATCTTTCAAATCATCAAGTTTGAAAGTTTAAAAATTCCAAAAATTACTATTTGAAAAATTCTAAATGGATATAAGTTTAAGATAATGCTAATATGCTATGTGTTGACTGGATTATATGATACAATTTATTGATAAGTAACATCAATAATAAATTATCCTCAGTGCTTTATATTTGGCAACATAAATAATTTTCATAAATTAAGATTTGTTACTTGCCTGCTGCACTCAATGATGAGATAATCATGAAACTGCTATTCCGGGAAGAACAAAGAAAAAATAAGATGAAAAATCAAATTAGATGGAGATTTAACATCATAAATGATTCGATGGCCATTCTTTATCAAAAAAATAGTTATTATTGAGACTTCAAGCCAAAAAAAAATTTTTTGCTAATATCAGAACTGCAGTTCATTAATAATAGTGATATAATATCAACACTCTTTATCAAAATGATTTTTTTTATATTTGATAAATTGATATCGGCGAGCTTGAAATCTTTGATGTTGCGATATATTCATATTTTTCACAGCACTAACAGCACGAGCTGGAGCTGCTGCAATTCCGGCCTGGAAAAAATGTTCAGCAAATTTCTGATAATGATTTTCGTCACAAACAAAAGATATTGCAATTGAAAGAAAAGACTTTCAGTAAATTCCATTAAAAATCAAAAAAACAATAACTTAATATATACTTCTAAAGCCTCAAAATTTATATAGATACTGATTCACGAATTTCAAATCGAAATATAAAAATAAAAATGCAAACTTCTTCTTTCTCCAATTTCTCTTGTTCTTGTATTCGTAGAAGAATTTCATTCATGTTTGTTTCCAGTACCATTCCCCCATAACTAATTCATCGAGTATATGATGTACCTATAAGCAAATTTAACTGGAAAAGAATATTAAATCAAACAATCGAAATTATCGGCATTTGAATAAGTCAGTAATTACATTTCCCAGAATTTCGACAAAGAAAACATACTTTATTAACATGGAAAATCAGATCCAACTCAAAAATTTTCGAAGCATCGATCCAATGTTTCAACAAATACCTGTCAAAAATATTTTCTTTATTAGCATTTGTATCAATCATTAATATTTTATAAGAGTAAGATAGTGCACAGATAATAAAATATTTTATAGCTATGGAAGTTTCATCCTTAATTCTTTGTTGCTTAGTTTTAACTCTAAAAAAAAAAAAATAAATGATTGGTTATCTAGAAGACATCATGAGATTTATCTAAAATTTCTATTTTTCTTCAGATATTAAACAGAATGAAATATTCTGCGCTTATGTTAAAAGGCCAGAATATATTAAAATGTTCATTTAATTCCCATTTATTTTGTAATTACTTCTACTATCTGTCATATGTGATACGCTAATATCATCTTCATAAAGATACCTGTATGAGATCGAGAATGCCGAGTTCACTTTCTGATGAATCAACGCAAAATACGAAATATAATGTTGCATAATGTCGATATATCAATTTATAATCCGATCCACCAATTAATGAACCACCTTCGAGAAAATTACAAACGTTATCATCTCGTTTCGAGACCAACTGGAATGTTTCCCGTATAATATGTTGTTGCTCTTCTTCAGGCTACAAAAAATTTTAATAAATATGTCAGTTAAATTAAATTACATTCAATGTATTAATTTTATTTCGTTAATTGAAATAATGCTAACGAAATCTCATATAATTATAACTTAAAGAATTTTACAAAAGCTTATGAACCAAACTTCAATTGTTAGTTCGTAGATAATTACTATTCCGATAGTCTAAGGAAGTTAAACATTTACTAATAGTCTAGAACATTTGCTAACCCTAAAATATAGAGTAATCTAAAGTTCTAAAAATTACATCACTTAAATTTCATTGAATTTTCAATGAAAAATGTTTAGTATTGTTAATTTTCTAACTAATTAACAAATGTACACATTCCAGATGCTATATTACTATCGTAACCAACTGTCTTTAATTAATATAAAGCCCTTGTATTGAAGCAACATCTAATTCTCTTGATTACTAATTAGCATGATGGAAAAATAGGAATAGAAAAATTTAATTTTAATAAATTTTATTGGTGTATAATTTAATTCATATTTTCATGATTTCATAAAATCTACATATTCCATATTTTTTTTTTTACATAATGGACGTAAAATTTCAACAGACGTGGTTTTCCATGATTATTAAATACCAAAATAGCCTTAATCATTCTTTCAAATTCGCTTTTTTCTTCGTTAATTTCGCCTACACTTCATCACTTACTTCTTTCTGAAAAATTAAAATATTCATTTTATTGAATTATAAGCACAAATTTTCAAAAATCCATTTCCAATCGCTAATCCTAACAATTTAATTCATTAGTATAACTGGAAAAATTAAGTACAAAACAATGACCAACACATAACAGAAATGATTATCCAGTAAATATTTAAGTTATTTTGTTACTAGTTGGCATGCAATTTTATTAGCCGATATTTTGGGTATACTGTTTGGTAGCAAAGTGTGGTGTGACATGTGGATATGGCATAGCATTTGGATAATATAAGTTGGGAAGTGCTGCATTGTTTTTTGACGTTAATACCTTCTAATACTTGTATTCTATCACTTACATACGTGGCCGTATCTCTCTTCATTCCTACTACTTTTTAATTTTTAACATTTCCCATTAAGTAAAATAAAATTTCGTGCTAAAAATTTTTTAGATTATTCATGTGTTTTTAGAACAAAAGGGTATTTTAATGATATGCGTGATTGTAGATCGTTCATTAGCACGGAGCATAGTTATAATCAAAAAAAAAACATTTTTGAAAAGGTTTTTCATTTCAGCATTTGAACTTCATATACGTGTGTCTAAATCGAAAGATGGCAGCGCACAAAACATTTATTATTAAGCGTAAATTAGCCAAGAAAGCAAAACAAAATAGGTAAATGATATTTTATAATTGATCAATTTGTTTAATCAAGTTTTTTTGTTATAAAATTAATTTTCCTTGCATTTGATTGATTTTCTTGATTCCACAATCATCAGCGTCCCATCTTAATTTAAATTACTTAGTTTCCTTCTTTATTGCTAATTATTATTTAATTGCTTTAAAATTTTGCTTAACTTATATAAAACCATTGTGTATACCGTAGTGTCGTTTTTTGTCATTGCTATATTATACTTCAGGCCATTACCACAGTGGGCTCGTATGAAGACAGGAAGTAAGATTCGTTATAATGCGAAAAGACGACATTGGCGCCGAACTAAGCTTAAGTTGTGAAAAGTATACAATCTGTTTGTCTTATCACTAAAGAAGTCCAAGTTGAAACTGTTTATCTTTTGTTAACAAATAAAGTATTTTATTTGTTATCTGCTCAGCTACATAAATCAAATCAGTCGATACTTGTTGCTGGAATTATCCATGATTATCGTTTGAATTGCCTAAGTAAGGTAAGTATTTGACATCATCACTATAGCTTAAACAGGCAACATCAACAAGTCATAAACTAGCTGGATCGATTAATTATGTCATCTCGTGATAAATGAATATATAAGCTGAGAAATAATAGTTAAATACCAAAAATAACAATTTAATTATGTTAATTAGTGAATACAAAGCATATTCAGTCACTTATATAAAACAACGATTACAATGCAGCACTAAGATTTGTTGTAAGTTTCATTTCTAGAAACAAGAACCTATTACTATGTATGAAGAATGGAGAAACATAATAAGAGATGCCACCAAGATTTCAGAATATAGAGCTTAGTATGCAGTAGGTGGGACCTTTTTAAATATCTGAGAAATTGAGGAAACATTGTTTCATTGCTTTCGTCAATGATATATTACATATGTGGAAAGTTACTACACATTGATCTTCCTTAAATTCCACTCTTTTTAACAATCGTGCATTTTACTCTATCCACGATTTCCAAAAAGCTCATCAAATGCATCATATCAGTTGTAAATCATGTGAGTCGGTATATATCTGTGTTGTATTATGCTATCAGCAACACATAATCAATCAGACACTTTTTTTTTCGAGTTCAAAGCATACACATAAATAAGACTCCCATATGTAAAAGGAATCCGTCAGAACTATTTTTTTTTTATTGTAGTACCAAATATGTTTGATGAAAAATGCATGCAGTAAAATTAACAATATAAAAAACTGGAAATTTAGCAAAAATAAAATTTCATGAAAATAAAATCAGCGAAAGCGATCGTTAACAGCTTATATCAAAATTCAGTGATTCCTAAATATCAGTAATTCCAAGTGATCGATTCCAAAACTTTTGATTTATATGAAGAAATTTAAATGAGGAATGAGAAACAAACTATCGATAAAATTAAAAAGCTCATCAGATACATTCAAATAATTTCATAAAAAATTCAGAGCGAACACTCATCCCAGTGATAAGTTAATCTCATAAACTAAATAATCAAATTAATCGAAAGAATCAAAAACAAATATTTCTTAATCAGATTTCATTTTTCGAAGCCTCTATTACATTCACATATAACAAAACAAGAATTATGTTCACGAAAATTTCGCTTGCGAAAAGTCCATTTCTGGATGTTGTTCCATAAACCTAAAATTAAATCTCTGAAAAATCCTTCTGAATGTTCGAAATTTTAAAAAATTCCAATATCATAAAATAACGAATCAAAATTTGGAATTAAGAAATCTTTTTTTTTATCTTCCAGCGCTATGCATCAGCGTTCCAGCATAGTACATTCGAAGTACATCTAAATGCTTTAAAAAACTCACGTCTTCAACAGATCTCGTTTCTTCTTTTCTTCTGATGTTGGTAATCCCAATTCCTTCTGCCTTTGATCATACATCATCTGAAACCAAAGCAAATTTCTTCCAGTGAACAGGAAGGATTTAAATTTCATTAAAAAGTTTTGCTAATAATTAAAATTCATTTATTGCAAATTACTTTTTCAACCATTTGTCTTGTTTCACCATCAAGATCAGAAAGTTTCGAATTTTCAGGTTGGACTTTTTTCGTATTTATTTCCGGATCTGTTGTCATTAATCGATTCCACCATTCCATACCATTCATCTGAAATTTTCAATTCGATTTTTTCTGAAATTTCCAACTTTTGTTGTTTAAGGATTTCTAATACCAGAGAAAACACATCGGTATTTCATCTATCCTGTATGTGTGTGTAATATCGATAGATGTGTTTAAACTAAAAATTTGGGCAATTTTAGATATCTGTACGTAATTTTTTAATGCTCGTAAGTAAATCTTAAATTTATTTTTCCGCATAAAAATAATTAGAAGAAAACTAACCTTTTCGAAGTTAATCACAATAATCTTTCGATCCTCCAAAACCCATGTTGCGCTTTCAACCTTTATAGCGGCACGAAGAGAACCATCGATCACTGGCTCATGTCCCTGACGAAATAAAATAAGTTAAAAATAAATCATCCAGAACAAAGATTTACAATACTAACTGATTTTCAAATCGAAGTTATTTTTTCTCGTTGAAATTATTTCGTCTATTTATTTCCAATATATTTTATTTAATAAGTAAGCTATTGGATGAAAAAGATAGAGAAACATAACTTAATGAAAAAAACTCACTTTCAAACCAACTTTCAGCTTTTCTTTACTGAATTCTACAATAACATCCTTTGCTTTCAGCAGAAAGCCAACTTTAAATGGGACGCGAACCTATAAAAAAAACTCAAATAAAATTAATTGTTTTGAAAGTTGTTTTCCAATTCTTATTTCTTCTGCTGAATATATCTTGATCATAAAAAATTTTCTACTTTCTAACAATACATACAATAAGCGAGTAACAATTCTTACTTAATGCTTACTCATATATTGTTAACGATATTGCAAATATCGGAAAAAAGTCAAAATTAATCTAAAAGAAGATGATATAAATACTTCTATTTCACTTAATGTTTGAGTCCATTGATACTTCTCCAAATCACAACCATTACCAGAATTTGGCTTCAACTTTCCTTATCTTCCGGATCTTCTTCCTCTCCTTCGCCATCTTTATTTTTACTATCATCTGTAAAATTTTTCCACTTCGAATAATTATTTAAATGCATCAAAAATGAAAGAATATCAAGATTTTCATAGACATTTTATTTTAATTTCGCCTAATTAAAAAAAGCAGTGTAAATTGATAGTAACCTTCAGGAGCTGGTGAAATTTTCTCGTTACATCTTTCATCTTCTCAAGTTCCTCAGCTTCTTCATCAGTGATTTCACGAATTCTTGGCTCATTCATTTCGGCTTGCTTTAAAAAGTGTGCCATATAAGAATTAGAATTTCTATGATCAAATCTAATAATAATTTTCCGTCTTTGGAAATGCAGTTTTATACTCATACACATTATGTAAGAATCTTCCAGAATGAATCAAAACAAACGTAAAAAGAATCTAAAAAAGAAATGATAAATCTAAAATTATTTACATGAAACATAAAAGAAATGAATAAAATCTCTATTTCGTTTATCATCATCATTCATTTTATAGTTTAATAAATCAATTCCAAACCAAATTGACTAGGATGAAAAATTTTTAGATATCGATCATTTAATTGGAAAAAAATTCTCTTACTCCTATGTTCTATCAACTTTCAATCCAATAAAGAATTAATACCTCTTTTGCTTTCTGCGCTGCTCGACGTTCTTCCAAACGTTTTTGTTCCTCAGCACGTCGTTTTTTCGTCTCTTCGGCGGCCTTTAAATTAATAAAATTATTGCGCAAAAATTTCAGTAAAAATTAAAATTGTTTATTTCAAAATTCAATCACTTCCACATATTCCATGCTAATTTTTACCTTTTTCGCCGACTCACTATGCTTATCAAATGCCTTCAGGACCATTTCTCGAGCTTTCGCAATATCAGCACCAGTATAAAAATCTGTTTTTCGTGAAAGAAAATCTAAAACAAAAATGAAAAAAAATGATAAATCAGAAAAAAAAAAAAAACAAAAACTTCTCTAAATAATTTGAATAATGACATAAGATAGAGTAATGTCATCATGAATTATTCATTTCAAATGGATTAATAATAATGCTTTATAATATATTAAAAATTATATAATGTAAAATTCCGAAAGTTCAAAAAATATTTTTTTTCTTAAAAAATTGATAAACAATAAAAAAAGTGAATATGAATTACCCAAATAATACATCCAAAAGTTGCGGTACGCCACCTTCCATTTGTTGCGCCAAACTTAGAAGGACAACATCGTATTTGCCGACTTCATCCATCGCTGTTGAAGACGTATCTGCGAAAGAAAAAAATCACTAAAAAAGCCTTATTAACTCAGAATTAAATTAGCAAATAAAAAAAGAATTAATTCTCCTTTCCTTCTTATCTTATTCTATCCTTACTTTCCTCACCTGCTTCTAATTTCAAGCTTGAACGAAACGGAATTAATGTAGTTTTTTTGATAAAGATATTTGATAATGGAAATTACGATAAAAACTTGAAAGAACTAGAATTGAGATCAGATGATCGCAAATACTGAATTTAAGGTTTAATCAATAAACCAATTTCACCTATATGCCAACTACTAATTTTCAAGGTGTCCCTAGCAACCGTAAATTCATACTTTCTCTCTTATTTTTCGCACTATCAATTGCTGGAATAATTAAATACCCAATTACTTTAGCAAATGGTTAACTGAATAAATAACTGAAATATTTAAATATCTGAAAACTATACATGAATGAATACTAAAGCGAAAAATATTGTTAATTAAATAAAATCAACTAACATAGCAAAAACTTTGTTAATTAGTAACTTAAATACTTAATTATAAATTTAACCAATTTCATGTAATTCTATCGTAAATATATCGTACGGTTTTTTGATTGCAGAAGCATATTAAGATATTAAATTTTATTTACTCAAATTTTTATGGAATAAACTTAAAATATTCGCTTAAAAACTAAATACAAAAACTGCTTAGAAAATTAAGTCATTGCCAGTAACATATTCCAAATTTATTAATTAATATTCATTACTACAATTTATATTAATTCCTATCTCAAGATTAATCTAGAAACTTTTCAAACTAAAACCTATTAAATAAACAATTATTTCGTTGTAAGACGATATGAAAGTGAGATGGTAAATTGCGGACTAATTTTTATTCCGTTCATTATGAAGACAGATTAAATTGTGGATAAGTCCCGAGAAAAATCAGGATTAAAATTAGATATGATAAATGATAAGGAATTTTTTTTGAATATCTTTTTCCCACTTTATCGAAAAAGAAAAAATAATATGGCCATATTTTTAGGCAAAATGACCAATGTCAGGTTGGTAAATTACGGATGCCATATATGCTACACTTTATTATTTGTTTTTATATATGTATCTCTTCACGCTGCTTCGCGTAAAATTTCACGTATGTTATTGATTAGATATGCAGAAAAGTTAAATTTTCATTTGCTTAGTTTAGAAAATATTAAATAAAAACATTAGTTTATGCATAAATAACATAATATTTATGCATTTTTAATGATCAAAAATTGCTATTTGTATATTTTATAATAAATAAATAAATATTCATATTATTTCTATATTTTATAAACATATACTTAACAAAATTAAATAATTCATTTCACTAGTAATTTTTCTTCGGTATTATTTACCATATATAGGTATAATAAACAGAATTATAAAAGTATTAGTAAATTAGAAACATGCGAAAGAATATCTTACATTTCCTTAAAATCATTCTTATGATTTTATATGATTAATGGAAATCAATGTTTTTTTTATTTTTCAAATCTTTTAGAAATTATGTTTATCGTTTTATATTTCTAATATATGCTGTTTTTCTTCTAAAATATTGTATTTTTTTTTTTTTTGAATTAATTCTATTCGCATTTTACGAAGAATTATATTTTTATTTTTAAGTAAATAGTTTTTGAGATTTTACATTTTCTGAATTGGAATTTGAGGACAAAAAGTTTTTTTTAATGTAATAAAATGATGTGCCCGGCCGCTATCAACTCTTTACGTAAAAATTTCATATTTGATTGTATAAACTTGTTTATTTTATTTTGAGGGTTAAGATCAATTTGCTTGAAGCATTCAAATTTTAAATATAGTTATCGTTAAATTGAAATATCGATTACTATAGTGTAGTTTTGATTATTTGTGTATTCAAATTTATTTTATTGTTGTATTGTAATAATCAAATTTGGTGAAACGTTTTCAGGATTTCTTCCCTAAATATGAATTATTTTTGAAATTGAAATATATTTTTTAACTAATTATGCCGAAGAAAAAACGAAGAGAAAATGAATATATTCAAGGTATATGTATATGATAGCTTTAGATTTAATAGCTATAAAGAAAATTCATGTGAAATATTTGAAAATATTGATTTTAATAATTTCAAGTTAGCAATGGCATAAATTTAATTTTCCAAATTGAATAAAACTCTAAAGAGAAATTAAAAGAATGGTAAATATTAAGCTACAGTAAGATCAGAAATTTCCCATTTAAATCTAGAAAATTCCATTTTTATAGTTGTAGATAATGAATTCATTATATATTCATCTTAATATTGCTATGAAATTTCTTCCTTAACAGAACTGGAAAAGCAATTACATAAATCGGTTAGGCTGAAAAATGATCAAAAAGTATGCGATTTTTGTGTTGAACTTGGCGATGAATATCGACGAATCGGTGATTTGCGCGAAGCGTTAAGTTATTATCGAAAAAGTGTGGAACTTGCTGAAAAATTGAATGCTTATGAAAATGCCGTCTTTGCTCATCGAGCTATCGCAGAAATTCTCGTCGATCCAGGTATATTTCGGCAAAATTTTTATGCCAGTTATTTAATTGTAATTTTGGTTTATACTTGTTGCATATTTGATTTTTGTGATGCGTTTGATCGTACATCAATTAGCTGTTTAAATTATCGTATTAATACTGTTTTTGCATCTTCTTATTTAATAGCAAAATCTGGTTATTGATAATATTTAGAAAAAAATCAAAAGCCATATATAATTGTCTTTAATTATGTATACAGATATCTTACAAGAAAATTTCTCGTATTTTAGATATCCAGGAAAATGCTAAAGCTTTAGAACATGGAAAGAAATATTTAGAAGCAGCGAATAGGTCTGGAAAAGTCCACTTTATCCAACTTGCCTATCATGTGCTTGGCTGGCTTCATCTACAAGTTTACCTTAATTCAAATGCAAAACAGGAATTATTATTAGGAAAAGTAATATCTATTTAGCTCCATCTTTAAAAAAAGAGCAAATAATGTTAACATGTGCTTTAGTTATCTAAATTTAAAAATTTTATTTATATTCGAAAACCGAATGTGGTAATTAGTGTGTTTTTAGGCTAAACAGTGGTGTGAAAGAAGCCTTGCTTATTTGTCAAAGCACGCTCTAGATATTGATTGTGATAAAGAGTAAGTAGGATTTGTAGCTTTTTCAGTCAACTTGAATTTATTTAACACCGTAATGTTATCAAATTTACGTGGTAACTAGAATCATGCTCGATAATAGCGCAGTTCTCGGCGAATGACCATTTTTTTTGATGTGGAATAATATCGATTAACTAATACTATGATCCATAGGTTGAATAATCATTAAATTATTTTGTTTAAGTTTGCTTTGACTCTAAACGACTCTAAATATTTGTTTTGACTCTAAATGAAACATTATTTTTTAAACACAAAACCAAATCTAAACGATGACTCGATTTGCTCTGATATTACTACAGACATTTGGTAATTTTATATTACCAGAACATATTCGGATGAGATTTTGTTGGAAATAAGTTTTTATGCATAATGTTGGAAATAAGTTTTTATGCATAACTTCAATGAAGTATGGATAACAAATTAATTAATTGATGATGCATTTACGACAATTTATCAGTACCCTTCTTCACTTTGAGACTGTTTTTCTGGATTTCATTATTTGAAGTAGAATTGAGAGTTACTTTATCTACTTTAGTGCGGTACAGATAGGGCAAGATTCAAGATCAAGAAAGGCTCGATTGCAACAAGTGCTTTCGCAGATATGCGATAAAATGAAGTTGCAGAGTTTATCATTACGATATCATAATGCAGCAATAGCTTATGCAGCGTATGTTGTGTTGAATTTTCTGCTCATTTTGGAATTTTATTAGATTTATAAAGAATCATTTTATATATCTCCGGAAGAATTTCTGATTCTCTTAAGACTATCAGTTGTCTATAGTACGCCGGTTCCAGTAATTAGCTCATATCTATGCTAAGATCAAGCTAATGGTATAGATATACGGCAAACAGAAATTCTTTTCTATTTGTTTCATTATTTTTTATTTGATCATTTCTTTTAATTTGACAGTTGCTTTACTTTTTATTAAATTTTATGGGTATATTATTCTATTACTGCTATTCTACGGATTTATATTGTATTTCATAGTGTAAATGTAAAAAGCGAAATCTTTTGTAGGCGTGCTAGTGATCATGATTTACAGTATCGTTGCTTACTTTCAAAGATGAATTTTTCTGGTGATCAGCGTTTGAAAACAGCTATTGAGTTAGTTCATGTTGCTGCTAATTTAGATCAGCAGGCATCCTGTGAAGCGAAATTCATCTTAGCTCAGGTACAAATTGTTCCAATATATGAATTTTGTCATGTCAAGATTTAAATATTTTGTATTGATATTTCAGCGTTTTAATTTTAAAGGAAAAAATTAGAGTGAAAGATTTTGTTGGTGCAAAATGGGATCTCATTTCAATGTTAGCTTCCAAAGGGCATGAAAAATTGGACACTGAGGAGCAACGGTTTTTCTATCAAGCATTGATAACAGGTAATTGCGTCAGTTGAAGCTTGATGATTTTAGTTTCTTATAAATTTGTTACTTTCTCTTATCTCTGTGCTTCTCACTTGAATTTCAGTACTCAAATTCAGCTAATTAAGAATGTGGAGTATCTTAAGAACCAGTAAATTATAGTACAGAATGTCATTACGGATTTTATTTTTTAATACAATTAGTTTTTAAATAATCAAAAACACTTCAAGCATTTTAAGTCTTTGTCTTATTTATTGTATTCATTTCCACCGTTCTTTAATCCCTGTTCTGTTGATTGTATTATTTTATCGTTGTAGTTTACAAAACGATTGAGCGATTGAAAGTATTATCAACTACCGATGAATATTTTAAGATGAAAATCAATGAGAAAATTGCGGACAGCATGTATGAAGTATATATTTTATCATTTTGACGCGTTTCTCTTTTTGGTTACCGCTAAAGCTATATTTTGTTATAAAAATTTCTGAATTAAGTGAAAATGATTTCGATTTTGCAAGAATTCCAATTTGCAGGCAGGATTTTGTGAAATATCACTCGAATTTTACAAACAGATGTTAACATATGCTCATCAAATAAACGATAAAATTAAAGCTTTGGTATCTGTAGCAGAAACAGCTAAGGAGTTGGATCGTTATGAAGAGGCATTTAATTGCTTTGTTGAAGTTGAAAGTCTTGAAAACACTTTGAATATATGCGATGCTAAGGTTTACTCTTTAATTTTCTTTTGAGAATTTGTTTAAAATTTAGTATAAAATTTGAAATATTTTCTTGAGCTTAATAAAATTGTGTTATTTTTAGAAAGCGGATACAAGCCTTTGTATCGCTAGCACTGCTGCTAATGTTGATTCTTTCACAGTAGAGAAAATTCTGGAATTATTTCGGAAATCCGAGTGCCTTGCTGTCTATAATCATCAAAAAGTAATTATTTCATTATTAATCTAAAAACATGTTTTAGAAATTCACTTAACCTAATTATTTAATGCTTTAATCTGGATAAATTTTATTGGTAAACTGAACTATTCGCATATACAAAAATTAAAACAATTTAGACGCATATACAAAAACAATTTAGACATGTCAGAATGTTGTAAAAAGACATGTCAGAATATTGTAAAGACATGTCGGAATTAAACTGATTCAAAATATGCTAATTCTAATGCGTCAAATACTTTGATTTTTTAAGAAGACGTTGTATGAAAACATGTTAACATATATGGATAAAAATGATGTAAACAAGGATTTACGTAAGGAAATCGAAGTGAAGCTTGAGAATCTCGGTAATGATACAGAAGACGATAATGGAAAATTGGAAAGTGATGATGGGAAAGAAGACCTCATTGATGAATGGGATGAGTTGAGTGATACACAAATTTTGGCTCGTTGTCACGGTTAGTTTAACTATATTTCATTTTACATCATTCAAACACGAGATATCATTTTCGACATTGTGCAGTTTATTCAGACAATATGATCACGTCAATTAAATAATTATTTCACGTGTTATATTCATGTATAAGGGCGAAAGAACGATACATGATATCGTTAATGCATTATATGATTATTATTTATTTATTTTGAATAATTTGTAAACTTTGATTTACTATACGAATGAAATTAAAATCATTTCGTTTCTTAAGTCATTGCAATAACTAATTGCAATATTTAAAAAATGTTTCTGAATTTTAACTTTAACCATGGAATAAACTGAAACAATTGTTCATATTTTTTTTTCTCAGCAGTATTTCTGGTAGCTGTTCTACACTAGTTAGATGACTTAATTTTATCAAGTAGCGCTACAAATATATCATATGGGATAGTCTGATTGATGGATTTTTTAAGTCTTTATGATATTCTCGAATTTTAGAAGAAGCGACTCGTCATAGTATGGAAGAGCGCATACGATCCGAAAAAGATAAGAAAATCAATTTATATGGTGAAACACGGATGCATGAAGCTGCTCGTGGTAGTGATATTCATTATTTGGAAATGCTCATCAAAATGGTTTGCTAATCATTTTTTCCTTTTCCTGAAAATATTTCTTTTCTGATTTATCGATAATCAAATCTAATAAGGTTGAATACTCTGTTTTGAATTGAGATAATTCTGATTTCTTCAGTAAGATTTTTTCGAATTTATATCAGATTATTATCCGTTCTCCATAATCATTATTTCAATTTTTTTTCTTGGAATTCTTTGTCTGATTGGAACTAATTGAAGTCTTCTTAGATACAGTGGAAGTTTAGGTTTTTTAATATACTTTTTTTTTGTTTTGTGAACTCTTATAATGACTTGTTATGTATAAGTTGGAGTTTTTCAGGGATATAATATAAATGCTCGTGATGAAGGTGGCTGGACACCGTTGCATGAAGCGGTTGGGGCATTGAAATTTGAAAATGTTCGAGTTTTGGCTAAATTTGGTGCGAATCTTAATTTACGGTCAAACGAAGGAACTTTATCAGCTGATGGCGAGCGAACGGTTTTTTTTTCATTATTCCGATATATTTTTTAAAGATTAATTATTTTTTGGGAATTTGTTTTTATGATAAAATACTAATTTAGAAATATAAGTGAAATTTTGTTTATTATTGGATAACGAATCCGTGGAATTTTGGAATTGTTACTGATTTGTATTTAATAGTCAATTTTTCTTTTTTAAATCTTCGTATTTCGTTTATAAAATATGCATAACCAAAAAACGAAGTGTTATATCAAAGATAGAGTTTGAACTGGAAGAGATAATATCTTCTGATTAAGGAATTAGTTAGGTTTTTATCCCATAATTTTAAATCTTCTAGATAATTTTCAGGATAGTGGGGGTCTAACTCCATTAATGGAAGCATGTGATCGAGGTGCTACAGCAATTGTTGATTTATTACTGAAGTTTGGAGCAAACGTTGCTATTAAAAATCGTGACGATTGGACTGCTCTTGATTTTCTTCGAAACGCAATTAAAATGGGGATGGTCGAAGATGATGTAATGGAGGAAGCCAAACGGCTTGCGTCAATTATGGAAATAAAACTAAAAGAAGGTTCTGTTCAGTACATTATGTTTGATATTTATATATTTATATTATAATCAATGCCAGTTTATTTTCTTGAATCTTCCGACTTTAAAATTTTATGATCGAAAATTTGTATCAAATTATCTAAAAGTTTATTCTTTGATCTAAAATTGATTTTAAGTTCGAAGCAAATTAATATTGAAAAACATTTATTGATTTTATGATGCTTTTCATATTCTAATCGAAATAAAATCGAAAGCCATTTATTAATTCGACAGACTTCTAAACAATTTTATTTGTATAGCGGCATCTTTATAAATTACTTTTTTTATTGATTACTGAAAATTTTGTTAACCGTTTTTCTTGAATTGATTGTTAACATGCAGTTTTTTTATGGGATCATGTTTCAAATATTGCAGAATTTTAAGTTTGTGATTATTTTAGTGAATGTAGCAGTAAATGTTGAACCGCCACCGAAAAAATTCAAATTAAATGATAAGACAAAATCAAAAATACATTCGAATGCTACATCTGAAAAAATTTTCGATCCAAATATATCAAATTTGCATGAATATCGGAAAACGATGAATATTTTGGGACGCGGGGCAGCACATGATCGTATAAATGCTCTATTGGATGGATTAGATGCTGATGTTGCATCATTTGACGAGGTTTTTATTCATTATTTTTTATTTGCGATATTCATGATACATGACTTATGTTATGAAGCATGTTGGTAGCTTTTATCGAATTCGATACAACGTAATTTTTTCATGGCTCTTTAAATCCCTAATATTAGCATATGATAATAGCTGTATATCTTTACCTAATCAAGATGTTGTAAATATTTTGTCAATCGCCTAAAATTTTTTGAAATATTCATTACCGCATTTGAAAATTCATTTAGTGATGAAATATTAAGATGGCATTCGATGAGAATCATTTCATTAGTTTCATGAAAGCTGGATATACATCAAATAAATGCAATTCATCGCCTGTAACTGTTTGCAAGAAATTTATACGTCATCCGAATTACCAGATTATAGGATGGAGAGGGTGAGATGTGCCGTATAAGATATTTGTCCCCAACTTTGGATGATGAACTTACCGGTATTGATGATTTAGTTGAATTTCCTTCTGCTCCTCAAGCTTCATCGTCATCTTCACCTAATTCTTTGTCTTCATTATTCAAAAACCAGAGAATTGCGGAAACTGATAACGGTTTGATTTTTAAATAATTTTTTACAGTGTGTGTTTGTCTGCTTTTTTAGAAATAAATTGGAAGAGAACAAACGCTTATAATTTATAAGACTGGAGGATTTTTAAAAGACATATTCAAGAGATTTCTGAATTTTGTTCAATAATTTGTATATTTCGAGCTCATTTATTTGAATATAAAAGAAATTCTACAGCTATTGTTTCCAAAAAATTTCAAATCTTTATTTGGAATGAAAATCATTTTCAGCGAAAAAACTACTCAGATGAAACAAAATTTGTCGGCTGACTTCTGTGATGAATTGCCATGCAATTCCGGTTCTATTACATTGTCTGAACGTTTTACTATTCCAGAATCTAAACAAAATAAAAAAAGCCGATTATGTGTGAAGAGGTTAGTCTTCTTGAGATTTCTCTAGATCCCAGGATATTTAAAATACTATTTTTTGCATATTTTTTACTGGAATTGTCTACACTATTATAAGATTTTGCTTTCTGCAGAAAATTGATTTATTTTCCATGAAGTTACCTTCGAAGCAATGCTTTCATTCATTTTCAGAGATATTGGAGAGGACTCAGATGATGATTTGGCGATGATCTCGCGTTCAGTAGCACGAAGTTCACAAAATGAAAGTTCTTCAAGTGCCGAACTGCAACCTTCCATACATAATGCTATAGGAAACTTAGTGGCTGTCAGCAATCTGCAAGAGCGTAAAATTTCATCATCAGCATCATCATTTTCTGTTTCATCAAATATTAATCAAATTTTTATCAAAATTATGATCAAGAAGGATGATGGCACGCATTTGAAGACTAAAGGGATGCCATTTGCAAGGTTCATAACTGTTATTATTGACTGCCAAGTTTTGAGTATGAAATTTTACTGCATTTTATTAATGAGACTTATCATTTATCACTGTATTAATTACTATACGAAATGAAATTTGCACTTTTTTGTTTTTTATTTGGAATAAGAAATTTTTCTTTTCATAAATGAAATCATAGTGATGAATAATTTGGTTTGTGTCACTTTTTTGTCGGTAGAAAAAAATTTTTTTGAATTAATATGGAACTTGCAGTTTTTCAACATTGAATTTTAGCTCCTGCATCATAGGCGATATTCGGAAACGTTGTGAAGAAGAACTGAAAGGTGATGTAGAGTATAAGTCGATGACAATATGCTACAATGACTGCGAATTGTCGGATGATACACCAGTCGAGTTGGTGTTGGCAGATGAAAAAATATTAGAATGTATCATAAGTGGTTGGGCAAAACCAACTGCTGCTCAAATTTATGCAAAAAGAACGAGAAGTAACTATATTTAAAAATATTGTTTAATAAGCATTATTTATTTACTCCAATGTTCCAAACAAGTCACTGTAGCATGCAAATGATTACTTTTAAGAAGATTAAGGAATTCTTGTTTCGAAATGATGCTATTATCCATTTTACTAAATTTACATTGCCTGATGTGGTTTTATTTTAGATATACTTTTAACTTAAAAATTTGCACTGAAACAGTATCGTATCACTTTATAGGACTAATGGCAAATGTATTATATGCATTTACGGAAAGTACGAATGGCTCATTGGATTTGCGTGAAATGAATATTGGCCAGGATGATGCCGTCTACGCAGCTATTGAAGTTTTGCAATCAAATCTAATAGAACTTTACTTGGATGGCAATTCACTTTCAACTTCATTTATTAATTTGATTTCAAAAATTCGACATCTCACATTATTAAACTTACCATGTTGTGCGTTAAAAAGGTATGTGTAATCTTAATTAAGACTTATAAAATCAGTTTATTTGTGATCAAATTATTGGTCGGTTCCATTACAAGTAAAGAGTTTTTTTAATGCTTTATGATATGCATTCAAATTAGTGAGAAATTTCTTTGTTATTTATCATACTACGATAAAATAAGCTGTGTAATATAGAATCTTTTACTTTAAAATTGTTAAAATCATTAAATTTTATAATTAGGCTAATTTTTCATTGTGGAAATCTCTAAACAAATGAGTTTAATGCACTAGAAGGAAGCAATTACCTGTCATTTTCTCAATTTTTAATTGAAATGAAGTGCTTTAAAACTTAAATATTTCAGTAGACATCTTCGACAGTTGATTGGTGATTATTCATCTTTGATTCACTGAATAAGCTAGATTTAAGTTATAATGATCTCAGCGGTGATGGTTCCGATTATCTGGTTATTTTCACTAGCTTGTGTCCGAATCTTGCAGATCTTAAACTTGCTTCTTGTAATATAAGCCGAAATATTGCAGATGGTTTAGTGCAACAAATTAAAAGTAAGCTTTAAATATTTTAAAAGCCAAACATTTTGCTATTTGCAAAATATCTCCAAATATTTCTTTTGATTTTGTACTTTTTCTTATTCAGCTATCTTTGAATTTTTTTTTTTATATATTTTGAAATAGTTTAATTACCTAAGCTGTATGTTCAGAGTTTATGTTATGAAAAAAGTCAAAATGTGCTAGTAATTAATTTTCCATCTGATGAAACTGCCGCTAGCTATGATAACAGTTCTATCACTCTGTTAGACTTAAATTTTTTTTCAGAAATAAATTCATTGGAAGTGCTGGATTTAAGTTTCAATTTAGAAATCAATTCGGATCACGCTTCACAAATAATCCAAGCTTGTAAGAATTTAAGATATTTAGATCTATCATGTACGGCTGTATCAAGAATAGATAATATGGTAAGTAAAAGAGACTAATGTTTTATTTCATTTCTATTTTTATTTTTCTTCTTTTTATCATTCATATTTAGTTGATGAATTATTACATTAGTTTTCAATCATTAATGTTAATATTTTGATTCAATTTTTATTTATTGGTTTGCAAATTTATTTACTGTGATTTATTAAATCAATAGAAAAAGAGTAATTATTGAAATCCTAGACTCCAATTAATACTTTTTGTTAATTATTTCATCCATCTTTAACCATAAGCATATCCTCAACGATAGATGAAATGCCGTTTCCTCGAAGTATTTAGTATTATGTATCGATATGAAAATGAAACTGTAGTGTTATGAATTTTATTGATTGAAATATGAAATAAAACATTATATTTTAAAAATTTAATGAATCGGAGCAAATAAATTCGCAAATTGCTCGTAAATAATAAATTAATAGGATTTAAAATTCATTAGGAATTCTCAATTACTAAGTGTAGTGCGTCTCCTAACATAATTTTGTCATCTTTAGAATTATAGAATATGCTTCACATATTTGGATAATCTTTCTATGATTATTTATAATACAATAATTTAAAGAATCAATGAATCAAGTTCACTTTATAAGTTGAATGAGTCATTTATTTATAACAGACGACAATAGCATAAAATTATATGATTAATCGTGAATTTTAGCCAGAATTGGAAAGGAAATTAGAAACATTGAATTATCCCTTAATGATTTACATAATCTCGATTATTTAATACACTGGTCCTTATCATACTGTCAAAATTTGTTGTTTTTGGATTTATCTGCAACAGCAGTCGCTTGTTCGATTATCGAAATTTGTCTAAAAATTAAAGCTGATAAGGTATTTTCGTTTTTTCTAAAATAATCGTTGAAAATTGAAAACATAACTGATATTTGCCTTAAATTTTTACATGCACATAGCATGTATCAAATATTTCAAATTGATAATATTATAGCTTCATTTTAAAATATGCTTACAAATACTTTGTATCATAAACAATATAATTCATAATTGATTCTTCAATTGTTTATACAACTTCAATTTTTTCTAATCTTTTTACTTGATTCAATTGAAGAAAAATGATAATAAAAGTAACTTCAAGTTCTTAAATATTCGATACTGTTTGAAAGCTTTAGATTTCAAATGTTCGAAAAAATGGGTGGCAGCATATGGTAATTTATTTTACATAGGTCAATTTTAGATTTTGTCTAAATTAACTAAATTTCGTCTTATTTCAGATGCCTTTTACAACAGTTTTATTGGCGGATTGTAGCTGCCTCGAAGCGAATCCAAAAGGAGTAGTTGATATAATTAAAGTATCACTAATTACAAGCAGTACCGTAAAATTTCAGTTTGGCAATAAATTTCGTCGGCAAATTGAAGAACTATTGCCGGATTCATATAAATTTTGCTTAAAATGATCTCATTGTATATTTGTAAATGCTATTATTGAATAAACATTATATTTCGAAACTATTAAATTTGGCTGAGAGTTTCTTTGTTTTGCTATTCCAATTTGGATACCTTTTATGCTAAAATTAAGTAAGATGATTGTTAGCTTTCTATTTTATTTCTCTTAATATCAAATTATTTATCGGACTGCAAAATTTCATTTGTCTGATTTATCTATAAGCTAAAAAGTTTATGTTTGGGGCGATATGTTTATTTTTACATTATTTATAGATGCAAAATGTTTGATTTCAGAGAATTACTTCTATTTATTTGTCATTCCTGATGATCAGTTACTGAAGCGCTTAAATGGCTGAGATTTATCTTCCAGGCGACATCGTTTCTTTAACAGTTCCTGGTGAAAAACGGACGGAAGTTGGTTTTTCTAAAAATTTTAGACGCTTCATTATCAAAATATGTTTTCCTTACAATATGCCTAGTTGTTAAAGGTGTCGTATGTTTTATTTATTTGATGGATGTATCTGTACATTTCGCTTGGCTTATTTTAATGAAGCAAATACATTTTAGATAATTGGTTGCGGTCTAGAACGAATAATCAATAATCCTGATCAATTATTAGTCGTACAGCCGGGAATACGGCGTGTATCACATGGTAAACAATGGATGGCAGTGCATTCAAGAAGGTTTATACCATTAGATTGAAATGAAACTAAATTACCAATAGTAAATGAGTTTCATTTTTCTATGAGATATGATTTCGAAAACTAGTTTACCGAATAGTAAAAAATGAGTTTCATTTTTCTATGAGATATGATTTCGAAAACTAGTTTACCAAATAGTAAAAAATGAGTTTCATTTTTTTTTCTATGAGATATAATTTCGAAATTGAAATAGATATTAACGAAGGAAAACAAACATTAATTACTTAAAAAACGAACTATGTTACAGATATATTCCACAAAAGGTGATCGTATAATCGGAATTGTTACTTCTACTCATGGTGAAACGTTTAAAATTGATATCGGCGCTGCTGACATCGCCTTTATTAGTTTTCTTTCTTTTGAAGGTTTAACTTTATCCTTGATTTGACTGCAGTTGCATTTTTTTTATAAATATTATTAGGTACTTATAGAATTATTTCTAGTGAAAATTCAGTAATAAAATGGATTGAATGAGTTGAAATTAAATCTAGTTAAAATTTAAATCAGAAATTATTAATTTTATTAACGTGGAAACTATGTAATTAATCCATTGTTAAATAATCTTAATGATACGAATGTGTCAATGTTTCTTTAAAATATTAACAAAATATGTAGATTTCGATTTCTAGATTTCACTGCCATGCTTTTTTGAGTCCTCTTTTAACCCTTTTTAATTGTTTTGCCTATGTATAATTTAGTTTTGTTTTGGTTTTTTTAGGTGTCACAAGACGCAATCGTCCTAATCTGAAAGTTGGTGATTTAATCTATGCATCTGTCGCAAATGCAACGAAACATCTTGAACCAGAGGTGATTCCATTATCATATTTTACAGTTTAATTTTTTGATCAAGCAATAGCTTATTATCTTAGATATAACTAAATCCGAAAGAATGATTAGGAAAATGAAACAGTTGGGGAATGAGAAATAGTAGATATTGCTGCTGAGATTCTTTTTATTTAAATATCAAATTTTTATTAAAATTTAATAATTTCCAGCTTACATGTGTTGATAGCGAAGGTCGATCACGCGGTATGGGCTCATTACCATCCGGCGGATTCCTATTTAAAACAAGCCTAAATCTTGTACGTCGAATTCTTTCACCAAATTCAAGGCTGTTGTCGCTGATTGGTAAAGATATAAAATTCGAAATAACGAGTGGTATTAATGGACGAATATGGATCAAAGGAGTAAATGTTACGGAAGTAATAGCTGTTTATCGGATAATTAAAGATTCGGAATTCATTCCAGAATCGGATATTCCAGCCTTTGTAAACAATCACATTAGTCGTTTATATGGCTTCCCGGTAACTGATGATACTGACAATAATCAAATGATATAATTTCATATATGTGTGTGTATGTTTTTATGGGTTTATGTGTGTGTGTGCATGTATATGTGTATGTGTATGAATGTATCTGTCTTTGCATAAGTGTGTGTTTTGAAGCGTGTCTTCTTTGATTTTATAAATTATTTGCAATGTATTTTGAGCAGTAACATAAACCATTATATTGTAGCTTCCTTTTATTAATTGGAAATAGTAAATTATAGGGACGGTTTCAAAATGATAAACGGAAATTAATGATGAATGACAAATCTAGACTGATAAATGTATTATTTGAATGCCTTTATTCTAAGTGTTTTTATTTTGTATAATTTGTTAAATCAGTTTTCTTAAACTGTAGTATTAAGAGATATTTGCGCATTCTGAGCTTGCTGAACATAGTATGCAACTAAATTTCTTAATATTATTGTTTACCTTTATAATCGAAGTCTGTTCTAACTTAACTTAGCGCTTAAAGCTACATTTTTGCTGCTATTTTCACAATTTCTGTTGATTGCAAATAGTTTTTATTGCTGTTTACACTATCTTACGAATGTGATTTAATTATTTAATCAAATTTTGTATTTATCATTTAAGAATATTTCAAGAGATGTTTTTAAATTATTCGATATGGTCATAAAAACCTTCGGTTATTGGTTTGATTGAAGATAATTCAGTTTAAAACATCCAATATCTTTTCTTATTTCTACACATTCTGAACACTTCCTATTGTTTCTTGTGTATTCCTTGAACTTACTAATCTTTTTTCTATAGCTATTCTGGATATAGCTGAATAGAAGTGGAGTCAGTGAAATATGATGAATATATTATTTGTTGGATTCATTCCAACCATTTAATTTGAGGGCTACGAAAAAGAAAGAAAGGAGTTGTAAAATGGAAAGTGAACAACAACCAAATGCGGAAAAAACTAATGATGAGATGGCCAGAAAGATTAACGAAAATGATTCCATAATTTTACCAGAAACGACTAGCGATCAAAGTTTGCAGGAATTGACTTCATTGGTTAGGTTTTTTTTTCCTACAAGAAGAGAATAATTGGTCGAGATGGTGCTATTTCTAAAAGGAATAGATATGAATTACCATGATTTCATTCCCATTTTGTTATGTCATGTGGTATAATTAGTATACTTTTTCCCGTAACTGTTCTAACGAGTAAAGAATATAGAGGATAAGCTGTTTATCGAGAATAAAAAGTGAAATATGTAGCATAAGAATTATACCCAAATTATAGACTCGAAACAGTAGTTTTTTTTAACTGGAATTTCATGAAAAAGTTTTAATATAAAATCTGCAAATTATAGAGAGAGAAGAGCATTTATTTCAGATACAAGGAGTACTGCAGCAAACGCAAGATCGTTTTCAACGTATGTCTGATCAAATTATTGGACGAATAGATGATATGACAAAACGAATCGATGAACTGGAAAAGAACATAACAGATTTAATGACCCAAGCTGGAGTTGAACCTGAACCGTAGCGAATCACTTATGGTCAGAGGATTAGTTTATATGTATATAAAATTCCACATAATATTTATTATCGTAGGTGAAGCAGTTTGAGATTAGTGTGGAATGGAAACAATATCAGTTAAGAATAACTGAGAAGCATAAATTGAACTGAGTAGTTCTAAATCAGTGATTCTTCGAGGGAAATTAGTCATAATTTTTATATCTAAAAAATATTAAGTTCTTTTTTTTGCTGTGGCAGTTCAGTATGTAAAATTATTGGAATCGAATTTAGTATTCAGTTTCGAATTTTTTAACAATAACTTATTTAGTAGGTGAAAGAAGTGGAATATGTTAGCATTTGGCATGTAGGCTTATTCTAACTAATTAGCATAAGAGATTGTCTGCCTTTTCATTTGAGATGTCGCAGTTGACGATAATTCTGTATTCATTAAATAAATTCATATTTTCTGTTTCTTGCAAGGTATTTCTTACAGGTATTATTCTCGATTACTACGAGTCGTCTTACTCGTCTGATGCTTTCCGAAACAAATGGTGTCTCTTGATTAATCGAAAAATTATTAAGAGCATGCTTTCTATTCGCATTTGCTTTTTTATTCTTTCGCACTTATTAAAAATTATTATTGTTAATTTTATAATGAAATGATCATTACTGTGCAACTTCAGCATATCAATACATCGAAATATTTTAATTTCCAATTACCAAAGTTTGAATTGTTTATACATAATATTAAACTGATTATTATTTAAAAAAAAATCGCACATTTAACCTAGAGATTCACAAATTTCCATGCATAAAATCTATAAATTGAAGCTAACAATTTGTTGAGTGTATCTTAATATAATTTCTTTTATTTTGCTGTGAATACTCCAATTTTTTTTGTTCAGATTTCTAAGTTTTTCAGTTTAATTCTAGAATTCTCAACAAAACATTGATAAGTGACAAATTTGTTATTTCTATACTTCGTCAATAGTTTACTTTATATTTGTCTTTTGGACTATTATTTGTGGAATGCAAACGTAATATTTCTTGATAAAGCATGTTGCATAATTACATGATTTACATTGTCTTTGCAGTTAAGTAATCGATTTGAATAAACATTGTAATAGCCATACTACAAATATTAAATGTTGCACTACAAATCAGATATCAAAATTTCTGTTAGGAAAAATAGAAAATTCTCTCATAATTCTTCCTTAACAAAGTTTATGTTTAGCGATTTTATTCCATACAATTCAGCTAAAATCAGAAAATATTGAGCATTAAATATCTGAACGATCTCAATATTCCTGCTACATTCAATGCTATGACTATTTTCGTATCAACTGTACTAATAGATATAATTCAAATTTTAGAACTACAAAGGGAAGTGATATAGTATGAGAAGTGTCAACATCTTCAGGTTCTCTCAAATGTTCCTAGTTATTATATGCTTTTCAATTACATGCAGGTATAACTACAAAACATATTCATAATCACAAAATGGATTTTCGTGAAAAAACTTATCAATTATCCATCAATGATATTTCACTTAATTTATTCATTAATTAATTTATAAAAATTGGATAACTCAAAATTTTATCATTGAAATCATTCTCCAGTATAAACAAAATCATCTGGATGCATTTCACATCTCTACTCCACCTTACATTTTCAAAACATATATTTGTATGCTATCTGATCATGTAGAATGAATGCTATGAAATAATAATTTTCAAAATAAGTCATGCGAAATTGCGTAAACCACAGTCATCATCGAACAATGCAACATCATTGTAATAATGTGTATATAAATTATGAATGTGATTTACTATTATGTTATTTGTTCCGGCGGTCGTTTGCAAATTGGTAATGCGGTCGAAATGCGATGTTCTGATTTAATTATTGTGAAGATGCATATGTGACTTGATTTTTGAAAATATTCTTGATAAATGTGATAAACATTTAATATTGTAAATACGTAGACGAATTATTAAAATTGCTTCTTATCATTATATATAAAATTGTTATCTTTCATGATACAGTTCTTGTCCTATTCTTTTTTTTTATTGCTTTCTCATCTACTTTATCATTTCTTTATAATTCACGCAACTTTCCTAGCAGTAAAATAATTATTCATATTTGTACGCTTCTCATTCTCCAATTCTTTTCATGCACAATTTCAATTCCGATCTTAGTTTTGGTTATACCATTTGAAATGTTGATTTATTCATCTCTTTCTCTTCCATTCCAGTTTGAAGATCTAGATAATATTTTGTTTTGCATTGAAAATTAAAATTTTCTCTTTATATATAGCTCTAATTAATGGGTAAAACTGGAAGCAAAGCAAAAAGTTTCTCTCAGAATAAGAACAATGCAAGTGATTTGCAAATATTGTTAAAAAATCGATTCGACGAAATAGCTAATGGAAAACCAACTATCTACAAATCTACCTTTTTTGTATGTTCTTCGTTTTTTTCATTTTCAAAAGCTCAAAATATAGCGAATATTCTGGAAAACTGATTTTTTTCAGATCTTAATTTTTAGAAATATACCGAGTCAACAATATGCCCACAATTACAATCATTCATGTATAATTCATTAAGTGGATCCGAGGATATTGTAAGTTGTCAGATCTAAATGCATCAATTGATCAATATCTTATCAGAAGACATAGCGTCAATATCATTCAATAATTTTTATTGAATATTATATTCATACAATATGTTTTGTTTGATTATTGATAAATAAATCAAATGAAAATTCGTTATCTAGATAAAAAATAATTTTAGATTATACTGGAACGTTTTGTACAGTTTGCCGAAATGATGCTTGGTGATTTTAATCAACAAGCAGAAATTCTCTTACAACTTAATCAACCAATAAAACAGGTTCGAATTTAATTAATATTAAAAAATTAAATTTTGCAAAAAATATTTTCATTCGAATTTTTATTAGGAATTAATTGAATTAAGTTATCTCCATATTTCAGATTATAGAGGTTTTGATTTCCTCATTTTTCGAATGTGAACAGTTGGATCCAGAAAGTACCATACTTCTCATGGATTTTCTCATGGAAGGTATTCCATTAAGATTGGATTCATCCACTTTAAGCAGTTTCATGCAAAGCCAAATTATTTTACCAACTATAATCAAACATATTAGTGAACTCATCTTTATCGGACTGCAGGATAATACGAAACTTTTGCCACAGGCTAGCAAAAATTCTTTGCTTACTCCTGCTGCACTATGTCTCGTATATGCGAATTTACCTGAAGAATTAAGAGATCGATGGAAACTATTATTTTCAAGGTTCTATACTGCAAGTTATTGCGAATTACATGATATTAGACTTTAAAAAAGTGAAAAAAATTTTTTCATTAGTTATGAAGATGAAATTGGAAGGATTTACATTAATTATCAATTATGTGAGACTTCTTATATTTTAGAATAAGTCATTTTATATCTCATATATAGTTTAAACTCATGATTCAGAATTAATAAATGAAACTGCCTGAAGATTGCAACTTAAAAAATCTGGAATTCAACAATTCTCAAAGCTCCTAATGTGCCTTCTATAAATCGAAATTTATATTTCAAGTTAAACTCCGAGGTCTTGAGTTTTATTTACTTCTAAAATTAAAACATAGATTCTGATTGAAATTTCTGAAGAAAAGCTTATACATATGCAACATCTTTTTTTTTAACTTGAATTTCAGTGAAAAGCATGGAGAAAGTTTTACAAAACTACTGAGGAGTGTGGATCGTGCAGGTCCATGTTTAATTATCATAGAAACAACATCGGACCGTGTTTTTGGTGCATTTGCTAGTCAGGGCTTTATTTGTGGTCCGCGACATACCGGTGACAATCAATGTTTCCTGTTTGAAGATCGACGAAAACTACATATTTATAGTGCTACGGGTTATAACAGCAATTTTGGCTATCTTAATTCAGGCCAAGTTTCATTGCCAAATGGAATTGTGCGTCTTCATTTTAATACTTTCAAATTCGTAAATTACTTCTCACTTATGTGATAACGGTCAGTAATGAATGACAAATATAATTATATATAACTATATGACAATGATGATTAAAATCGCAACAAAATAAGAAATTTCCTATATAGTTTGTTACTTTTGGCTTGTAGCGAACAGATATGCGAAATCTGACTTAGTCTTCATAACTTCAGCTAGCGTTTACGGTTTTTGATTAACAATTTACTAAATAATCTAAGAATTCTAAGTCTCTTTTGACTCCAATTCTAAAAAATTTCCATTAAATCAAAAGGATAAATTTTTCAGGGCATGGGTGGACAAGGTGAGAATTGGTCTTTCTTTCTACATGAAGATTTCAATAACGGTTGTTCTACTTCTGGAATAAGTACATTCCAGAAATGTTGGTTAGCTGGTGAAATGACGTTTAAAATGAAAAATGTTGAAGTATGGTTAATTGGAGAAAAATGCAAGGAAACAACTGATATTGAAGTTCAAGACAGTTTATCCAGGCAACGTGCGTTAGTAAATAAAAATGAAACACGTTTATTATTAGAATTAAGTGGTAAAGAGTTGCACGGTGATTCCTTTTTCAGATAATGATGTCATTAAAAGATTTACTATAAATACAGTGACGGGAAGTGCATTTCTTTATAAATATACTGGCGGTGAATGCATTTTTTTTTAACGATTCAATTTTAATTCTCAATTAAGAAAATACAAAATGTTATCTGTCCTATATATCACGTTGCTTTATTCACTTGATCTAAAATTGTCTTTTTGCTTCCTCTCTATCTATGTAATATCAATTCTAGCATTTCTGATTCTTGCCTAGAAAATTGATAAATTTTCGTTAGCAAATTTGTTATATACATTGTTTATAATAGATTTAAATTTATTTCCTATCTTTATCGGTTTCTTCTTTCGGCTCCTCTAAACTGATCTGTTCATAACGTGACATCATAGATTCCTCACGGAAATTTGGCATTGAATCCCACGGAGTTTTCAAATCAAACTTCCTGAATTCTTGCGCTAATTCAGTTGGTTCGTATACGCAGCGACCGAGTTCCGAATCATACCGTAACTGGAAACACATTAGTAGTTTATATAAAATAATATTAAAAATAATAACTCATCAGGATACTTCATTGCACACCCTGCGAAGGGCTCAAAAATTTTTGAAATATACCTCAACATAACCGGATAAAGGGAAATCTTTCCTGAACGGATGTCCCTCAAAACCATAATCGGTAAGAATGCGTCGTAAATCCGGATGATTATTAAACCAAACACCGTACATATCATACACTTCTCTTTCATACCTGCAATAAAATTAAAGCTCGAGGAACGATGTTCAAAAAAAAAGACCTGAGGTTACGATAACATCATAATATTACAGGACATATTGCTAATTATTACTGCGTATTTAACAATATATTGTTTCAAACTTAGTAACTTACCAATTTGCTCCTTTGAATAATGGAGTTAATGATTCGATTGGTGCAATTTCATCGGTGTATGTACGCACACGAATGCGTGCATTGAATCGTATTGAAAGGAGAGCATAAATGACCTGAAATTCCGATAACATTATAATACTATAGGACATTTTGCTAACTGCTACTGTGTATATAAAGTATATTATCCAATTTGATCTATCAGAGAAAATCAGGTAAAATGAGTATTATTTAGAGGAAGGATTCTCAATTTAAAGATGAATTGCAATATTTATGATTCGAATTTTCGAGTACAAATTATCAAGTAAATTTTGTGACATTATGCATGGACAGGTATGTGTACGTAAAAATAATAAAACCTCAAAACGGAATTTGCGTGAAGGGACATCCATTCCAGTAATAAACACGATATTGGTAAATTGCGCTGCATGATTTCCTTTCAAAAATGCTATCACTGGTACAACTCCACTGGGATGAATTAAAAGTTCTAACTCATCTCCAGCAGCAAACTATAAAAAACAAGGATGAAATTACTGATTAGTTATTCTAACATTTACTAATCTTACTACAATGTTTTTTCAAAAAAGAAATTAAGAATTAAATATATGTATCAAGTTGTATTCAGCACAACGTTCGTTGACATGTTTCAGTATATCTGCAAAAAGCTTATATTGAAAATAATAAGACGTGAGAATACCTGTACTCTTTGTATGAATTTTGGCAAACATCCGGCACAGTATTGACCAAATCTAGCTAATTTTTCACGTTTTATTTCATCGATTTTCCAAACCGCTGCTAAAAGTAACAGTCGCTAAAAAGTTTGAAAAAAAAAATGAAAAAAAAGTAAAATAAAATATATAAATTGCTTCAATTTTTATTGAATTTTCTACAGCTTGAATGTCGAATTTAATCTCAAACAAAGGAAAGAAAAGATCGCAATTTGCATACATTTTTTTGTGCCTTTTTCCGCTTTACCAGGAGTACTTGTCGTACAACTTCTCGAATTCTTACTGATGATTCCTGTAGACCTGCATAATGTTCGCCAAATTTGCACTTGACGGCTTAACATTTGAAAATCTGACCTGAATTTATGCAGAAATGTAATACAGATCAAGATCTTCACCTATTATTCATCTAGCGTCAATATCATTTTTGACCTATATCAGCTGAGAGACATCATAAGTCTTTATCCTTAGTTAAATAATGAATAAGATTATCTTTGCTAAACTATTTGAGATAAAACTGACTCAAACAAAAAAATCTAAAAGTAAATATTTCTTTAGGGAATCTAGAATATCCGAATTGTTACTGATGGGTTTTCTGACCAGAAAAACTCGACTGCTTAATAAAATTGACAGTTAAAAAAATCCTAAATGTCATTCAGTAAAAAACCAAGAATTTATAGGAATTGTCTAATATTTCGCTTACTGAAAAACTGGAAAAGTGATTTGATTAGTTAGCTTTATCATAAAAATCAAATCAAAAATGTAATGTGATCGAACTTAAATACTCAAAAACTAAGAAGAAACAGAATCGAAATGGAAGCTTAGTCAAAGATTGCCTAACACACCAAAATTTTCAGACAATAAATTTTTGATATGAAACTATTATTCTCACAACAAAAAATAGAATGATTTTGAAGAGAGTGCAGAAAAGACTTGGAATGCAAAATCATGTAATTTATATGTAGAGTAGAGAAATGAAGTTGAGCGAAAGAGTTTTTGATTAGGACATATACACATAGAAGCAAAAATTGAAAATAGAGCGAAAGATCGGTTGATCCGGAGAAGTTAGAGAATTAAAAAAGTGAAGGAGAGAAATATGTGGAACAAAGATTAAAAATAAAGCGAAAGATTAAGTGATAGATCAGTTCATCGATAATATTGATTAAACGAATAATACGAATAAATATGAATGATAGTCACTTTGCATTATTATCAATATGACAAAAATTTTAGCAGTGGTGCCATATTGCAAGTATTAATCGATTTTTGGCGATTTCGATGGACACTGTAATAGCTACAGTAACCGATAAACGCCAATTTTCGTCGTGAACCTTATAAAAAACGATAAGTTAAGTTTAATTATTTATTTTTATCTGTCAAAATGAGAATTTAAAAAAAGAGAAGTAAAAATTAGAAGATATAATAAAGTCTTTTCTCTTGACTACTGAGCTATTCAATGAAATAAAACAATGATTGCTATTCTTGTTCGAATGATTTAGATCTTATTAATATGATTAATGTAAATCCTTATTTTACATTTATTTCTATTTTATTCATTATTCTAATATATTTTATGGCATTTTGTCAAGACAAACAAACAGTTCAAATTATTTCATTGCTCATTTAATTTGTTTTCTCATAATATCTAATTTTGTATTTTTCATCATTTCTTAAATCATTTTCATGTTATATAAATTAATAACAAACATAAAAAGAAATAAGGACATGCCAAAAATTGATTATTATCATTATTAGTTATGGCGCAATAGTTTATTATACTGTTCTTATTATTAAAATTGTATATTTAAAATTTAAAATAAAGATAAAGACTTATACTATATTAAAATATATTATCATTCCAAGCAAAATAACATACAAATTTAATTACTAATTGCTGGTTCTACTAAAGTACTCAAAAACTCACAAACCATTTACTAAAAAATTAAAGAAAAAATTTGATTTTTCTCAAAAACTTTTAATAAATTTGTTAGTAGAAAAGTGTGTTTATTTATCTAGAAAAATGAATAAATGGAGAAAATACAGAAGTTATTATTTACAAAAAATCTCTCCAAAAAAAGAGTAGAAAAAGAACCATTTTGTAAATGAAAATTTATCAAAGAATGGAATAGTGTGAAAATAAGTGTTATATACAAAAAAGAGATTAATTGACAAAAATTAAAAATTACTTACTTCCTTGCAGTAATTCTCGTCTTTACTTTTGATCCTTGAAAAAAGGATTATCGAAATATAAATTATATTTCTGAGAAAGTTCAGAAATATTGAATTGATATTACAAATTGAATTTTAATTTAATTATTAGAAAATATATTTTTCTTGTAGATGAAGAATGGGAAAAGAAGGTAAATTGAAAAAAAGGGAAAAGAAGGTAAATTGACCAATGAATAATTATTCTGCACAGCTAACTGATAAAAGCTTGGCTATTACTGTCCAAAATAAACTAAGAAATGTTTCGATCTTTTTCGACCAAAATTATTTCCCAAAAAGATTTGAACAAAAATTCAAGATGAAAAGTCCAAAAAAATATAAAGATTAGGAATAAAAAGAAAAATAATAAGATAATTAAAATAAACATGGAAATATATATTCGATACAAAAGATAAAAGAGAAAGTTCAAAGAAACTGAAAACAATAAAAGTAGTTATTTGATGAAAATTTTAAAGTAGATAATGTGGAATGATTTTTGATTGCTTTATCCCAAGACGTTACGAAAGTATACCGAATCAGTGTTCATGTAAAATGTTTACTAATTTCTAAATTATACACTAATATAATCAAAATCATATCTTGATGCTTAATTTATAAATGGAAAATTTATAACTTTCTTTCCGAAAACTGAGCGTACTGAAAAAATTCATTTTTTTTGATGCACTTTTTTGGTCAAATCTAACCAAATGCTATTTATATATCTTTGTTGAATTCAAAACTTTAAGGTGTTAAAAATGATAAACATAAAACGCAAATTAAAAAAAAATCATATTTTTGAAACTGAATCGATTCTCATCTCCGACATAATTAGCTTGACGTTTTTTGTTCGAATTGCATTGAATTAAATAACATGATTTTTTCTCATAAATTACTTTGAATCATTTCCGTATTCAGCTTTTTTTTAATGTTTTAAAAATAGCATTTCAGAAATGATACTAATTGGAAAAATGCAATCAAACTTGACAAAAATCCTAATTTCACAGTTAATTTTTTCTAAAAAACAGGCAAAATATATATATGTCTCGCGAAATCGCATTCGCGAGACTCCAACTAAATTAACCTAAATAATTTAGTAAAACAAAATAAATAAATGAATCGTACAGAATGTAAATTAATCTGCAGGATGTGACTAAAATGTAATGAATCATCTACCTAATTAAATATTCATGTATTTTTTACACGTTTGCTTGTTATCTTAATCAACTAAATTCACATCCTTTCTTTTATGTCTAAAAACTTGTTCACTTGCAAATTCTTTTATTCGATAATTGATCTTATCATAATTCTTATACTGTAATCAGATCTTTTATAATTTTTACTGTTATTTAAATGAGCATCTGTTGAAATGTTTTATTATAAACTACTCCTACTAAATATGTTTGTATTAATCAAAATTGTATATATACTCATGATTAAAATGAAAATGACAGAATAAAATCTCCTACGGTACCAGTAGACACTCAGCGCAACTCACCCCCTTCAACTCAATTCAACGCAACTCACCCCCACGCAATTCAACACAATACAACTCAACTCATTTCAGCTCAGAGGATCTTAGGAAGCTGATCGACCAACACGATAAAACAATTCTTTGGAAACACTGGTGGTATATGGCTATCAATCGACATCACACTTCATGACTAACAATTCTACGACAGTATTGAAATTTGGTGCCGGAGGTGAGGTCGCGATGTCAAGTAGCATCAGTATTCAACCACCAAAAACCAGATTAGTCTCTCTTCTTAAAGAGATAAATTCCCTAGAATTCGAATTTCCGGATCCAAACTCCTCATTTGAGCAACTGGGAATCCTTTACACAACCAGGAAACAAGTAATCGCAGATAAAATCGATAGAGTGCAATTATGTGTTAAGGAGCTTGAAGATGCTTATGACACATGGCTCAAATATATTCAAACCATCACTATGACAAAAAAAAAGGGAACAAGAGAAGGCTTACGAATGTGTCATAGAGGGTGAAAACGAATTGTTCCGAATAATGCTTGAGGGAAAAGAAGCGCTAATAACGTTAACGAAATATAAAGATGACGCCGAACAAATGTTGGAGCAGTTATTCAAGAGAAAGAGTAAGAAACAGCAGAGATTTATTCCTCCTCAAACCCTACTGTCAATCTTTCTCAATTATTGAACCCAGACAATGGCGGCTTTAACGCGGCAGTTCATTCGCAAAAAATTTCCGAAATCCAAAAATTGAATTATTTGTTTTCATGTCTCAGGGGTACAATAACGACGATATTATACAGCGAACTCCGAGCCATCAAAAGAAATGAAAAGGAACCGGATGGCCACGATCGAAAATATAGAGCGAGTGCTATGCCAATTGGAAGCCATAGGAGAAAGCTTGGAACATTCAAGTATCCAAACCTACGATTGAAAGTAAGTTGCTATTATAGATTTTAAGTAAGGTATATGCTCAAAAGAGAGTAGAGGTGCCTTGGTCAATTTCAAAACTTAGAGATTTTCTGTTGAATATAGTTCATGTAACTCAACAGGTCAAGAATTGCCAGAATCCTTCGACATTTACAGACACTAATGTTACAATCAAAAGTAAGGACAAAAACCCAAATATAATCCTGGCGGAACATTAGCATTGTCGATGGTAAGTCGATTATTTTTTTAAGTTTATCAAATCGCAGAACATACAGGAATTGACTTCAGATTACATGTTGATACAATCAAAGGTTGGTCCTATGATTGCCGGAAGTGGAGATGTGAGTAAACTTTGTCAAAATAATATTTCTTCACAAAATTTGGTATGTACCGTTACGGCTAATATTAAATGAGAAAAGAAAATTTTTGGAGATTAGAATCAATAGGAATCCAAGAGTTTTCAATTGATGATGATGATGAAGAAACTCTAAAACGCCTTTCAAAGAACACTCGAGGAAAAGGATGGTCGATATCATGTTCGCTGGCCATGGAAGGATTTAAACAAAAAATTTAAGCGACAGCTAGTTTATGCATCTTGATTATGAGCTAGGAGTTCTAATTCTGCATTGATTCTTCCTACGTCAAATTTGTCTATTAGACCTCCTTTGAATTCGGTGTTTGGGATTGTAATTTCCTGAATTTGCAAGGTGCTATCAATAATTTTCCATCTACTCTCTTAGCTATTTTGTATCATTTCTTTGTAGTATCATTCTAGCGGTGAGAGTAGGATAATTGATAATCCTTTAACTAAAAGCAGTGGTTATTTCTGTTTGGCAGCTGCGTTGATATGATATATTAATTTGACTCGTTGAATAAATTCTTGTCTTAATGAATCAAAAAGATATTGAAACCTTATGTTATTCGGGTTGAATGTTCCTTTTGGTGTAATCTCCATCATTAGTAATTGTTTTTTGTTTCTCGTAGTGATTTCTTCGTAAGATTTTTATTTTTTTCAGCATCCATAGCAAGGATAATATTTCCTTTCATTAGATAGGGGTTTGTAAATCTACAATTTGTCGTTATAATTGTCTTCTTCTCTTTATCGATTATATGTGAGGCTTGTAATTAATTGATGATAAAGTGATCTCCGTATCTGATGGTTTCGAATCTTCAACTCTTTATATGGACAATGATTTATTACATCAGTACTGTTCCATAAAACAATATTGGTATTGATAATACATTTACCTCGTTTCACCATACATGGTCGGTATTATCCAAATTAGTATTACCCAAAAAAAAAAAAAAAAAAAAAACTCATTAATAATGAGAACTCAGCGATTATTCGTTTTTTTCCAATTTCTATTTATTTTGAAATAGCTTTTTTCATCCTTTTCGTTTTTTATGTTAATTATGACAATTGATTTTCTGTAAACAAATATCTCTACATTCAGGAATTTCTCTGTTTTCCATTTATCGACTTATCTTATATCATTTACTGATTAAGTTACTGGTCAAATCACTTGATCGAATTAGAATAAAATATTTGAAGATATCTTGGTTTCATAAAATGGTCAAGAATGATCATCGACAACGAAAAATATATTCTAAATATATTTGATCAATTCATATTTTTCGAAATCTTACTATATTCAAAAAAAGTTTAACATTTTAGATCAAATTTCAACTCATTTTACGAAGTGTACTATTCAAGAAATATTTATTTAAAAACATGATATCTTGAGATAATTATTGTCTTTTAATATCTTGATTATAAAAGTATTTCAAATATTCATCACGTGATTAATATAAAAACTTGTTAGTATACTTATTTATTTTTGATATCTCATTTCAATCAATATATTACTGACTGGTTTGGATTTTACAAATTGTGACGAATTTGCGTAAGATTTTCGTGTGATAATTTTTACAAAAATATAATTTCGTAATATATTTCAAAAATTCATTTCAGTGCGCGATCAGTTTAATATTTTATTGAATTTTATTTACGACGGAAACAAACAAGCAAAATTTTGCATAATTTTTTAATTCATGCAGTAAAGTATAGCAGTTAACCATAATAAAAATTGCAGTAGTGAAAATAACAAGGTGGATAGTAATAATATGGCACTCTACCGTATCCATTTCCTCTGTTCCAGAAATTTGTACCACCTCTCGTAGACATAATATAATATGGAAAACCATAACCTCCACTATAATTAATAATATGACATGAAGGCCGTCTAGTTTTCTTCTTCCAATCGCTTAGTGCCTTGGCAAGTATACCAGCACCGAAACCAAGACCGGCACCAATTATACCACCTGCAGCTACACCTAATATACCAGATACACCAAATGTACTAGCTGGGACAACTGGAGCAATTAGACGAGATCCGTCATAGCCAATTAAAGGCTCTACTAGTATATCAGTTTGTCTTTTTATTCTTCTGCGTGGAATGTCAGGGGAACATTCTGCATTGACTGTCGATGACTGAAATTTAAATATACAGTATAATTAAATACAACTATATTAAATATCATCTCATTAAAATTACAAAACTTACATTGCGACTTACCCTATTATTCCTGAACGATTGTAATTTTAAACTTGCTATTGCATTCATTTCAGCAAATAATAATATCGCGCTGAAAGAAAAGAATATATTAATAGACAAATGAATTGAATCAATGATATGATAACAATAAAAATATTTGTTTATCATTCTAACTTACATTATTATTAGAGCGATCGAAGAGTTAGGTATACCGAATGACCACATAATGAGAATCCAAAATTGCTGCAAATAAAATTTCAGTTCACAATTGTGCCATTATAATAAGATTCATAAAGACTTACAGTAAGATAGTATCGTTAATTGATTCTCACAATAAGATAATATTATTAATTGATTCTTTTAAGAAATGTTAAAAAATGTTCTTATCATGAAAAATTCGTTCAATGAGAATATATAGTAAAACTAATTGATAATACTTTTTATGTACTATAATAATATATTCTTAATCAGTAATATTTTTTTCAAATGTATTGTCATAATAAATGTTATTACTTTTATCATATATACCAATAACACTAAAAAATATTGCCCTTTTTTTCTAGAAGGAATATTCATTACATTGACGTTTGGGAGTTTTAAATTGCTTTAAATATATGAAATTGAACATTGAATGAAGCATCATTATTTTCCTATTTACCTATATTATGTTAGCGAACTTTTAAGAGATAATATTTGAAATTTATCAAATACTTGAAAAGTAATATGGAAATTTACTTACTTATTAAAAAAAAATTTAATTTTTGATAAAATTTTTTTTCAGATAAAACCGGCGAGTGATAAAATAAAAGAAATGACGGGATGTGTAAAATCTTTCACTCAGTCAATCACAGCAATGAGTAATATATTGAAATAATAATTTCATTTCGTCGTTTCCACTGCTATTAAATTCGAACAATTAGACGAAGAAAACTAATTCACTTTTGCATTATCTAATACTGAAAATTGATCATTTCTTGCCAAAAAATTGATTCGTACCTGATTTTTTGAGTGCAAAACTCTAAAAAATTTGGCTGAAATGTGTAAACTGAACAAAACAAATATTCCGATTATCATTCCAAAGACGAACATTCCATTATGGGATAAAATAATATGCTTGTCGATACCGAAATTAAATCTGATGCCTTTTGTTACCGTATATAATATTAATATTTTACTGATTATGATCACAATAAGAATTGCTCCTCCTATTTAATCAGCTTTGTTAACTGTACTCTTCCTTTTCTTTCATGTAGTGGATTAGATTATAAATCGGTATTTGTTCTTCTCATTTGAAATTATTCATTGTTAAATTGATTCCATATTCTTTTTCTTACTATACTTACCGTAATATTGCTTTGAAAATTCTTTTCTCCTGCAAGCATATTGTTTATCAGTTAGGAAAAAATCTGTTATTTATCTATTATAATTTTTATATTTTGGCATTTGTGCAAATTTATATTTTTACATTTTTCTTACAAAAATATAACTTTTTTTGACATTCAATAATACAATTGAATTGAAAAATAAATAAGCCTTTCGAAGATTCGAACATTTTTTTTCCAAATCTTTTAGGATAGTTCTAATGAAGTCCTATACTTTTTCAATTACTTTAGAACTTCTTTTGTAACTAAAAATCTTCACCATTCTTTTTTCCTCAGTTTCCCGATTTTACTCATTTGTTTAATAGCCTCTTTTGTAAATGTATGATAGTAGATCAATTTTCAGGTCTTTCGTAGTTAATTTTGTTTTTATTTTTTTTTAAGATATGCGTCCTTTCCAACTTCAAATAAATTCCAATGTTTTTTTTTGAAAACTCCTAGATGATGTGCTTTAAACATTAGCATCATTTAGAAATTTGCAAAGTTCAACTTATAACATAAAATTTCATTTAGGACCTTTAAAATATAAGTGCTAATTATTCGGAATGGGAATTCATTCAGTTTAAAAATATCGATTTTAAATTCATGATTTCTAGCTTGAAAAGCATAGCGCTTTTTTCTAGAACAAAACACATTTCTAACTTTCAAGACAAAATAAATTATTATCATCTCTGAAAACTCCTATTTGATCCAGAATTCTGAACGCTGAAATAATCTATAATACCGAGAAAAATGGATAATCTATAATACCGAGAAAAATGGAATGTTTCATGCTAGAGCAGAGATTGAAAAAGTGGAACAAGCATTATGATGATATATAATCTGAGTCATTTATCAATTGTATGATTAAAATGTTGTAAACATAACAAAAGGTTTGCCAAGATTTGCAAAAGAATTCAAGAGTTGAAAAGTCAAAAATTGGAGGAATCGTAATGAAGATTGCGAAAATACATTGATATCCTTGGTTTTTAATTCTTACATCGAAATATGAGAAATAACGAATAAAAACTCGGGATTTAAATTGTTCTTTAATAGTGTGCTCTCTGATTTCGGGAAACAGGAGCGACCTAACAATTTTTATACAAGAAAAATTGTTATAATAACACATGACTAAAAGACATTTGAAATAAATGTTTAAAGTCCTGAGATGAACTTTTTAATTTCAGAATGGGGTACGAAAATGGGCAGAAATAATTAAAAACAAAAAAAAAAAAACTTAGAATTTAAGAAAAAACGTATATCATCAAAAAAAACTAAGATGGAAAAAAGTATTTATAGGAGAAAAAAGTGTAATGATTTTTTTTAACGAATTTTTACATTTCTTAAAAAATAATGTCACATATCTTTTTGATAATGACATTCCAAGGAACGAAACGATAAGGCCAAAAAAAGCTTAGAAAAAAGATTTACAAATTTGCAAATATTGTAATTGTTTTTTTGTTATATCATTTGTATTTCATTCTTCAATTATGATTTTTAATGGAATCTAATTTTTGAAGCAATTGTAACCGCGAAATCTGATTTCTTATTTAGGCTTTATTGGCAATGATTTTACAGTATTTGATTGTTAAGTTTATTTACTTTCAAAAATGCAAATAATCGAAATGAAAATAATGTATAAGCGGAAATTAAAAACTGAATATTACTGCTAAAAATAAACTTAAAATAGCCTTCTTGTATATTATTATTCGACGAATCATCGTTAATCGCAAAGAAAATCAATGAACGAATTGAATTCAAGAAGCATTTAATAATGGAAAATAAGAAACTTTGCAAAAAGATGTTGCAACGCTTTAAATCAAATAATAGTAACAATTCTTCTTGTCTATAAAAATGAGCACATAAGATAAATAACATTGAGAACTGAAATGACTTTAATAAGATTTGAAAAATAGGCGAAATATATGAGTGGATGAACAAAGCTTTATTAAGTATCAATAATATTTTATCCTGCATGTGATAATTTGATACGATTTACATAGTATCTTGATTGAAACAATTTACATAGCCTGATTATCATCAATTTTAGTCGAATAACCTCGAGAAAACAAGGAATTAATAAACCAATCATTCGCTATTCCTTCATACTTTGAACTCAGATTTCATACCTTGTACTTTCTTTGGTACAACTAGCACCATCTTTCAACTGAAGTCAAGGTCAAATAAGGTTGTTAAACTTTCTTTTCGTCGATTATTTGTTCCTTTCGAATTTTCCAAAAAAGTTATTTTGAAAAGACTTTTTCATACTTTTTATTTCTTACCTAACTGTGGTAACCGATTTTTCACATCTTGATTTGTTTCTTGGCTATCTATTCCATTTGATTTGCTGATCAAGTTATCAATTAAATAAAATTTATTGCAATCAAAACACGTAATGCCAACATGATGACAAAATTAGCAATAATTTCATCGATATGATTTGTTTAGTTAGTAAATGATTTCGAAGTCCTACTTTACTTTTGAAACGCTCCAAAATTTTTGGTATCAAATTTTAATGAGTTTAAAACCCAAACTTAAAGACATATTTCGAAATAATTATTATCTTTCAATTACTTAATTATCAAGATATATTAATTATTCAACGATTAATTGTTACCAGAAATTATCAAGATTTGTCAATTATTCAACATTATGGATTGACATCAAAATTAGCTAACATATTTATTTTTCTCTGACACCTCATTTCAACAACAAGTTGTTGAGAGCTTGTATATTACAAATTGTTACAGAGTTGCGAAAGTTTTTCATTATGATAATTTTTAAAATATAGCTTTTTAATATATTTCAATAATTAATAGTTTATTGAATCTCATTTACCGAATGTAACAATCAAATAAAATTCTGCATAATTTTTTAAATGTTATTCTGATACTATTTAACTGAATACAAAGATTTGAAACGGATGCTACCTCATAATACAGAATTTGATATAGAGATGAGAACGGATAGTACATCTTGATGCAAGCATATATAATTTTTTGATGGCAAAATAACTGTGTAAGCAAAATCTAATTTATATGTGACATTTTATATAAATTTAAACTTAGTTTTAAGGTATAAGAATTCATATGTAAAATAATTTACTAGATGTTGAAGACACACGTTTGCGGGTGCTTAAAAGGTATGGAACTTGAGCTGAAGAAATTTACCGATTAGAATTGTATAAATGATGAATGAAAAATATTTCGAAATACAATTCCATATGTTTTAAGCTAAACACTTCAAACTTATGTCTTCAAATCAAAAATATACTTAATAATCCTTTTATTCAATGATTTTCATGAATTAAAAGTTAAAAAAGTCAAATCTCATTTTTACAAAATTTGCCATTAAATTCAGAGCAAATAATATTATAAGTAAAGCTATAATTGGAATAGCAGCAAGTTCGATGAACACAATTTCAACACATAAACTAGCTTGTTATTTAGATAAAATTATTTTTTGAAACTATCTCGGTTTTTTCCTGACAGCTTCGGCTAACACTTCAGAATAGCGTTTTGATGAGAAGCTGAGTGACTGAAATTTGAACTAATTTTTACGAAATATTGATATTAAAATGATTACTAATGCTTTGTATGTCACATGCTCTAATTTCACTACATTATATAACCTATAGAATATTACTTTAACAAAAATATGAAGTTTGTGCAGTGGCAGACCGTTTTATTATTGAACGATTGTAAATTTCAACTTGCTGTCGCAACATTTCGTAAATAATCGTATAGCGCTGAAAAAGAAGAATACAGTAATAGGCAAATAAGCTGAATTAATGTTAACAGAAATCATTTGCTTATCACTTTAATTTACAGTTTTATTAAAGCAATCGGATATTTAGGAGTACTAAATAGCAACATAGTACGGGTTCAAAATTTTGCAAAATTTTCAAAATTTACAGTTCTGCTTACAACTGGTATTATTACATTATGGTTCATAAAGTTTACAATAAAAAATCATGTTAGGTTGATTTTTTTGAGAATTGTTCAAAAAAACCTGTTTTATTATTGCCGGAACAAATCATTAAATGAGAATTTAATATAATAAACAAAAATTTTTTTATATTCCTGCAATGAATATTTTAATGAATCTTCGAGGGATAAATTTTCATGTATGTTTGAGGGATAATATGCAAATTTGCTTACAATTGTTAAAAATAACTTTCTTGTTAGTTTTGGAAAAAATTGAAAGGCAATAAAAATCAGAATAAAAATATTTAAAAGCCATGCAAAATATTTATCATTCAGTCGAAGAAAAGATCATACTTCGAGACAATTTCATTTCGTCAATATTAATGTAGTTAAATTCAATGATTGTATTAAGTGAGCTATTTCACTTGTGTATTATGTAATTCTCAATGATAAAATTTTGTTATCTTTTTATAAAAAATTGATCTGTGAAATTTGGATTTTCGTCGTATTCGATTATGGAAAGTTTTTTTTCCTGAAATGTCGTTCTAGAAAACCAAGTATGAGAACAACTGAAAACAATATATATATAAGCAATGCAATTATTTTTGTGCTTTCCAAACAACTAATCAATTATAAATATGAAGTAATATGAAGTATATAAATATGAAGCATGCATTTTTGTATAGCCTCTCATCAGAGTTTACGAAATTCGAACATATCAAATTGTGTATGCCTGAATGCTCAACATGACTGAAATAAGTTGAACACGCAGATCAAAATATGCTGTCTTTCTAGAAAGAGGAAATTCCATCGTGGATTGATGAAACAGATAATATGACATAAATATTGATACAGTTATCAGTTACCATGTGTAAAATGTCACTGGTAGTAATTGCTATAAAAATTGGTCCTCTTTATTCATTTTTATTAATCGCATCTTTTTTTTTGCTTGATTGAACAAATTTAGAATGACTAAAGAGAAAGGGATTATTTTTTCCCTTATTCTGTTATCATAATAATCAATTGTTAAATTGATTTCATTTTTTTTCTATTATTCTATTTATCGTAATATTCTGACAAAATGGATCGTAGATGATATTTGTTTTGTGATACCATGTTCTGCAAAATTAAAATTAATTTAGCAATAATTATCATTTGATCCGTATCTCAACATTATCGTATTGGAGTATTTAAGAATACTTTCACCAGTTGGTATTCAAATTATTATGTTTTCAACTCTGCTCAAAAACAAACTCAGAAGATTGGATCGTTTTGGTTATCCCAATCAAATTACTACTGCATTTGTTTAATAAAATTTTAATACTTTATTGAATTAAATGAGCAGTCTTAGCAGATTCATGGCAGTGAATAACTAAATCTGGAATACATCGTAACGCTATATAACAATACGAATATATTAATTAATTGGTTGATAAAGTTAATAATTATATGTATAACAAGAATAAAACGATTGTTCATCCTTTGTTTATCTGGAAAGAAAATGCCAAAAAATAGGAACATTTATTCAATGTTCGATTCTCATGTTTTGAATTATTTGCTGAAAAGATATACGTATTTTAAAAGCACAAAGTAGTTAATATGAAATTAATTTGTTAGCAGAAATTAAAAATTCGAAAATACATTCATAATCCTTTTACCTATTGATGTTCGATAGGCTATTTAGTAGTAATGAAAAATAATGAATAAATTAAGTGGAAAAAGAAATAAAAATGAGATACAAAAAAAAAAATATAGAAAAAGATGCTGCGATGTGAATTGGTAACTGCATCAAATTAATAATAGTAACAATTTTTGCTGCCTATAAAACGACTATATAAGACAAAATCAAAGAATTAGAATAATTTTATCACTTGTTTGAAAAACAAGTGGAAAACATAGGTGATTAATAAACGAAGTAGTAATTTACTTTAAATCATGTCAAATAGTAACTCACTTTGAAAATAGTTCTTGTATAATGATTTGATAAACTTCCATAGTGTTTATCGCAATGGTTGGAACAATTTGATTATCAGCAAATGGTTGAAAATAATTTGACTATTCAGTTGTTTTTGACTCCAGCTTTGCATCTAGAAAGCAAAGGATAGAGAAAGCGATCACCGACTTCCTTTTATCCGAAAATTTCTTCTGAAGTGATGATGAAATAAGCTCACCTATTTCAAATAAAGTCAAGGTAAAAAGAGGTTATTCAACCTTCTCCTCGCGATTATTCGTTCCTTTTGAATTTTCAAGAAAAAAACCATTTTGAAATATTTTTTTCCTTTGGCACCAAATTTTAGTAAATAATAAGAAGGAAATGAAGTGAATTTAACAGTTAATTATTATGTTAACAGAAGAATTAATTATTATGATAACAGAAGAGCAAACAATGCCTATATTCTTCGGCTATTCTAAATCTATTCAATCATTCAAAAAAAGGATGGGGTTGATAAACATTATCAAACAAAAAGGAATGATCTCTGTAATGGTTATGATAGATGACATTTTACTACTGTAACAGATAATTCTATCAATATTTATGTAATAACTAATAACTCCTGTATCGATATGCATGTAATTCTGCCACTCTTATCAGTAGATGTTTCTCTCTGCACAAATAATCAAGATATTTTATTTTGTTTGCTCAGTTTACTTAAATCATTTTTTGTCCTGAGCATTCAAAACCAGATGTGCAAAAGTTCCTAGGCTGTACAAAACTATATCTCAATGAGATATTGCTTCGAATGATTTAGTTGCTCGGGACATATACAATTAATCACAAAATATTTTACCATGTTATTGCTTTAAACTGTTTCCATATTCCGTTTTTTAGAAGATATTTTAGAAAAGAACTAACTAAAAAGACATAATCAAATTAGATAAAAAGCAAGTTTCACAGATCAATTTATTGAGAATTGCAGAACACATAAGTGATTTAATTCATTTTATAAAATACTTTTGGCTAATAGTAAAATCGACTAAGTGAAACTGCTTCAATGTATTACTCTTTTTGTGAATGACTAAATAGTAAATTTTACAAGTTATTAATTATTTTGTTCTCAGTTTTATTGTTCTTCAATTTTTTGGGAATTAACAAAGAAATTATTTTTAAAAATTATAAGCATATTTTCATATTATTCCTCAAGCACATTTGTAAACCTTAATGTAATGGTATCAGTAATAAGTTGAACTATCGGTTTTGGTTACAGAAGTGGTTTTGGTATTAATATTGGTTTATTTGCCGATGTAGCGATTTTCCGCAGAGAAAATGCAGAGATATATCCTTGATACCAATTTATAATTTATGTGATCCTTATGGATTTAGTTATTCGTACTATAATGAATAACCAGGAAATAACAGGGATTATAGTATGCAAGAAATAACTATGGAAAATCAAACTACTACTATATTACCTATTAAAGTCCTTGTTACGATTATCCCTTTAATTATTGTCGTTTTCTTCACTGCAATTATCCTTTTTTATCATGATTTACTGCCACACTTTACATCATTGAGAAGATTAAAAATTTTTAAAAAATTATGCAAAATTCTACTTAGTTTTTACATTCTGTAAATGAAATGCAATAATCTATTAAGCAGAATATTTTTGAAATATGTCAAAAAACTGTATTTTGAAAATTACTATTAAGAAAGTGTTTCACAATTCTGCAAAATTTTGTGACTCATTTTTGAAATGAAGTGTAAGTAAGAAAATAATATATTAGCTAATCTTCGTGTCAACTGCCCATTAAATAATTAAAATATTTTGGTAACTAAATAATTAAAAACTCAATAAATAGCTCAAAAAAATTGTCCTTAATATTATGTCTGTAAACTATCACTTGTACCCGAATATATCTCTTGAAATGCTCATTAAATTTTGGGCCAAAAATTTGAATTGGTGTCAAAAAGTTGGATGTCTATCAATAGCAAAGTTGATAAATTATTAACATTTAATAAAATTTTATTCATTCATCCATATTTTCCGCTTATCATATCTAATCATTTTTATAAACAAGTAGAATTGCTATTATTATATCATTTATTACAGATGTCACAAATGAACTTAAACGTTGCTGAAATCGTCGGAGAATTTATAAATTCTGTTTCTTTGTTCTGGATTTAATATTGATATGTTGCATGTACGTGCAGATTTATTCTGTAATGTAAATGAAAGCTGAAATTATCCGCCCATTGTGTCTATGAGCTCTAAAAAAACAGTTCCATTCATATTCGTTAACAGAAGTGCTATTTCTTGTAGTCGTATTGGATCCTTCACATATGCTCAAGAAGAAGATTTCGAATACCAAAAGAGTTTTAAAAGATATGTTTCAACGAGATCAGTTGGATAGACCATATGTTTGATTATTTGGCTCTCCTTTTTCCTTTGCGTTATTATATAATCATAAAAATTATCTTATTCATATCATTTTGATTTGTTTGATTGATGCTGTAATCACTATGTCCGTTGATGTATTATTATTAAATTTATCGTAACAAAGATTAAATTATTGAAGGTTGATTTGCTACCATTATAAAGCAGAAAAAACCCTCAATCTTTGTCGCAGTTAAAGAAGATTAACGATTTTAATCGAGCAAGTATCTACGACATCGCGATTAAAACTATGAAGTATGGCTATTTCGGAATTTTTTTAAGACATCGCAATTATGAATTATGGCTTTTTTCAAAATTTAAGTTTCATCAAGAATTTTAATTAAAAAACGATGTGTGATGGTACAAAATGAAAATAATAATAATTAGAAGTTCGTGGGACACATTATTTCAAAATAAAGAACAAAATTTTAAGGTTTTTTAGTGCCTTTACTTCGTCCTTCAAAATATAATTACTGGGGAGATATGTACTGTTATCAAGGGAATGCAAAATAGGCTGAAACAAATATTTAGCACATTTTCTTTGCAAGTATTCGTTCCACTGCAGTTGTGTCGTTATTAAATTCTTCGAAAATATTCTTTTGCATCGTAGTTGTTTGAATAATACACTTTTTTTTCCAGTATTCTAGGCTACTCTTCATCTTCTTTCCCTCATTTCTCTTACCTCTTTTTGAAATGCTAAGCTTTTAATATCTACTTAATCCGTCATTAAATTGAGCTGGAGATCGAAATAGTAGATTTCAAATAATTTTCAGCTATATTGCGTGAACAATTTGTTTTAAAAGTCTTCTCATGTGCTATGATAACAATATTTCGTGTTCTCACACGTTGCTCAGTTGCAATTGCATTGATAAAAAGCTATCTCATATTTGGTTGTCCTCATACATCTGGTAATTTAATTGCCTCTCAACTATTAATTCTCATGTGTTGATAATTAGTTGTTTAATTTCTTTACAAGGCGATTTGTTATAAATTTTATTTTAACTTTATTAAGATTTTTTTGATTAATATTTTTCATATTTTTCTTCTTAAACAATAACATAATTTTGCAAAACTTCAACATTGCAGCTGGTGATTTTATAAAGGCGCGTTACACTTATCAAAATATACACCTTCATCCTTTATAGCATTTACAGTACCAGGCAATGAAGATATTGAAAATAAAGTAGTAAGTAGTGGAGCATCTTTGATGTAGAAATTACTAATGGATAGCATACCATAATGCTTTCCACTCTTCCTCTAATACCATAATGCTTTCTAGCTCATCTCTCTTAGCCGCTCAATGTTTCTAGCAACAAGATCTGCTGTATAAAATTTCATCCTTAGTTGTAAATCGTTCAAGACCAAACCTAATCGCTGAATGCTCAAGATCATGGCCATTATTTAGTGATCTTATTACGTAAGAAGGTCCAAGAAACATAGCAGATGTGTATGCAGAACCGGAACTTATTGTTAAATCCTTGATTGTCATAATAAGAGATTCGCCTTAAACATAACGGAAACTTAAGTTTAAATTACCAGGAATTCTGTTTTCATAATAGCTATTTAAAACAATATCAGGAAATGTTTCTTTTATCTTGCTGTACAAAATATCTCATAGTGCTTTCAACTTAGTTGCTTTTATTTCCATTTTTTCCTTAGCTATACGTGCTCAACACAAATTTTCCAAGAATTTAAAAACAATTCAGATTATTTCTTATTCTCAGTTTTAAGTAATCACTGTACTTCGTTGTGATAATATTAATCAGTCACTTTAATCAATTTATCTACATTATCAGGATCTTCAGTTTTCAAAATTTCAAATCAAATAAAAGTTTTCAAGAATAAAAATAACTTGCTTTTCAGACAATAAATTCCGTATCATATTTCATGAAAAGTGACATTTTTTTTTGGCTAATCGACGAAATGCTCAGCATCTGAACATTAACAGCTAATCCACGATGATATATTTCCCTTCTGCAAAAATACTAAGATATTTTATTCTGCATGCTCATTTTGTTTAATCGTATTTTTTATCATTGAGTTTTCAGCCGTGCAAAATTCGTCGTAGGTTTTGATGAGAATCTATACAAAAATGCATATTACAAAAATACATATTGCTATTTATAATTAATTAGTTGTTTAGAGCACACAGAAATGATCAGAAATTGTTTTCTCATATTATTGCTTTTAATGCTGCCTATTCAGTTTTCTATGATGACATTCCAAGGACAAAATTAAATGGGAAATCTTTTTTTGAAATCAAATTTGACGAAAATTTGAACTTCATTAACTCATTTTATATAATACTTTGAATTTGGCTAATAGTAAAATCGATGAAGTGAAATTGTTTCAATGTATTACTCTTTTTGTGAATGACTGAATACTAAATTTTACAAGTTATTAATTATTTTGTTCTCAGTTTTATTGTTCCTCAATTTTTTGGGAATTAACAAAGAAATTATTTTTAAAAATTATAAGCATATTTTCATATTATTCCTCAAGCACATATGAAAATTTTATCGAAGACTCACTAAGTATTCATTACGCAGTATAAAAAAAGTATCTAATTGTATTCTCACTGGATCGATTTCTCCCGGCAAAAGTATGACACGTTTTTCTATTACTTCTTAAGAAAATCATCAAATAGCGTGTTTCCTTTTGTAAACTTTGTGAACCTTAATGTAATAATATCAGTTATAAGCTAAATTATAGTTGCAGAATTTTTGGATTCGTATTATGTTGTTATCTAGCACTCCTAAATGTTTGATTATTCTAATAATAATGTAAATTAAAGTGATAAATGATTTCTGTGGTCTTTATATCATTCATTCCGATTATTTGCCTATTAATATATTCTTCTCTTTCAGCTCGATATGATTAGATGCTGAAATGATGAGACAGGAAGTTCAAAATTACAATCGCTCAATTAATACCAGAATCGCTGCAAGGTATGTTTCATATTTTTGTTAAAGTAATATTCTATACTATAGATTATATACTGTAGTGAAATTGCAGCGTGTATATTAAACATTAATAATCATTTTAATATCAGTATTTAGTAAAAACTTAATTTATATTGCAGACAATCAGTTTTTCAGCAAAATACTGTCCTGGAGATGTCGGCAGAAGCATGGCGATTTCTACATTTTTTATTGATATTGGTTTACTTTTATATAAAAAAATAAAGGAATTTGAGAATAATTTATATCATTTTTAATGCTATAATTTATATTAATATATTACTATGTAGATTGAAGAAACTATATTTTGTCCACAAGAGGCGCAAATTTTTGAAAGAGAGAAAATAATGGATGCAATGGAGCGCCATACTATTTTTTTATTATTTTTATATCTTATTGATGTAATTTTCATTGTAGTTGATTATTGACTTCATGTTACTGTGTCAATTGAAAACTTTTAAAAAATCATAGAAAATTTTATTTGATTGTTGCATTCTGTGAAAAGAAATTTAATAAATTATTAAGCAGACCTCGTAAAAAATAAATTTTTGAAATATATCAAAAAGTTGTATTTTAAAGTTATCATAACGCAATTCTTTCGCAACACTGTAATGGTTTTTATTTATAATTGATAATTTTATCAATAAATCGAGTGGAATAGGTCGTTAAAAAAAGATGAGCAGGATTGGAAAATCGATTACCATAATTGAAGTAAAAAACAAAGAGGATGAAAAAGTCATTTCAAGGTGGCTTTTTTTGAAAATTCGAAAGGAATAAATAATCGATGACGAATAAGTTCAATAACCTTATTTTATTTTCATTCAGTTGAATGATAGTGCGCAAGTAGTTCTATCAAAAAAAGTGCAGGGTATGCAATCCGAATTCCGAATATGAAAGAATAGCGAATGATTATTCAAGCATTCCTTGTTTTGTCGAGATTATTAAACTGAAATTAGAGAGAATCAAGATTTGAGACAGAAATAATTGAAGTTACCATATGATAAGATTATGTTTAAAAATGATATTATGCAAGTAACATCAAATTATCACATATAGGATAAGTGAAATATTACCGGTATTTAATAAAATTTTATTCATCCATTAATATATTTCGTTTATTTTTCAAACCTTACTAACTAAGCCATTCCAGTTCTCGATACATTTTATCTTATTTACATCATTTTTATAGATAAGAAGAAATGATACCATAATTTGATCAAAATCGTGGTATCTTTTTGGATATATGCTATACTACTATATACTAGAATACGATATGTACTATACTATTGGTAGTTTTTTTTTTTATTTTTCATTATTAATTGCTTTTTGAATTCAATTCTTTCATTGTTTGAAATATCGTTATTACTGGATACATGAAGTAACTGTTCAAGAGATGTAAAATATGCTGGAAAAATAATCATCACACTTCTTTTTCTTACAAATATTCTTTTCGTCATAGTTTTTTATGATATTTTTTTTCTTCAGTTGTAAGTTTTTTTTTATTTTCTTCCGCCCATTTACCTTTTTCCTATTTCGTTCTCAAATTCAAAAGTTTATTTCAGGAAAATAGTTTTTCAGTCCGTCGTGAAATGCTAGTTGGATCTATTTAAAAACCGAAACAGTAATTTCAAAATAATTCTCCGTTGAATTTCATAACATTTATCTCTTTTATTCCAGTGCTACTAACAATTATTTTGTTTAAAAATCATCAGGTTGCTCCGATTTCATGAAGTCAGGTAACCCAACTATTAACGAACGAGCAGTATATTTCGGTCAATCCTTGTTTATCTACTAACTTAGTTTTTAAATATTAATTACCATATCTTGATGTAAGAATAAAAAATTAAAAATATTAGCGTATTTTTGAAAATTTTATTTTCGCATATTTTTTCATTTTTTTTTCACTCTTGAATTTCTTGCAAATCTTATTCACAATGCATTTGTGGCAATTCAAATCAATTAATAAGTAATGTAGATTAATTATTCTTTTGATTCATTTTCCCTATATTAATAGGTTGTTCAGTCTTCAGAATTTTGGATTAAAGCAGAAGTTTTTAGGATAATAATAATTTATTCCTTCTGAAAGACTCTCAGATTTTCTATAGCCATGCCTTGTTCTAGAAAAAACTGCTATGCTTTTTTAACCGAATCCAGTCAAGTGTATTTTATTTTTGTACAGAGTCTGAGTAGTGCATTTTTGAATGAATTTTCATTTTGGACATGATTAGACTATTATTTTTAAGTTGTAAATTGAAACTTTATGTAGCGATTTGAGTTTTGTGAATTTTTTAATGGCAATAAATTTCTAAGTGCACTAGGGAAAAGTTTTCAAGGAAAGATAAAAATTTACTCGGACTTCAGGAAGATCTACGACTGTAAAAATTAATAAGAAGGAATTGAAACTACACTTAACACTTTACACTGCAATAATTTTCATCGAATATATAATAAAATCAAGAAACTGAGCAAAAAAACCATCCAGAACATCAGCATATAGATGCAGAATTAATTGGAAACAATAATATGAGAAACTAATTTGTGATTAATTCTGTCGGTGCCAACAACTAATCAATCAGAAATAAGCATACTATATTAAAGCATTCATTTTTGCATAACTTTCAGATTTTTGCATCGTAATTTTGAATCTTCAATAACAATAAAAAAATGACATCGGTAAATTGAATAGGCAAAAAATGTTCTAATTGTTCTTTTTTTCTTCTTTACAGAAACACAATTAATTAGAAAAGTGTAATTGAATCAAACAAAATCCAAACTTCATGAATCAATGCTTAGACAAAAAATGAACTAATTGTTGAAAAAAACAAATATGAATTAGCTTCTAAATCTAATTCTTTTAATTTAGTACTAGTTGAAATCAACAAAAATCAAAATATTCAATCAATAAATGGAGGATTTTAAATACCTTATTACTTTAAATCAACAAATGAAGGAATTTACATATCTTATTACTTCTTTCATTCTCAGTTTCATGACTTCCACTTTTTCTGGAAGTTAGACGAGAAAATTTTTTTGATAAGTGTAAAATTTTCCATATTACTCCTTAAATATAAATGAAAATATTGCTTCAACTTTGCTAAAAACTTTTCATAATGATACCCAAAAAATATATAAATCATTAATTTTATTATAAATTTCCTTGAATAAATCCCGATTAGAATATCTGGATTTTTTAATAAAAAAAAAAAACAGCCTATAACAAACTTTCATATTGCAAGCTTTGTGAATTAATGACATAATTTTTTATTGCAAGCATTATCTAGTACATAGCATAATTGTAAGCTAAATTATATTTGCAGAAATATTGAATTCTCATTATGTGGTCATTCGGTATTTCTAAATCTTCAATTGCACTGATAATGCTGTAAGTTAAAATGATAAACAGATGTTTATATCATTATCAAAATATTCGTTCAGTTCATTTATCTGCCAATATATTCTTGTCTTTCAGCGCGACAGTATTAGTCGCCGAAATGAATGCAATAGCAAGTTTAGAGTTACAATCATTCGACAATAATACAGCCCCTGACAATGTATGTTTTATGCTTTTGATAAGGCAATTTTAAATATATTATATAATATACTGTAAAAGCTGATTTAATTTCAGTCATCGATTTCCAATACAAAATGCTGCATAATATTGTCCGTAGAAAGAATGGTCCGTTTTCTGCTTTAATGATATTTTTTGGCGGTGCCAGTTACTTCAATTAGTTCAATCGGTACTCCTGCTGTAGATGGTGGATTTGATATAACTGGTTTAATTGCTGCTGGTTTTGGCTTGGTTCTGGTTTACTTTCAAATATAGGAAGCCGTCAAATGAGAAATCCACAAAATCTTTGCATCATAATATGGGCACGGCAGACTACCTTACTATTACTATTACTATGCTCCCTACTATTTTAATTCCTATATTTCTTATTATGGTTAACTATTACACTTTATATTATTGTGTAGACTGAAAAATTGTAAAGGTTTATGCAAAATTTTGTTTGTTTGTTGGAATCGCAAATGAAATTCAATAAACAATTAAATAGATTGGGTACTGAAATAAATTTTGAAATTGTCAAAAAGCTATATGATTTATAATAGCGGTATACCATGTATGATATTCTTGAGTCTTGTATGAGAAAAATTGATAATGGTGATTTTGAATTAAAAACTTTAGTAAGCAAGAATGCTATGGAAAAAATCTGGAGCATTGGAGTAAGTTTCGTGAATGCATGTTTGTTGTTGATAAATTCGAGAATGAAAAATTAGCAGTAAAACTCATTAATTGTGCTTGTCTTATACAGATTTTCAACTTTCATATTGGAAGTTATCGTGATTTATTGATCATATGGAAGAGTTTGGCACATAGGAATGAAAACTCAGATTCATTTCATAGGCTGATGCGAGCAAGTGGTTCTACACAAAGTGATGCGCACATTTTTTGAATAGAAAAAGTCAATTTTTGAAACTATTTAATTTTGTGATCTTTTGAAAGAAGTACTCAGAGTTTGGGTTTAACGAAATTTCTGTAAAATTCTCGAACCATCCAAGTTTTAGAATGGGAAGTGATGAAATGTGGAAATATTGGAAAACGCGTAAGTCTTCCGCAACTTCGTGAATAGTTTCTCCTACCTGAACCAACCAATGTTTTACTGATAAAATGAGAAATTTCAGAAGTACATAAATATTACTTAATATTGATGCCAATTATTTGTTGAGTATATTTTGGTAATTAAATAATTAAAAAACAACAAAAAAATGTTTTTTATTGAATGCTCAAAAATTTGATGCTAAAAAACGGATGCTGTTATTAGTAGAGTTAAATTTCGAGAAATGTGTTCTTGATAGAAAACATTCGACAGTTTTATTTCACTTTGATTTAGTTGAAATATAAAGTACAAGTAATTTTACTGATGAAATGAAGTAGCCAGTGGTTATTCTTCTTTCCACTATTTTATCGAAACAAAACTAGGATCAATATCAGTTGACAGTAATCATAATAAAGCTTTATCATTTTTTCAACCTTACGGGAATGCGGTGGAAGTCATGTTAAATTACTGCATTCTGAAACAATTTTCAAAACTAATTACTATTTGGTTTTAATAACAACTGATACATTACTAATATTAAAGAAAAATTTTATTCACTCATTCATATATTTCACTCATTTTTCAAGCAGTGATAAAGTCATTCCTCGAACACATTTTATCATATTTGCATCGCTTTCATAAACAATTAGAATTGCTATTATTATTACATTTGTTGCGATCACCGTTTTATATCGCAGTATCGTTGTTGCGACCACTTCATATCGCAGTATCATTTTGAATACTTTCATTTTTCATTATTTTTTTTTTTGGATTTAATTATTTTGTCGTTTTTTATTACTACTTGCAATAATTCATAATAGATAAAAAAGTTATTTCGAGTTTATTTTTGATAAATATATTCGCTTTTAATTTCTTCTAATCCATTACCTTCATTTCGATTCGTTGACATTCTTAAAAATAAGATAGATTTTCTCAAAAATCGTTTAATACTGAGTTTGATTGCTTGCAGTCTTGGAGCAAAGTGCAGATGACCAAGGTTACTTATTCTCTTAGTATATTTTCAGTTCAATAAAAGACAGAAACAGCAAGCATCCGTATCATATAAACAAGCAAGCATCCAAATGATGTGAACAAGCAAGCATTTGAATTAGTCAGATAAGAACTTTGACATATGATTATTTTAAAGTTCACTATCAAGAATGCACTTTATGATTTAGTTTCATCTCAATTATTGATTATCATATGTTGGTAATTCAGTAAATTAATTTTCTTTACGGATCAAAAATTAAAGATACGAAATTTATTGCAAGCATTGTCAAAGCTTATTTAAATTTTGCTTTTAATTTTTCCAGCTTTATTAAATCTTTATTAAAAACTTTTAATTTCTCACAGTTTGATTCTTAAACAATGAAGTAACTTTTTAGTCTTGTAGTAATGGAATTGTTAATTTTACAAGAGGTTAATCACGCGAATTGACTATGAATTGGTAAATAACTTAGATATTATTACTCTATAATTTTCTATGCTTAGGTAACCGAATGCACTTATGTGATCTGTGTTAAACACTTATTGGTCCTTCTGCTCCATTTTATTTATATTGTCAAATGTTCCAGCTTTCAGAATTTAGGAGTAAACAGAAGTTTTCAGGCGAACAATAACGGAATGATGTACCGAATATGAAATATATTTAAATAAGATTTAATAAAACCCAAAAAAAGAAATAATTATTTTATTGAAAAGTGATTATGATCTCAGATTTGAAGGAAGAAATATATGAAACTGATCTTTACAAAACACTCAGATCTACTTTAAATTGCAAAATCGTTTACTTCTGTCGACGTTTCCTCACTGACCGTAAAAATCTGCTTTTTTTTAGTTTCCATAGATTTCTTCACTTTTTTTTTTCTCACGCTTGGGATGAAATTCAAACTTGAGAAATAAACCTTTATTACAGTAAACAAACCAACGAACGCAGCGATTATAATCAATCATACAATTTCTATGATAACAGCAGGACAAGTTCAGTGAGGGAACTCAAGAAAAAAAAATTTTTGATTGAAATGACAAAATGTACTGAGATTTTTTTGAATATTAGAAAATCGTAATTTCTTCAGTGTTGAGAAATGTGTAAATAAAGTAGTTAGATGAGCAACATTCAAGTGAAATGTGTCTTAATATGATAAATATTAACTATCATAACGACTCATTTGCAATTTGGAGATAAAAGCGATCAAATCAATTTAACAATTAACTATTAAACAACAGAAGAAGAGAAGAGAATGCCTTTGTCTTCGGCCATTCGAAATCTTTTGAATTACACAAAAAAAAGAAAGTATATAGTTGACAAAGACGATCAAATAAACAATCCTTATAGTGGTTACGATCAGTAACACTTTGTGTGCTGCAACGTTAACTACTGTATCCATATGCATTCTATTCTGCCTGTTCCATCAATCCAAGATGAAATGATTTCCTGTTCGATAATAATCAGAATCTTTTGCTCTGCTTGCTCAGTTTATTTTAGTCATGCCTTTTTTATCACTAAGCATTTAGAACTAGGAATGCGAAACTTCGTAAGCCAAACAAAAGTATTTTTTTCAATGAGATATTGCTAATTTGTGATTGATTGATTGTTTGGAGTGCAAAAATTAATGAAAAATTATTTTTTTCATATTATTGCTTACAACTGCATTTATATTTCCGATTTTAGAATGGCATTTCAGAAACAAAAGTTTCACGGATATTTTTTGGAAAAAAAAATCTTTTGAAAAAAGATAAACAAGATTTTACTTATATTGAGAAATCGCATGATACAATACTTCCACGAAATAAAATTTCTTCAATGACTTTTTTTAGCTTGTCGTTTGCTTTCTCTTACTTTTTCTTATATATATTAACAAATGTAGCTAAATGTAGGAAAAATGCATTCCTTTTTTCCAATCGGTTTGCCCTTTTCTATATGACATGATAGATATATCATTGATTTATTCCATGTATACAGTATTATTCTTTATCTCATGTATCACAATTGATTGTTCTTTGTCCTAGGAAGGACAAATAGAGATAGTGTATTACTAATCTAATGGTTTTTTGGGTATTGTTCAATAAGGTTCCAGTGGTAAACTATCTGTCAACAATCGAGATCTCATAAGCACCATAAAGCAAACGAAATCCTTTCTCTCAGTAACTCGAAAAATCTTAATAGTCTATCAACAAGGTGTGGAACAACTTCTTTCTGTTAATATTATCAACTTCCGATCCAATAAATTTTTCCAAATATAATTGTCTGTAAAATATTAATTCGCTCTCCCATATCAAAGAAGAAAGTCTTTTCGTTTTTTTTTTTTAATTCGAAGGGAACCAATAATCGACGAAGAGAAGGTTTAATGACCTTATTTCACCTTGACTTTATTTGAAGTAAGTAATCTTATTTCATCTTGACTTCAGATGAAATTTTTGAGTGAAAGGAAGTAGTCGATGATTGCTTCTCTATTCCTACTTTCTCCAATACAAAGCTGGAGTCAAATATCACTGAAATTACTGATAATCATATTGTTTCAGCCATTGCAATAAACAGTATGACAGTCTATTAAGTCATTATATACAGAAACTATTTTTAAAGTGAA